>MU228545.1:1086617-1122507 GCA_018584345.1 Thuja plicata
GGAGTCTAAGTTGAGTTGTGGCAATATAGGATATTTTATTTAATTAATTGGATTTACTTTCAATTATCAAGTTGAGTTAAACTAGGGATTGACTTGGGAGTTGTCATTCACCTTTGCATGTTTTGGGGAATTTGAATCTCTTTAGGGGGAATTGGTCATTCATTCTCTCATAACAGGTTTTTAAGATTTGGAGAGCTCTTGGTGATTTTGGGGTTTTTTGAAGAATTGTGGATTGTTGTAGATCTTGGTTGCTTCAAAGTTTCAGGGTTTTCTATTGCTTGTGTGTGTGTGTTCGAATCTACATTGTGCCAGATCTGTGGTTGAATTGGGCTTGAGGGTTTTAGATCTATTTTCATCCTCCAAGCTACATTCTTCCATTTCTTGCATTGGATTAAAGGTAGGTTTCATTTGCCTTGTATGCATTCAAATACGTAGATCTGAGGTTTTTTGTGTTGCTTTAACGCATGTCCTTAAATTTGGTCTTTAAATGGCTTATAGATCTTTTCTATATTTTTGGGTGTTTCTAGAAACCCTAGTTCTCTATTTCTATCATTTTCTATAATCTTAGCATCGTAGGGTTATGCTGTCAAAATTTTGGGAAGAAATTCCCTCTAGATCTCTTAGAAAACAAAAAATTAAAACTCCTTGTATAGTTTATACTATAGGAGGAAACTGAATTTATGGATGCTTAGTATTTTGTGATTTCAGAGTTTTTGAGAAGCTCGGATCTATTATTACATGAATATGTAATCCTTGCTATATTGCAAACATGCTGTCAAAATTTCATGTTTATATATCTTTTACAACTCCTATAAATTGAAAAATCAATTCTCTCTATAGTCCTTACTATAGTAGAAAATTAAATTAATAGTTCCTTTGTAAATTCATTGCTAAAAATTTAATCATTTAGAAAAAAAAGTGCTCCCTGGAATTTATACAGTGGTACAATTTCTTCACCAGTAAATAAGTTTAAAAAAAAATTATTATCGTTTCAATTTTTTCATTTTCAGAAATGTGTTTAATTGAAAAAAAAATATAAAGAAAAAAACCCTTTTGGGGAAATGTGAATTTTATTTATATTTTAAAAAAATTGTTAATGAAAAATTGTTTTTAAAAAAAAATCAAAATGAAAGGAAAGAATAAAATTTTACTAGCGCATAGCGCTTTTAAAAAAAAATTTAAGTTTAAAATTTTGAGCGGGTGGTGGGGAGCGGTGGGCTCCACCCACCCACCCACAGGGTACCGGGCCCATGGTAGTCGGCACTGCCGTAAGGTAGGCCGGACTGCCAGTGGTAGACCCGGACCTGCCGCGGTGTTTACCACATGGCAGGGGGTGGGGAACCCGTGTGGGCCCCCCCATAAACACTTTTTCTTGATGTTCATTTTTTTTAATAGAGCTTTTTTTTATTATTTATTAAAAAGTTTAATTAAATTCATTTTTAATTAATATGTATTATTTAATATGGGTTATTTAATATGTATTTGTATTATTATTTATTTGACATCTTTTATTTATATAAATTTTTATTAAAACACAAATGTTAAATATATTAATTTACATGGTTAAAGTTAAGTTAATTATAGTTGTATTTATTATTGATTAGTTAATGAAATTAATATATTATGTGGTATGTGGAACATGATTTTATTAATTAGTTATTGATTTAGATTAATATAGGCATGATATTAGTTTGGAATTAATATATTAATTAGTAACTATAGTCGATATTCTAATATGATCTTCTAATAAATGTAATTGATTATTCAAAAGTGATTATTGGAATTATGATCTACCAAGGCATAAAGGCAATTTTTCTTTGCATGTGGGTGAGTTAGTTAGATGTAAGTATTATCCATCTATGTTTATTTTTCAGTCTTTTAAGACGTTCTATTTCTATACATCTTTGTGGATCTCTTGTGTTTGTATATGTTGTTATTTGGGGGCATTAGACGACCTAGGATGTATATAGAGGCTGGGGGGTGTAATTATATTTCTATTACTTTATGACGTGTGTGCTTTATGCTATTACCCTAAACTGACCATGGTGACCCTTTTGATTTTTTACCTTTGTGTGTACCTATGTGTGACCGTTCTTGTTGTATGGGATACTGATTTGTGGTATACTAGGGTTGTGACCTATGCTAGATCTGTTAGGATCTTTGAGCCTAGGGTAGGTTACCTAGATGCGTAGTAGGAGGTGGCTTGCAATAAGTTCTGTGTCCGTAAGAGACTACTGGGCTGCTTATTGTAGAGTTTCTTAATAAGTGATAACTAAAGACATATTTGGGATATTAAAATGAATTAATAAGATGTGCCCTCACCCATGCTTGAGTGCTAGCATAGGCTAAGATGGTTTGGAGAAGATGTTAGTTTCCCTGCGAGGTATCTGACATAATTAGTGGGCCTTGTCAGTATGAGAGGACATTAACTTTGTGTATGGTCACTTGGGTGCTGAAATCCATTGTGATTATCGGGGCTGAACTTAAGGGTAGACCTACATGATGACACCTTCCTTTACACATGCTAGATTTCCTACATTGTTAGTTGCCTCTGGATTAGTGAGTCTTACCTTGTTATGATTATTAGTACACCAGATTAGAGAGCTATCAGGATCCCTTGCTTAGTGGTTATGCCTTGTTGGTTTTGGATATTCGATTGGGATCTGTTGTTATCTCCTCAGCATGGTGGGGTGGACCTTTGTGGTTCCACACAGACGAGTGCTAGTGATTCTTTACCCATTGAGATTTGACATCCTTGTACCAGGTGCCTGATGGTTTCTGTATGGATGAGCTCTTTATGTTCCTTCATCATTTATTGTGTAATTTGATTATGTATATCTTGTATTAGTGTATCGCATGTGATACCTAATCTGGAAATTGTAATATTAAGTAGTTTAGTGTGATTACTGCATACCCTACGACATGTGCAGTGGATGTGAGTTATGGTGGTTTCATGGTTATCCATGAGGTTTGTAGTTATGGTTATGAAAGTTGTATTTGTTATTATTAATCAGATGGAATCTTTTGTTATATTGTTAGTTGTGTTTTTCTTTAAGTAATTCAATGTCATGGGACCCTTGAGTCGTGTAATCTATGTGAGTGTAAGATATGTGTATAAATGGTAATCGCTTCCGCATGGTTGTGTGTTTCTTTATGTTAAATTTTAAAAAAAAATTATTCAGCACCCATAGTGACATGTTCTTGGTTAATCTCTCTTGGGTTCCCTGGTGGGGTGTTACACTTTGTTCTCTTTTTGTAAGAAGCATTCTAATTTTGTTTTTGGCCATCTGCTTTAAGTTTGTATGGCAAGTTTTTTATTCAAATTTTTTTGAGAACACAGAATTTTTACACATTTCGATGAATCATCCTTTCAGTTTGTATTATGTTTACAAAGAGGTATAACAGTTTATTTTGGCACATCTAAATTTTTCTCAAAGTATAATGCTTGTCTACTTATATTGTAAGGATAAATTTCAGAAGTTGTAACCAAGTTGTAACAGATGATTGTAATGTTCTAAGGGTTGTTGCTTTGAGGATATTAGATAACTTGTTTTAGGTAAATTGATCGCTGAAAGAAGAAAAACAAAAGGTAATGTGTATGATTTGAGAGAGCTAAAAGGTACACATTGTCTTTTGAGGATATTGGTGCAAGTTGGCTTCAACACAAATGGAAGCCCAAGATATTGTTTTCTATCTAATTTTGTTCATAGATAAGAATTTGATTAATAGGAGCATTCTAATGTTTTATCTGCTGTCCTCAACCATTTCTCATTGATGTCAAGATTGGTGGTCTATTTTACAGATTATTGTAGATGCTTTGTTTGTTATTTAGAGAATATTAATGTCGATTATTATAGGTATAGATTGATTTCAGATTGATCTTTTGTCTTCAAATTAGTTGGAATTTTTCCATCAATGCCAAAGAGGTATATTGTTAGATAGATAGACAGCTAGACTTATAGTTTGGCATTGATGTCGAAAGGTGCAGTACAAAAATATGAGAATCATATATAATGATTGAAACTTCAGTGTTGCAAACATTACTGACTTTTGAGAACCGTGCAATATGTTCGCGATTTGAAAATGGGATGAATGCAAACATGTTATTATTTCCAATAATATAACAGCAACGTAAGAATAACAGAAATATATAGATGAACAATGATACCTGCAATTGAGATTTTTATGGCTACATAATTACATATATAAGATGAAAGTAAATGAGCCATAGATTTCAAAAAGTGAAACCGTAAATGTATTTTCGGTGCCTAGTTGGAAAGAAGCATCTCTGAAATTCTATGAAAGTATTGTCTTATATAAACTCATTCCATCTCCTTAGACGTCACCTCTATTCAAGATTTTTGACAAGTATATCAATTTTGATGGTTCTAATTGTCACAGGAAGTTATATTAATGGCATCAATCATAGGTTGGTTATATTAAATGCATCCTCACTTGTATATTTTGCAGCGATCATGTCATTGGGTTCTACTTTAAAATAACAATTTGTTTGTTACTCAAAAATGATGATTGGCTATCAGTTATGACTGTTTGGTTGTAACAAGTAATAACCCAGTTGATAGAATGGTCTTTTAAAATTCAAGCATTAGTATGAACTTCATGTTAATTAGGAATCACTGTACTCATACTATAGAATATGTTTACAAAGGTGAAGGCTTGATAAAGGGATGTATTATATAAGAATCACCTGAGATTGATTGAATCAGACAGTATGCTATGAAGGATGAATAAACATTTATGTAGAAGTCTGGATTAAAATCCGTATGGAAGAAGACAGTCATTAGCACTTTTGATGATAAAATATTATGAAATCAGGATTGACTAGCAGTACAATATCTCTCCAAATTTGGATCAACCAATAGTAAATTGAGTGAAGAAGTTTTGAATGACAATAATTCTTAGAAGGCATTTTTCAATGTGATTATATTATCATGTTTGCTCAATGTGTGATGCTATCATAAGGAGGAAAGATAAATTTTGAAGATGAGAAAATTAGGTATAACAGAGAAACTAAACTGACTTTGTTCTCTTTCTATAAACAGTGTTCTGATTTTGTTTTCTGTAATTTGGTTTAAGTTTGTAAGACATTTTTCATTTTAAATTTTTTTGAGAACACACAGTAGTTTTAGAAACATAAACTACATCACCATAAGTGATAATTGAGGATCAGACATTGGATACAGTAAGAATTATATCAGAGACACCACTTGATTTTGCAAGAAGCAGTTCTATTCATTTCAATTACATATTTTCATTGCCATTTTTGACATGGTGACATAGCAATGATCGTTGCACTATGTGAAAGAAATAACAATTCACTTTAGCATACCTATAATTGCATATATGAGAGATAGCAAGTGACATTGTTCATTATTATTTTATTCACATTTATCTTCGTGATATCCATTACATAGTTTAATTGCAAAATTAGATAGTGTCAGTTTACGAAAGTGAAGTAATTGTCCCAACATTCCTTACTATCCTAAATGGGGATATTGCACAACCAAAAGTACAAAAAAGCGATAAATATTAGCCAAATGACTCAAGGGCAAAAGATTCCAAACAAATTGCAAGCATGAAATTAAAAACACCCTATATAATAATTATAACACGAGCAAATAGAAATGTATTTATTGTGTTTAGCATAGTCACAAACCAAATGAATGCTAAAAGAGGAACAAGAACACATAAAGGAAGTTATAGAAATAAGCTCACAAAATCTTTTGATTCTTAAAGTAATGCTCTTTATGTGGAACTTAATGAAAAAAAAACTTCTAAAGATGATTGTGTTATTGATTCTAGTTCTGGTGCCTGATGTTGGATTGAGGAGACCATCAGAGAGTTTTCTAATCGCCCAAACAAAATGGGGTCACATAAAGAAAGAATAGAGCTACAATAGAAATGGCTAGATGGATGCTACACTCTAGAATTATTGAAGCTAAATTTTGGACTGAAGAAACTTGTGGCGCTATATATATTTTGAAGAGAACACCTACAAAAGACTCTTTGATGAAACACAACATCCACAAGATTATCTGACTATTATAGTTTGTGATAATAAGAGCACTATCAAGCATGAAAATCATCCTATATATCATATGAGTTCCAACAATATAGAAGCACATCATGACATTGTTCATTACTTAAATGAAAATCAAATGCCGAAGCCACAATATTTTGGATAGAACGACAAGGTGTTGGTATGTTTGTGAAAGCATTGCATATAGTAAAATTAGTCAAACTTAGACACATTTTTTCTTAGAGCTAAAATAGATTTTGAGTGAGCCTTGACACCCATTCCAAAAGACCATAGCGGGTCTAGATCTCATAAAAGAAGAAAACCTCCAAAAGAAAAATAAAACTAAACAATCAAGTAACCTACAACAATGAATTTTGCAAAGGTTCCCATTATATTCATTTGATGAAGATACAAGGTCAGATGACCATCCTTAATATCCACCTCAATAGGATAAATAGGAGTGAAATCTGAAATAAGAGCAGCAACAAACCACTTGAAGACATCAATCCCCAAACTCTCTCCAGAGAACTATCTCTGCCTCAATAAGGGAAAGACAAATGTAGGTCAAGGTAAGAGCAACACAAGCCACCTTTAGTGAGTCAACGAAGCCTAGAATCTTTTCCTCAATTCAAAAAGAGCCCCTATAGCAAGGCTCTCTACAAAAAAATGAATGTTAACTTCTTCTGAAGGGTAAACTGAAAGTAGCAGAAAGGAAAAAGATCAACCTCAAAAAAGTTAGGACAAACCTCCAACCAAGGATACTAATTTCCAAAAAAAAATTGTCCGTGAAGAATCAAGGGCCAAAGGTCAGAAAGAAATTGGAAACATAAAATTAAAAACACCCCATATAAGAATTACAATAATATGAAATAGAAATGCAGTTAGTAACAAAATAGGTCACAAAGCAAATGAATGCTACAAGACGAACAAAGATAGATTAAGGAAGAGAAATAAGTTCAAAAAATCTTTTATTCTAAAAGTGATGCTCCCTAGTGTTGCACTATAAGCTAAATATTATTTTTAACACGATTGTGTTATTGATTCTGGGTTGCTACTACAAGCAATTCTTTTGTAAATATATCAACAATTTGATCCTCTATCCCACAAAATTGTTCCTCTAGCACTTGTTTTTCAGTTAATTCATGAACAACATGATGTGTTTAATGTAAATAGGGTTGACAACAAAGTCTCTCATTTTGATGGATTTAAAGAAATATATCAACTTCATGAGGGTATCTAAAAGTCCATTCGTATTACAAGAAATAGAATCAAGGCGTTAGAAACAAAACCCATCAAAATTGCACATATGCAAAAGGATCCCTTTGGATAGTAAAAATTTAAAGACTATTCGATTATGAACTACCACTCTCTGTGCCATATTGTTGGAGAAGATGCAGAATTTAAACTGCTAATTGACTTAATAAGGATCATTGCACGGTTTACATTTACCTTCATAATATCCATTGCATAGTTTACTTGCAAAATCAGATAGTCAAATTTAAGGAGGTGAAGTAATTGTCCCACTAATCCTACTTACCCTAAACGGGGACATTACACAACCAAAACTACCAAAAATTGATAAAAATTTCTCCTAAAGACTCAAGGGGCAAAGATCCAAAAGAAATTGCAAACATGAAATTAAAAACACCCCATAAAAGAAGAATGAGCAAAAACAAATGTAATTAATGTGGTTAGCATGGTCACAAACCAAATGAATACCAAAAGATGGAAATGAATACCTAAAGAAAGAGAAATAAGCTCAAAAAATCTTGTGTTTCTAAAAGTAGTGCTCTTTGTGTTGGACTTAGTGCAAAAACTTCTTCTAAAGATGATTGTGTTATTGATTACGGTTCTAGTGCCTAATGTTGGATTGAGGAGACCATCAGAGGGTGTTCTAATTGCCCAAAAAAAATGGTGTCACACAGATAAAGAATAGAGATATGATAGAAATGGCTAGATGCATGTTACACTATAAATATGCAAGCTAAATTTTGGACTGAAGAAACTTATGGCGCAAATATATATTTTGAAGAGAACACTTACGTAAGAATATTTTAAGAAACAAAACATCCACAAGATTGTCTGACTATTATATGTCATGATAATAGAGTGTTGTCAAGCTAGAAAAGGGTCCTATACATCATGCAAGTTTCAACAATATAGAAGTACATCATGACATTTTTGATGACTTAATTGAAAATCAAATTCTGGAGATACAATTTTTGGCGCAGAAAAACAAATTGTTGATATCTTTGTGAAGCAATTGCCTATAGTAAAATTAGTCAAACTTAGAAACTTATTTTTTATCAGAGCTAAAATAGGTTTTGAATGAGCCTTGAAACCCCTTGTAAAAGGCCATAGCAAGAAAAATCAGCAGCAAGATGAATGGTGAAATAGCACACCACGAGGAAGGTTCAACCGACTAGAGTTAGAAGACCTAAACAACTAGAAAAACAACACCAGCACACCCAAAGATAGGACTCAAACCTCCAAAAGAAGAATGAGAAAAAAGAAATTTAATTAATGTGTGAAGCACTGTCACAAACCAAATGAATGCAAAAAGATGAACATGAATACCTAAAGAAAGGGAAATAAGCTCAAAAAATCTCATGTTTCTCAAAGAAGCACTCTTCGTGTTGCACTTAGTGCAAAAAATTCTTCTAAAGATGATTGTGTTACTGATTATGGTTCTAGCACGTAGTGTTTGATCAAGGAGACCATTAGAGGGTTTTCTAATCACCCAAACAAAATGGGGTTGCAAAATGAAAGAATAGAGCTATAATAGAAATGGCTATATGCATGCTACACTCTAGAAATATTCAAGATAAATTTTGGACTGCAGACACTTATGGCGCAACATATATTTTGATGAGAACATCTACGTACTCAGTTACCAGGTTCATACCAAAAAGATGCAAACTAGGTTCAGGTACGAACCTGGTAGTGGTTCATTTGTGGGTACTTGTGGGTACTTGTTGGATATTGTGGGTACATGATATGGCTGATTTGAATATTTTTCAACTATCAATTGGAAGTTAATATTTATCTTTGGCATTTGGCATTGAACAATGATCAAGCATCATACTATGAAATGATTTAGCTTAATAATTTTGTATATTCTCTTATTTTTTAGAAATATATATATAGAAAAACACATACATACGTACCCACACATACCCAAACCCCTAAAAAAAATTTCACGTACCAATGTACCAGGTTCTTGTACCTGCATGCGTCCCTGAACCTGAGCCAGTACCTTAGCCTACGTAAGACTATTTTAAGAAACAAAACATTCAGAAGATTGTTTGACTATTATATGTTGTGATAATTAGAGCACTATCAAGCTAGAAAAGTGTCCCAAATATCATACAGGTTCCAACAGTATAGAGGTACATAATGACATTGTTCATGACTTAAATGAAAATTAAAAGTGTTGGAGATAAAAATATTGGGATAGAAAAACAAATTGTTCATATGCTTGTGAAACAGTGAAACAACTACCTATAGAAAAACTAGTCAAACTTAGACACTTGTTTTTTATCAGAGCTAAAATAGGTTTAGAAAGAGCCTTGAAATGACTTCCAAAAGACCATAGGGGGACTCGATCTTAGACAAAAAATGTACAACATAAATAAAAAATAGGAAAAGTAAGCAGCAAGACAATGGTGAAATAGCACACCATGTCAAAGGCTCAACCGACTAGACTTAGAAGCCCTAAACAACTAGCGAAACAACGCCAACCCACCCAAAGATAGGAGACAAAACTCCAAAAGAAAAAAGAAACTAAAGTTAAAACAATCAGGTAAGCTGAAGCAATAATTTTTTAAGAGGTTCCCATTATCTTTATTTGATGAAGATACAAGGTCAGATGACCATCCTTATTCTCCACCTCAATAGGAGAAATAGGAGTGAAATCTGAAATAAGTGAAGCAGCAAACCACTTGAAGACATCGATCCCAAACCTCTCTCACAATAATTGTCTCCACCTCATGAATTGTAGCCAATAGGGGTAGGTTAGATATAATAATAACAACAAAATTAAAGAATGTTCATTCTAAAATTAGCAAAATTGTTATATCGCATTTTCTATGGGTTGATAGTAAAATTGAGATATATGTAACTATTAAAACTGAAATGAAGTTTGTTTTGATAAAATATAAGCAATTTTATTAATAACATACAATGGTATAGGTGAGGGCATTAAAAGCTTCATTTATTATATGTTTAAATATCTAAATATAAATGGATTTTGTTTAAATAAAAGTAAACTACTTCTATATATCACTAAAAATGATATAATTGGCAGGCGCATTATAAGATTCCTTAAAAAAATATGTAACTATCTAAATTGAAATGAATTATTTCTATCACAACAATCAAAAGGTAGTAACTACATTTATATTGTTCTGATAATTTTGAACATGAAAGTTGTATTACAAAGATTACTAGTGCTAAAAAATGATGAAATCTGAAAAAATAGATTTGCAGTATAAAAATGTGCATTGTATCATATATCCGGCAATAATGAATGGGCACAATTAAACCATAAATGGAACCCCAAATTTAATGTCTTAGGAAGGAAGGTAAAATTCATTTCACATATCCAAATGATTGATGTTTTGATATCAGGAGGTATTGGTGCTAAATGGGTTATTGAATATTGGTGATTGGGATTCAGTTATCATGTTTGCTGAAAGTATGATACTGTCATAAGCAGGAAAGGTAATTTTTGAAGATCCAAAAATCAGGTATAACAATGAAAATAAATTGACTTTGTTCTCTTTTTTTAAGAAGCATTCTAATTTATTTTTTCTTTAAGTTTGTAGGGAAAGTTTTTGTTTCAAAAAATTTTGAGAACACATAATTTTTACAAATTTAGATGAATCATCCTTTCATTTTGTATTCTATTTACAAAGAGGTATAGTAGTTTATTTTGCAACATTTGTAGTTTGCTCAAAGTATAATGCTTATCTACTTATATTGTAAGGAAAAATCTCAGAAGTTGTAACCAAGTTGTAATAGATGATTGTAATGTTCTAAGGGTTGCTGCTTTGAGGATATCAGAGTTGGTGCTCACATCTAAAGTTTTCTCAAAGTATATTGCTTGTCTACTTATATTGTAAAGAGAAATTTCAAAAGTTATAAGCAAGTTTTAGTAGATGATTATAATGTTCTTAGAGTTGGTGATTTGAGGATATTAGAGTTGGTTCTCAAGTCATTGTATTGTTGTTATTGAAGAGTTGGTGCTCTTTTAGGGGTTCTATGACTCCTCAGGGTTGGTTCCCATAAAGTTGTAACCAAGTTGTAACAGATGATTGTAATGTTCTAAGGGTTGTTTCTTTGAGGATATCAGAGTTGGTGCTCACATCTAAAGTTTACTCAAAGTATACCGCCTGTCTACTTATACTATAAAGAGAAATTTCAAAAGTTATAACCGAGTTGTAGTAGATGATTGTAATGTTCTTAGAGTTGGTACTTTGAGGATATCAGAGTTGGTTCTTAGGTCATTGTATTGTTGTTATTGAAGATTTGGTGCTCTTTTAGGGGTTCTGTGACTCCTTGGGGTTGGTGCCCATAAACATATTAATTAAATTTATTTGTTAGGCTGGATTAGGATAGTAGATCCTAAAAGCATTTCTCACCATTGTTTTTCTCATACTAGGTTTCCACATCAAATCATGTGCACAATTCTTGCATAGTTGCATTGCTTTCTTTCTTTAGTTTTAGTTACTTTCATATTTCAGTTTGGCAAGTTTCATGAAAAGTATACATTGACTAATAGATAAAAGTTTATATCTACTATTGGTTTAGTCCCCACCCCTCTTAGTAGTAGAATTGTGTTCTATAGTTGGTATCAAATCCAAGTACTCAAAAAAGACTTATTCAGTCTAAGTAGGTCTTGAGGATAGAACACATGGCTTCATAGAAGGGATATTCTTCTACCAAACCACCGATGGCACCAATTAAGCATTTTGGAAGATAAGAATGGAACTCTTTGACCTCTCTAGTGTTTGATGTTTGGATGTCTATTTAAAATGGATACACTAGATGACTAAACCTCATTACAATTGATTAGTTACATGGTATCCAAATGAAATATGACACAACTATGGTAGGTGAATAAGATACAAAGAGAGAAGCAGCATTTAAAACAACTGAAAAGACAAAATAAGAAACTTCAGAGTCAGAGAATGACATGGATGAAGAACTTGCAGAAAATGTTAAAAATTCAAAATGTTTCAAGAAAATACAAAGGGAAGTTTCCCTTCATATACTTGGACTCTAGAGAGATTGGGCTCTTTGTTGCTAAGTGTCAAAGTGCCAAATATGATCAACATAATGAGGAAGACTTCAAAACAAAGAATAAAAGCTAGTCTTCTCACAAACAACAAAGCTTCTGAAAGAAGAAAAGAAGTCTGCTCATTTAAAAAGAGGATTCAAACACAAAAGGAAATGATGAACCTAAATGATGCAGGAGCACCTTGGGTCCCTGGAAATCTTTCATCAACCAAAAACATTTGTTTTCTATTTTTCTCTTAGTTAAATCTCTAAGTTTCTTTCAGCGTTCGTTCAGTTTGGATTTGTTAATGCCATGGAACTAGTGGCATGTTCCTTGACTCTTTTGGAACCTTCTCCTAGGTTTTCATCTCATTTGTTTACTCCGCATATGAGATCTTGCAAATTCTTGGTGGAACTTAACTGTTCTTCATGTTTCACTGGCAGTTTGCATTTTGTGATCTCATGAAGGAGTTTTCAATTTGGCTTAGCTTCACAGCACATTTCTCAATCTCAATACATTTTTGGTCAACCTACTTGAGGGATCTCACTTCATATTTCATCTATTTGAGTGAGATCCTTATGATTTAGGTCTTGACCTATATTTGTAATGCAAGACTTGATCCTGAACTTGAACTTGAACAAGGCGATGACAGATCTATAAAAACCCTAACTAGAGTTAATGCAGGACCGCATTTCAAACCACCTGATTATCAAGGTAACTTGGATTCAGATGAATTACTTGATTAGATCATAGAGATGGAGAAGTACTTTGATTATGAGGGTACCGATGAAGATAAGGAGGTGAAATATGCTTGCACAAAATCGAGAGGACATTCATCATTATGGTGGGAACATTTGTAGATCGACAGACAAAGAAGAGGCAAAGACAAAGACATATCATGGGATAGTATGGTGAAAAAATTGAAGGCTAAGTTCTTACCTACTGATTATCAAGTGAGTTTGTTCAAGAAGTTGCAAAACCTAAAGCAAAAGGATCTTACTGCGAAAGGGTATACCGAAGAATTCTATAGATTGAATATCAGATCTAGACATACTAATGATGTTGTTCAGAGGGTTGTAAGGTATCTTAATGATTTGAGAATGTCAATTCAAGATGAGATTAGTCTGGTCAATTTTAAAAGTGTGGAGGAAGCTTACCAATATGCCCTTTAAGCTGAGGACAAATTGAACAAGACACATGAACAATGAAAAAGAGGAAGAGGTGGCAGATCCTAGACAGGTAGATATTTTGGAGGAGGTAGGTCTTATTTAGATTAGAACAAAGGAAAGACAAAATTCAAGGAAGATTAATCATACTGAAGAGATGACATAAATTTCCAGAGAGGTGGATCAAGTAGCTACAAGAGGGATGATAAGAGGATGTTTAGAGGAACATGTTTCAAGTGTGGTGGTGAAGGACATCGAGCTTTTGAATGTACTCAAGGAAATTCAAACAAGAAGACTGAGAATAGTGGCCCAAATGCTTTTGTGGAAGAAGAGCCTAGTGAATCTTTAAACTAACCTAAAGATGCAGAGCCCTAAAGATAAGTAGAACCCTATGTCATGAAGAGACAGATCAGGAATCATTGTTGAGGAGACATGTTGCAAGGTGATCAATTACAGTGGCAGTTTTGATAACCTATCCTACGAGAAGCTGGTGGATGAGTTGCAGTTGCAAAGATTGAGACACCCGAAGCCTTATCAGATTGCATGGATTAAGGATGATCATAAGGTATTGGTAAGTCAATAATGCCTAGTAAAATTGAAGATTGGATCTTATAATGATGAAGTTTTGTGTGATATTATGCCTATGGATGTGTATCATATCTTGTTGGGTAGACCATGTCAGTTTGGTAGACAAGATTTACATGATGGGAGAAAGAATAGGTATATTGTTATGGCTAATGGGGTGAAACAAGTATTTTTTCCTTTAATGGAGAATCATAAGAATGAGAATTTCTTTATAATGTTTATGGAAGAAGATAGTCATTAGCGCTTTTGATGATCAAATATTCTAAAATCTGGATTGAACAACACTACAGTATCTCTGCGAATTTGGATCAACCAATAGTAAATTGAGTGAAGAATTTTTGAATGATAATAATTCTTTAAAGGCATTTGTGATTGGGATTATGTTATGATGTTTTCTCAATGTGTGATGTTGTCATAAGGAGGAAAGGTAAATTTTGAAGATCAGAAAATCAGGTATAACAGAGAACTAAATTGACTTTGTTCTCTTTCTGTAAACAGTGTTCTAATTTTGTTTTCTCCAATTATGTTTAGTTTGTAAGACAATTTTTCATTTTTAAATTTTTTGAGAACACACTGTAGTTTTAGAGATTTAGATGAACCAAGTTGAAAAAGATGATTGTAATGTTCCTAGAAACAACAATTATTGTTTTAAGAAACAAGTAGACATGATTGCAAATATTGAAGGATTGCATTAGAAACAACAACTACATCACCATAAGCGATAATTGAGGATGAGAAAATGCATATAGTAAGAATTATATCAGAGAAAACACTTCATTTGCAAGAAGAAATTCTATTCATTTCAATTGCATAGTTGCATTTCTATTTTTGACGTGGTGACATAGCAATGATCATTGCACTATGTGCAAGAAATAACAATTCTCTTTAGCATACCTATAATTAAATATATCAGAGATGGCAAGTGACATTGATCACTACTATTTTATTCACATTTATCTTCATGATATCCATTACATAGTTTAATTGCAAAATTAGATAGTGTAAGTTTACGTAAGTGAAGTAATGGTCCCGGTATTCCTTATTATCCTAAGTGGGGACATTGCACAACCAAACATACAAGATAAATATTTCCCAAATGACTCAAGGGCAAAAGATTCCAAAGATATTGCAAACATGAAATTAAAAACACCCTATATAAAAATTATAACACAAGCAAATAGAAATGTAATTATTGTGGTTAGCACAATCAAAAACCAAATGCATTCTAAAAGAAGAACAAGAACACATAAAGGAAGATAAATAAGCTCACAAAATCTCTTAATTCTTAAAGTAATGCTCTTTTTCAAGCACTTAATGCAAAAAATCTTCTAAACCTGATTGTGTTAATGATTCTAGTTCTCATGCCTGATGTTGGATTGAGGAGACCATCAAAGAGTTCTAATCGCCCAAAAAAATGGGGTCACACAAGGAAAGAATAGAGCTACAATAGAAATGCTAGATGGATGCTACACTCTAGAATTATTGAAGTTAAATTTTGGACTAAAGAAACTCATGGCGCTATATATATTTTGAAGAGAACAGGTCTACAAAAGACTCTTTGAAAAAACAAAACATCCACAAGATTGTCTTACTATTATAGTTTATGATAATAAGAGAACTATCAAGAATGAAAAGGTTCCTATATATCATGCAAGTTCAAACAATATAGAAGCACATCATGACATTATTCATGACTTAATTGAATATCAAGTGTTGGAGCCACAATATTTTTGATAGAATGACAAGGTTTTGGTATGTTTGTGAAAGCATTGCCTATAGTAAAATTAGTCAAACTTAGACACATGTTTTTTCTCAAAGCTAAGATTGGTTTTGAGCGAGCCGTGATGCCCATTAAAAAGACCATAGCAGATCTAGATCTTAGACAAGAAGAAAATATCCTAAAGCAAAATGAAACTAAACAATCAGGTAACCAAGAGAAATGACTTTTGCAAAGGTTCCCATTATCTTCATTTGATGAAGATACAAGCTAAGATGACCATCCTTAATCTCCACCTCAATAGGATAAATAGGAGTGAAATCTAAAATAAGAGCAGCATCAAACCACTTGAAGACATCGATCCCCAAACTCTCTCCCGAGAACTGTGTCCACCTCAATAAAGGAAAGACATTGGAGGTCAAAGTAAGAGCAACACAAGCCACCTTTAGGGAGCCAACGCAACCTAGAATCTTTTCCTCAAGTCAAAAGAGCCACTATAGCAAGGCTCTCTACAAATAATGGAATGTAAACTTCTTCCAGAGGGTAGACTGAAAGTGGAAGAAAGGAAGAAGATCAACCTCAAAAAAGTTAGCACAAACCTCTGACCAAGGATACCAATCTCCAAAAAAAATTGTTTGTAAAGAATCAAGGGCGAAAGGTCAGAAAGAAATTGGAAACATGAAATTAAAAACACCTCATATAAGCATTGAAATAAGATGAAATAGAAATGTAGTTTTTCATAAACTAGGTCACAAATCAAATGAATTCTACAAGATGAACAAACATACATAAAGGAAGAGAAATAAGTTCAAAAAATCTTTTATTCTAAAAGTGATGCTCCCTTGTGTTGCACTTTCAGAAAAATATTATTTTAAAGATGATTGTGTTATGGATTATAGGTCTCCACAACAAATGTCTTACAAGAAGGAACAAGTATTTACATTTCACAAATTCTACTACAAGCACTTCTTTTGTAAATATATCAGCAATTTGATTCTCTATCCCACAAAATTGTTCCTCTAGCACTTGTTTTTCAATTAAGTCATAAACAACATGATGTGTTTAATGTGAATAGGGATAACAGAAAAGTCTCATTTTGATGCATTCAAATAAATATATCAACTTCGTGAGGGTATCTAAAAGTCTATTCGCATTACAAGAAATAGAATCAAGGCGTTAGAAACAAAACCCATGAAAATTGCACATATGCAGAAGGAGCCCTTTTAATAGTAAACATTTAAAGAATATTTCATTATGACCTACCACTACCTATGCTATATTGTTGGAGAAGATTCAGAATTCAAAGTGCTAATTGACTTAATAAGGATCATTGCATAGTTTACATTTACCTTCATAATATCCATTGCATAGTTTACTTGCAAAATCAGATAGTCAAATTTAAGGAGGTGAAGTAATTGTCCCACTATTCCTACTTACCCTAAACGGGGACATTACACAAGTAAAAGTACCAAAAACTAATAAAAATTTCCCCTAAAGACTCAAGGGGCAAAGATCCAAAAGAAATTGCAAACATGAAACTAAAAACACCCCGTAAAAGAAGAATGGGCAAAAAGAAATGTAATTAATGCGGTTAACATGATCACAAACCAAATGAATTTTGAAAGATGAACATGAATACCTAAAGAAAGAGAAATAAGATCAAAAATTCTTGTCTCTTAAAGTAGTGCTCTTTGTATCATACTCAGTGAAAAAACTTCTTCTAAAGATGATTGTGTTATTGATTATGGTTCTAGTGCCTAATGTTGGATTGAGGAGACCATCAAAGGGTTTTCTAATCACCTAGAAAAAATTGTGTCACACAAAGAAAGAATAGAGCTATGATAGAAATGGTTATATGCATGTTACACTCTAGAAATATACAAGCTAAATTTTGGATTGAAGAAACTTATGGTGCAATAGATATTTTGAAGAGAACGCCTACGTAAGACTATTTTAAGAAAAAAAACATCCACAAGATTGTCTGACTATTATATGTTGTGATAATTAGAGAATTTTCAAGCTAAAAAAGGGTCCTATACATCATGCAAGTTTCAACAATATAGAAGTACATCATGAAATTTTTCATGACTTAATTGAAAATCAAGTTCTGGAGATACAATTTTTGGCACAGAAAAACAAATGTTGATATCTTTGTGAAATAATTGCCTATAGTAAAATTAGTCAAAATTAGACACTTATTTTTTATCAGAGCTAAAATAGGTTTTGAAGTAGCCTTGAAAGCCCTTTAAAAAGACCAGTAGGTCTAGATCTTAGATGGAAAAGCTACAACATAAATTAAAAAATAGTAAAAATCAGTAGCAAGACAAATGGTGAAATAGCACACAATGAGGAAGGCTTAACCGACTAGAGTTGGAAGACTAAAACAACTATCAGAACAACAGTATCCCACCCAAAGACAAGAGTCAAACCTCCAAAAGAAAAAAGAAACTAAACAATCAAGTAGCCTGGAGAAATAAGTTTCTAAAAGGTTCTCATTATCTTTATTTGATGAAGATACAAGGTCAGATGACCATCCTTAATCTCCACATGAAAAGGAGAAATAGGATTGAAATTTGAAACAAGAGCTGCAACAAACCACTTGAGGACATCGATCCATAACCTCTCTCACAAGAATTGTCCCCACCTCGATAGGGGAAAGAAAAAAAGAGGTCAGGGTACAAGGAAATCAAGCAATCTTTAGGGAAAAAAAGAAGCTTAGAATCTAATAAAATGAATAAATAGGATGATGTTAAACTTGTGTGAATTCTTAATCCCAGGACACAACATAAAAAATCATCAACATCTCAAGATAAGTTGGATATGAAAATCAGTGCTTTGAAGGACTTTAGTTATAAAGTTGCAAGAATGGAGAAAGGATTAGCTCCTGAATTGTAGAGTTATCGTAGGAACAAAAGGACACCTAGATTATCTAATCAACCATACAAAAAAACATGGCATGATGGGAATGTTAGACATTTTTCATATTTGGCCCAAATCAACTTATGTTTCTCTAATATGGCTTTTTATTGTCATATTACACATTCATTTAGAGCTCTTGAATTAGGTATCTCTTAAAAGGGAAGCTTAATGTTTCAAAAATATTTAGACTTGTGAAGCATATGTTGCACCTTCTTCCTCTTGGTTTTGAGCTTAGACTAAGTGATTTTGCAAGGGCCACGTTGATCTTTTTTTACAATTCAGGGTAATGTTTTTTTATCCTCAAAAGAAATTGTCTTGGGATGTAACCGTAGTAAGGGCCGACTAGCATTTTGCCTAACACATTTTATAGGTCTCAACTAAGGTTAAGCCTGCATTGCAATGGGAAGCCCTAGTCTTTCCTCAACATTATATTTCAGCTAAAAGAAGAAATCACTCATGGCCACAAAGAATGAGCAACAACTGTAGGTGGTGTAAAGTGTAAAGCAGCTCAGAGATATTATTTGGGAGTTTGAATAGCTCACACCAAGTATCTCATAGATTTCAAAATACATAGATTTCAAACTGCAAGATCACTTCACTAATGAGCATAATGATAGAATGCACAAATATCCGATCTCACAATGCAGAAAAGAACATTAAGGGGGCAATTGTTTATGCAAAATATATTTTAGCAACTGTAAACCCATTCAGCACGAACAAGAAAAAACCACCTAATGTCTTTTAATTTAGATTTTATATATTTTTTGGGATCAATTTAGGTATAGTAATAACAAAAGTAAAGAATGTTAACTATAAACTTAGAAAAATAGTTATATCGTATTTGTTGTTGGTTGACAGTTAAATTAAAAAACTATGTAGCTATTAAAATTGAATTAAATTTTGTTTTAATACAATAGAATAATTTGTATATATAACTTGCAATGGTAGTGGTGAGGGCACTAAAAAATATATTTAACTATCTAAACCAAAATGAATTTTTCTTAAATAGAACTAAAGTATTTTCATATATAACTTACATGGTATTGGCAGTGCACTAAAAGGTTCATTAAAAAAATGTGTAACTATCTAAATTGAAATGAATTCTGGTTTAATAAAATAGGTGCATAGATATAATTTACAATGGCTTTTCTAAGAATATCAAAATCTTGTTCCACAGGTTTCTTTATGGTTTTTACGTTTTCTTCAAAATTCTAATTTTATTTTATATGTAATTAGGATTATTTTTTAGTAGAAACTCCTAGTTGTGATTTTTACAATCTTTTAAAAATTATAATTTTAATTTAGGTATAATTGCTATAATTTTCCATCTAAAAACACTTACTTTTGTTGTTGTTTCTTTAGACAAAATTTTTGAATTCTTATTATCATTATTATAAACTATATAATGACCAGACCTATTAAATTTCATATTACTCTTCCCTAAATTATAATAAAAATATTTTTAAATATAATCAAATTATGCATCCACTGTAATGTAGAATGCAAAGGAAAATTAACAGGGCAAGCAATTTTATGGTCTAAATGCAATTGGCAAGGGCATAGCCAGACTCTGGAGGCTTTGACAACAATATCCTCTATTGTGGGTTGGCAAAATCTGCATAGAAAATGAAGGCAACAGGGTATCCTCAATAGGTTGTGCAAGAGAGAGACCAGAATTATTTGTATCACAACAGTCAGAAGTTAGCGATTGCTTCCATAATTTTCAACACAACGGTTATATCATGAAGACTATTGGTGGTGGTAGATGGTGGTGGTAGATGAAGAAATCTGAAAAGATATATTTGCACTATAACAATGTACATTGTACCATATATCCAGCAATGAGGAATGGGCACAATCAAACCATCAGTTGATCACCAGATTTAGTACTATCTTGGGAAGTAGGAAGGTGAAATCCATTTGACAGCTCCAAATGATTGATGTTCTGATATCAGGAGGCATATGTGCTAAATGGGATATTTAAAAAAGAATTAGAAACTCCCTAGCGAGTGCAACCACTCTTCTTTTCTACTTGTAATTAAAATGGGCATTCTTTTCTAATTGTAATTAAAATGGGAAATGGGCATTTTAGAAGTGGTGTGTGGACAAGTGTCAAAAGCATAAATGCTATGATGTATTTGCAATTACACAGGTACATGAAACAAAGGGAAAAGAAGTGGTACGCATTACCCATTTGACAAATTGTTGAAAAGAAGTCATAAACTTAGTTTGTTTGCTTATTTCAAAAGAAGTCATAAGGCAACAGATGAAAGATACACATACCTGTGGGTTCATACTTCATAGCAACAAAAGAAGTTGTTTCAAGCATCCATGTTTTCCCTATATCTCCACCTCCCTGCATCCTATGTGTCAATAGATTCCCATTCAAGCCATCCCTTGTGATGCCCCTCTGCATAGGAGCTATATTAATTTGATAAACTCTGCCAATCTCACATCATTGGATGCTACAGAAGAAGAGTCTCTATTGGGCACTCAAAACTCTATCTTTTACACCCTTACATCTTAACATCATTTGCATCAGAAGTAAGTTTCTATCATTTGCATCATAAATCATGGTAGTTTTCAAATTCTCTCCTTTTATGCTATATACATATTTATCTCTATTTAACCCAGGATTTAAATCCGTGTACATAGCGTGATGGCATTAAATTTGAACTCAAATTGCCAATGTTCTTCCTCGCCATGGTGTAGGGTTTGACCCTCAGACATGTTCCTCACAAACCACACAAACTTTCTCCAATTCTCAGTCTGAAACATTTGCGGATTCATCCTCAGAAAAGTGAAAGTGTTCATAGCTCTCACATTCTGTTCAGAATTTCTATTCAGAATTTCTGTTCAGAATTTCTGTGCAGCTTGAGATTGGAGTTATGGATGATCTTGGTGTAAGCGGCATTGACGTACCTCTGAAGGGCATTTTCTTTGGTGAGCAGAACATCATTCTTCCTGTAGAGGGAAGTGAGATACTACTAGGTACTACTCCTTGAGAAGTGACCCACTACTAGGTACTACTCCTAGAAATCATAGCATAGCATAGATATCTTTGTCCCTTCAACCTTGCTGGTGCTGTGTTGAAGTGTGTATCCACCTCCTTGAGAAGAGAGCCTTCCGCGGTAACCTCCAAATTTCAATGCCCTCGCCACCTTTTCCTCTGCCCATCAATACTACACACTACACACATCACCGTCCCCACTAAATGTGTTTAGAAATTTTATCAAAGGGACTATCATAGAAGGCAATGAGAACAAATGACAGATGTTGAAAGGAAGGAACAAAGAAAAAGATGCAATGAGATAGATAGGTGTAGATATGTCAGGTGCAAAGAAGAAGTAACATTAGAAGAATTGGATGCTCACAATAGAGAGTGTATAAATATATCAGGAGGTGGTCGACAACAAAATTTTGGACAACAATCTCATTATGAAAGAGGAGATAGGCAAGGAATGCATCCACAATCAAATGAAAGGCATCAATATCAAGTCAGTGCAAACATTGAAATAAATGTTCAAAATGAGGAATCGACATTCAGTCAGTACATACCACAAAATAGTGAGCATGTGCCTCAACCTTAAATAAATGGACAAAGAGAAAATAATGTACAAAACATAGATAATCCTAAGGAATGCTTGAAAATGATTTTCATAATATTCATTTGATGTTTGGACACCAATTTGACTTCATTTCTCGAGCAATGTGTTATATGTATCAGAAATCTTATCTTGGAATAAAAGTGTATCACACTTCATAGGGTCCTATATGTAGTAGGTATAGATAAGAAATAGAAACAATAGATTCTCTACCTCAAATAATATGGATCCAGGAAAACAACCATGGGATCTTTCTAACCTAACACAAGTGAAAGAAATATTAATTGTGCATATAAGTCCAATTTTACAAGTCACACATGCAACGGGTGGTCAATATAAATACAAAGGATACGCAATATCCTTTCTACAAAATATTGAACAAAACTCCAAATTTTGCCACGTGCAATTAAATAATTGTCAATAATTATTGTTCAAAGAACAGATCAACGTGGCACGAATTACAAATTTAAAGTAAACATAAAACATGTGTATAGAGCATTACAATACAAGATAGAACATGACAAGTTTTATTCAGATGTTACAACTGACTATAATGCACTGCATGATCTAGAAAGAGATTTTGGTCACAATATCTTTGAGAAAATGACGACAACACTACTAATGGAGTTTGATTTAGACTCAAATTAAATCATGTTTTCTAGTCCAATTGTGGAAATAGATGATGATAATATTATAGATCACACAACCTCAATGGATTCCAAAACAACTAATGTCTAGAGAGAAATGGAAGTAATCCAAGAATGGGTTAATAATCCAAATGCTCATCCAACTAGATTGATTGATTGACCTGCAATTGGTATATCTCTAATCAATGAGTATATAACATTAGGTTTACTTGATACATGGAATTTCCAACACTATTTGCAAAAGGTACATGTGATTGGTTTGAACCACGGATAAGAGCACACATGCATGATTATGTGAAGCATCTATTGTGCTATAGGGATGACCACTTTGGCAAACACCCAATTTTTTGATACTAAATGATGAATATGGTAATGAGATATCGTGCACAAAATTCAACAACATTATTCACTAAAAGAAACCTTCAAGAATTGTCTATCATCATAAATGAATTGTGCGACCACATGGAAAAAATTTCAAGCATGCATCTAGTTGATAAATTGACATAATTTGGAACAAAATTAAGAGGTACTGGATCTTATTGGACAAAATATCAAACAAAATTGTCAGACATGCTCCACCAAATTGGAACACCAACAATATTCTTTACAATGAGTGCAACTGATTTGTATTGGCCAAATTTACATGCATTGATTCTAGGAATAGAGCCAACTAATCCTCGTGAAGCTTAGTCATGGATAAAACATAACCTTATCAACTATCCTCATATAGTCACTCACTATATGCATTTAAGACATTCAATTTTTAGAAAAAAAAAGTAGAAGAAAGGTTTGAATGTTAAAGACTTTTGGTCGAGATATGAATGACAACATAGAGGATCAACACATGTGCACAATTTCTTATGGTTACATGAAACACCAAATATAGATCGGTCTAATGAACAACAGATAAAGATGGTTGAAAGATATTTTCATTGCATTGTTCATGTGTGGAATCCAAGAGTACATATTCATCAACGAAACATAAAGGTGTGATCATAATGTAATTAATATATTTATGTTGATTCATATCAGTCAAAATACTTAGTAAAAAAGAAATTAATACATTCATATTTTATATCTAAGACATTTCATAATTTTAGTCAACATTCATGTCTTAAAAATACAAGACAACTTGTTGCAACGAATATTTTTCAAGATTACGAAGAAATATTGAACATTGTTCAAAGACATAAAGTGTGTAAAGAGAGTGCATACTTAAGAAAAAAATAAGGAAGAATGATTTACATCTAATTTCTTTACGAATACCAAATTTAATATATATAAATTGAATGTGTAGCTAGAAGAAAACTCTAAACAAAATTCATTCATATTGAATCGTAGGTACAATTCTCTTTGGCCTTTAAATTTGAATGGATCAAAAATTATATGAAGATGTCGAAAATAGTGGAAAAACAAATTAAGGCAGCAAGAAATGATAACAGAGTCAATTCACACAACCGATACATACTTCAATTATGGGGAGCTCATATAGATTGGCTACCAATTCTGTCAAAGTATGCAGTGATAAAGTATATTGCCAAATATGTAGCAAAAGAAGAGAATAGCTCACAAAGCTACCATGAAATGCTCATGTGTCTTGCAAATATCAAGAACCCTGATGAGCTACAAGAAAAGGCATATAGGAATTTTATCACTGAAACTATTATAGAAAGAGATGTTGGACCTCAAGAAACGTGTTGCATGCTATTAGAGCTTCCATTTGTTGGGAGTAGTAAAAGATTTGTTAATCTAAATATTTCACGTGAAGTATTTAAACCTATAGTTGTATATGATGATAATAGAAATGAAGAACATACAAATTAAATAATTGATGGATATAGAACAAGACCATCCTCTATGGAATTTATCACACTCGTAGATCCAGCTAGATCTTGGA
The DNA here is from genome assembly GCA_018584345.1 of Thuja plicata. Taxonomy (NCBI): domain Eukaryota; kingdom Viridiplantae; phylum Streptophyta; class Pinopsida; order Cupressales; family Cupressaceae; genus Thuja; species Thuja plicata. The sequence goes on from MU228545.1 coordinate 1,111,474, forward strand.
TGTATAATCCTAGATAGAGAGGAGATATAATATTAGAGCCTAGGGAAAAATCAGCCATTGTCAAGGTGTTTGCAAGGTTATTATCCATCCCTTCATGTGAATCAAAAAAATTTATTGATTTATTTTCTCTGAACTATTTCTTTACAAACCATTGCATAAAATAGAGAGAGAGAGATACCTTTACAAACCATTTTGGTGTCCTCCAAATGGTGAAGGCGATGTCGATGTATTCGTTCTGCCTCATGAAATGGGTTTTCTAGGAAATTAAAAGCCTCAATATTTTTTTTCACTCCCTCTCTGCCAAAGTTGATCTTCTTCAGGGGAATTTGGATACTAGGTCAGCCGGGATGGAAGTCCAAACGGACAAAGAGGATGAGAAAAACATGAAGGATATGCAGGACAAAATGGAAAATATGGAGAACACTCTTAAGAAGCATATGTTCGATAATAACCTTTTTATGGGTTATGTGATGGAGTGCTTCAATACCATCAAGTCTAAGCTGGATGTTGGGTCTCTGACTGTGAAGCTCAAAGATGAAAAATATGATGTGGGTGATGTAGGTCTAGGCAAGCGTACATAGTTTGAAAAAAAGAAGAAGATCCATGACAAGATCCTGGAGCTCTCTGATTTTAATGTGGCCATCAGGAAGGTGTTTGAGGCTAAGAAAGAGGCAAATGGAACTCTCCTAGAGTTTTCCTAGGTCTCGTTGTTCCCCTGTATCTGTGCTGGTTTGGTTTTAGGTTTTTTGTTACTGGGTGTTGTTGGTTTCTAGTTTTTTGGCTTTTGTGTTGGTTTTGGGTTTTGTGGGCTGGTTTCCAGTCCTATTTTAGTTCAATGGGCTTAATATCTATCCTTTTTTTGTAATAATTGTAAGGGGTTTTGGGTTCCCTTAAAACCTATTTTTACTAGCAATCAAAACATAGAGAGAGAGATATATATATTAGAGATACCAGTGACTCCATAAAATAAAATTGGGAGTCATTCAATTATAACCCTTGGAATGTTGAATGAACATTAAGTGTATAAAATAATAAAAATATCAATGATTCAGAAGGCAAAAACAATAAAATATTACAAGGAAACACTATAGAGCATGAATGGGAAATCATATCCAAACTACATCATGGTCATATAATGCAAGTTTCAGAAATAGATATGTTGGGAAGAGGGGATATTGATAGACAAACAATTTGGTCTAATGTATATCAAGGTGAAGAATACATAGCTCAAGCAATCAATTTTGTCAATATGATGCAAGATAATGGATTCCTAAAAAATAATGATATACCACAAGATATCAACTTTGCAATTCTGACTAACAAAAAAGAAAAGGATAGGATGGCGGAGACTTTAGGAGGTAAGTCTGCAGAAGATAGCTTGAGCAGGAAATTTTTTTTGAATCTCAGGCATGTCAATGGTAGTACTGCAGGTGCATGTGTAGATTTTGATTTGGCCTCTCCTTAGAATGTTAGCTTTGCTAGAGGGCTCCCTCTATAGAATGAGAAACAAGTTGAACCTAATCAAAATGGTCAGAAGTCAACAAGGGTTTCTAGCTTTGAGAGTAATATTGGTGATGGGCCCCAGAATCTGATGGGTCTTGTTAGGCTAAAGAATCTCTTAAGGAAGGACCTATAGTTTCTAAGGGTAAGTGGTCTTCCCTCTTTGGTATAAAACCAATAGGAAAATCCTCCTTTCCTATGGTCAATGTGGTCTCTAACCCTACAAAAGGGGAGTTCTCTATTTTTATCCCTGATCCCTTGATTGATTTCTCAATCTCTACAATGGAGATGACCCTGTTAGGCAAGTTTGCAGGGGGTGGACCTAATATCGAAGTAGTCAGGCAGTTTGTGAAGAGGAAATGGTTCCTTAAAGGTCAAGTAGATATTGTCGCAAAGACTAAAGGCTTCTTTTCCTTTTAGTTCTCTAACATGGAAGACCTTTCTAATATCCTATGTGGTGTCCCCTAGATTCTTGGATGATTCTCTCTCACTCTGTGCAAATGGTCCCCCAATCTGATTTTGAGTGACTTGACTTTTTTGTCTTAGCCCCGGTCTAAGATTCCCTGGTCTCCCTCTAGAATAATAGCATGAAGACATCCCATGTGGGTTGGCTAGCTCCTTTGGAGACCTTCTCTCTATTGATCTAATGATAGTTGCAAAAATGAGAAGGTGTCAGGGTATGTGTGAACATCCTATAGATGGCAGATCTGCCGAATAGTATTGCAATCAACTCTAAGCTAGGGGCTTGGATGCAAGAAGTTGAGTTTGAATCCCTCCCCTTTGTTTGGTTCACTTGTAAAAAAATGGACCAGAGAGCTAAGGACTTCCCTCTCAAATCCTAGAAAGCTGAAATTGTCCCCCTTAACGAACCAAAAAAGATTTGGAAGGAAAAAACATTGGGTAACCCTAAAGCATCTAGTTTGACAGATCTAGTTGTCTTTATAGGTAATGCTTTAGACCAAAGCCTAAATGGCCCCTTTCAAGTTTTCAATAAGACAAGAAGCAGTGTGCATCATCCTTCGATGGAAGTGACAAAATGAGAAGGATCCCTTGAAGAAGGAGAGATTAGAGGCGACCCGACATGTATGGAAACCCTTTGTATTAAGAAATATAAATCCCCTATTGTTGAAATAAATGAACAAGGATTTAAAATTGAAGATAGAATCTTAAGCCCTCAAACTCCTTGAGTTAATACTAGTTAGGCAGACTCTCTTGAAGAATCTAACCCCTTCTTAGCCTACTCAGATGAACTCTAGACTGAGGTCACTCATAGTAAGAAGAGATAGAATAGTCTTAATCTAGGGATGCCCCTAAGAGGATTTATAACAAGAGATATGAGAGTGGATGTGGGAACCCCTAAATCTAATTAGGGGAGAAGACCAAATAGAATCACAAGAGAAAAAAAGAGTAGGCAAAGTATTGCAGATGGGCGAAAGCATACCATCCATGATTGCTCCCAAGGTAAAAAATGTAGATCATTTCTTAGAACATGAGGGGATTAAATAGCCCCCATAAGCAGGACCTTTTGATAAAGTTTGTTAGGGATTAGAAGCCAAATATCATCCTCATTCAAGAAACTAAAATGGATAGAGATAAAGTGGAAAAGTTAAAAATATTTAAACATTGTGGTGTTGTGGGATGCAGCTCAGTTGGGGCCTCTGGGTGAACTGATTCCTTTTGGAACCTTAATATTATTCAAGGGGATATTATTAAATTGAAAGGTAACATCTCTTCTATCTGGTTTAATCATATTTGGGATGGTTTCACTTGGTTTCTTCCAAACATGTACGCATCCAACTCTAAAACTGGTAGAGATAGAAATTGGCATAAACTGGGAACTAAGAGAAGTAACTTCAAGAATGATTACTGGATGGCGGTTGGAGACTTCAATACTCCCCTTAGTGACTCTAAAAACTCTAAAGGAATTTCTTCTCAGATTTATAGTGGGGTGGCTCTTATGAGTTTTATTAATAATCAATCTCTCTTGGACCTCGATCTCAGAGGTGGCAATTTTACTTGGTCAAATAGAAGAACTGGGGATGACTTGATCCAAGTTTCCCTGGATAGGACTCTTATTTTTATGGATTGGATCCTTCTTTATGACTTCTCTCTATCTACTCTTCACTGAGTTGGGTCTGATCATTCTCCTATTGCTATTCAGGTGAATCCTCTTACGGGTAAGAGAAACTACCCCTTCAGATTTGAGAAAATGTGGATGCGGCATCCTAACCTTGCTAGGAATATAGCTGATTGGTGGAATGTCCAAGTGGAAGGTACAACAATGTACAGAGTGGTCCAAAAACTTAAAAGGATCAAAAACAAAGTTAAAGTTTGGAATAAAGAGGAATTTGGGGACATCTTCAAAAATAAAATCTCTCTCCAAGCTGACCTCCAGAAAATTCAACAAACTATCCAACTGGAGGGTTTGACAGAGGAGAATAAACTTAAGGAAAATATAATTCAAGCTAATTATCACAACATCATCTCTAAGGACAAAATTTTTTGGAGACAACAATCTAGGGCTCTTTGGCTCTGTGCGGGGGATAAGAATACTCGGTTCTTCCATCTGACTGCCTAAAAACACAAGGTGGCTAAAAGGATTGATTATATCAATGGTACTCATGGTAGGTTAAGTAAGGAAGAGGATATCAAAAAAGAATTATTGGGATATTTTTCTTCTCTTATCAAGGATGACCTTGCTCTCTCTTTTTCTAACCAACAATTTCTTTTGGATTCTATTATATATATCCTGTCTAGAGAAGATAATGCTTTGTTGTGTAAAATTTCATCTTCCAAAGAGATCAAAGCTGCGGTCTTTTCTTTTAAGGGAGAAAAATTCCCCAGGTCCAGATGGCTTCCCTCCTTTTTTCTTCTAGGATTTCAGGCCCATTGTGGAGAAAGGTATTTCAGATGTTGTTAAAGAGTTCTTAGGTTCTAACTCCCTCCTAAGGGAAGCTAACTCAACCTTTTTTGTCCTGAGTCCTAAGAAATCAGGTGGTGATACTGTTGATAGCTTCAGAGAAATTAGCTTGTGTAACACCTTCTATAAGATCATTTCTAAAGTCCTCATGGTTTGTAGTCTAAAACTCCTCCCAAATCTTATTACCCCCTAGCAAAATGGGTTTGCCCCAGGGTGACAGATCCTTGATTCAATTATCATTGTCCATGAGAATATCCACTCACTGGAGGATTCAAAAAAGGAAGGGTTTCTTATGAAGTTTGATCCCTCTAAGTCCTATGATAGGGTGGATCAGAACTTCCTTTGTAAATTTCTTTTATCCTTTGGGTTCTCTGAGAAATTTTTTATCCTTATCCAGCTACTAATTTCCTCTCCTTCTATCTCGGTGTTGGTTAATGGCTCTACTTCCAATCTTTTCTTCCCTTCTAGAGGACTCTGCCAAGGGGATCCCATTTCCCCCATCCTTTTTGCTATCATGGCTGAAAGCCTTGGGAGGTTGTTCTCTAAGTGGGTCCTGGAAGGTTCTATAAGGGTCTCCTCCCCTCATCCATGTGCTCCCCCAGCTCTCACAAGAAATTTGTGGATGATACTGTTCCTATGGGATCTTCCTCGATTAAAGAAGCTAAATCTATCAAGAAGTCTCTAGATACCTATTCCTCTACTACGGGAAAACTTATCAACTGGGATGAAAGATCCCTCTTTTTTGTCAACACCCCACATGCAAGACAACAAAAAATGATGACTATTCTTGGTTGTTCTATAGCCTCCTTTCCCTCCAGCTATTTGGGCCTTCCGCTGGGCCTGAAACCTCCAGATTCTTTCTGGAATTCTATTGTCGATAAATTCAATAGGAAACTTTCTTGTTGGAAAGGGACCCTCCTTAGAAATGCTAGGAAGATCCTTCTACTCAAGAGCTCTTTGTAGAATCTCCCATTTTACACCTTGAGCCTTTTCAAAATTCCAGCCAAGATTGTTGACACTATTGAGAAATTGCAGAAAATATTTTTGTGGTCACGCACAGAGGAAAAAAATAGAACCCATCTTGTGGATTGGGATAATGTGTATAAACCTATTAAACATGGGGGTTTTGGCATCAAAAAAATTAAGGATATCAATATTTCCCTCCTAGCTAAACAAAGTTGGAGATTTTTGGAGCAGAAAAAGGTTGGAATAAAATTCTTAAATCAAAATATCTTTTTGCTACTCCCTCTATTGAGGATTTCCTTTCCTCTCCCATCACTGTGCAGGGATCTATGATATGGAATAGTATTTTGAAGGCTAAACCTCTTGCAGCTAAAGGGGCTCATTGGAAAGTTGGAAATGGTCAGAAAATTAACTTTTGGGAAGATCCTTGGTTTAGGGATAAACCCCTCATTTAGTACCCTGATTTGGCCCAATTTACATACATTTTCTCCCTAAGAATTGGCTATAAAGTGGAGGATTATTGGAGAGATAATAAATGGGTCAACCTCAGTGACATTGATCCTCAATTGAAAACTTTTAAATTTGAACTATCCCCTTGGGAGATCAAAGCTAACTATGGAGATGAGATCATTTGGTCCCCTAATCCCAGTGGTAATTTCATAGTGGCTTTAGCTTACTCTTTGTTGTCCTCCTATGATGAGGAGCCCTATTGGGCTAAGATTTGGTTTCCTTCCCTTACCCCTAAAATTATTTTTCTTCTGGTTGTTTTCTAAGGACAAAATCCTAACTATAGAGAACCTGACAAAAAGAGGTTAGATGATTCCTAATCGATGTTATCTTTGTATGAAAGATGTTGGGTCTTCTTCTCACTCATTGCTTCACTGTCAGTTCACTAGAGAGATCTAGAGGGTTGTGTTGTAGCATTGGAATATCAGCTGGGTCTTCCCTAACACTATTAAGGAGTTCTTGTCTCAATGGAGTTCTCCCTTCTCTCACCATTTGGGAAAACTAATTTGGAATTATAATTCCCCACATGTTATATGGAGGATTTGGAAGGAAAGAAATGATAGGATATGCAGAAATAATATCTCTACTCTCATATTGATTGGCACCAAAATTATAAGAACTATTGTTGAAAACATTAAAATAGCCTGTGAAATCAAACTAAAACTCATGGAAGGGGTTTCTGATAAGGAATTTATAGAGCACTCGAAATTTTCTTCTACTTCTAAGCCTACTCCCACTATCTGTGAAAGAGCTATTTGGAGCTCCCCTCCTCTTGGATGGCACAAAGTTAATTTTGATGGAACTGCTAAAGGTAACCCTAACATTTTTGGATGTGGCTACATTGTTAGAAACTCCCAAGGTATCTTTATTTCTTCTTATGCTATCCCTATTGGTTCCCAAACTAGCCATGTTGCTGAAGCTATGGCTGCTCTCTATGCCTGTAGATTAGATAAAAGCCAGAACTACTCCAAAATGTGGCTGGAAGGTGACTCCATGAATACTATTAATTGCATTAATGGTAAACATACTCTGTCATGGAATATGAGTCACATAATCTCTCAGATTAAAAGGCTTTTATCTGATTTTGATGTTACACATATCACTCATGCCTTTAGAGAGTTGAATGTTGTGGCTGACAGCGTGGAAAATGTGGGAGTGTATAGTGATGATGTCAAGAGTTGGTAATGTAATCAAGGATTAAGTAATTAAGTCCTTAATCTTATAATGTATGAGCAAATCCACCAAAATCTTGGAGCTACTACTAATGATGATGACAAAAAGGGATAGTTTATGTAGTTTCCTTAAACATGGGTCTCGCATGCTCCATGACCAATGCAATAATAATTACATTTATGGGAAAGGATAAATCAATCCTTTTTAAGTGTGGTTCATTATCATAATTTACTCACTATGCTTTGTTTTTTGTGATTTTGTCATTCATCTTGTGCAATATTTTGAAGTTTGGCTTACTGGAAAAATGGGAGGAAAATTGAAACGTGAAGAGTGCATGGTCTGCAAATGGAAGAAAGAGGCCAAGGTCTGGAATAAACTCAAGGAAGGTGGGGTCCCTGATTACATGGAGAGATTTCATGGCTATGACAAAGACATCTCCAAGGAGTTTGCAGATAGTTGGTATAACAAAAATGTGACTATCTGTGGTAAGTCCTTCTATGTAATTGAGAAAGTTATTTATGAAATTATGGGTCTTGATATGTTTGGGTTGAAATACTATAGAGGTAGGGTTATAGCCAAGAATTTAGCTATAATGTATCCTAAGACTCTGGGAGAAAGAGGTCTTCTTGTTAAATAGCCTCGTGATTATGTCATGTATTGTCATATGAAGCTCTTGTGGGAAAAACTAGTCAAAGCCCTTATGTAATATTTTATGCTAGAGGGTCATTATACTAGGGTTTATAATTTCCACTTTATGCTCATTAATCATTTATGCTACAAGAGGAAAATATCTTTCCCCTACCTTTTGCTTTGATCCCTCGGTAATAGCATTGTGGAAAATAGGAAGAGTGCTAAGAAGCCAATCCTTCATGATGGGCTTATTCTGCTAATTTATGAATATGCCAAATTCAAGCTATGGGATAACACCTAGGTCACTGGTAAGATCAAGGAGAAGAAGGGTAAAATACCTATTGTCATTGACAATAATACACCCAAAAAAAAGAGGAAAGGCAAAGCAACTGATGACTTAGCACATTCTACTAAGATTCTCACAGAGGAGACTGGTATGAACATGGATAATGAAATAGAGGCCAATGAGGAAGCTGATACTATAGACATAGAAGAAGTGGCTAATTTTCTCTTTGAGGAAGTAGGTATGGATACTGAGGATGATACTAATACTCAGGAAAAGGGTATCACTGAGTCTTCTTAGGAGATGGAAAGCGATAACAACAATAATTATGAGGAAATAGAAATGGAAGGCCTTGAAGACAACAATGCTCTTGAAGATACTAGTACCCATGGAGAAGTGAGAGCTACCTCCCCTACAAAGAAGGCTATGGATTCATCTCTTAAGACTCAAGCGGAGGTTACTCTTCCCGACAATTCACCTTTTCTGGTGAACTATGCTAATTCTCTATCTAAAGAGGGCACAATTTCTAGGGATAACTCTCAGAAGATTGAAGTGAATAAAGAGGAAGGGAGTGATAAAAATGAAAAAGAGAATGTCGAAGGTAGCCAAGATAATGAGACGGTGAAAAGCTAAGAGCCAACTAGGTTTATGCAGGTAGTGAAAGAGAGGGCAGTGATGGACTATCAATTGAATTCCTGGCTGCTTGAAGAAATAAAAGACATAAATGGTAAGTATGATGAGCTCTAGGATAGAGTGAATAAAATTACTTTACTACTTGCTAAACCAGTGAATAAGGGCAGAAATGAAGATGAGACCCAAGAGGAAGATGTGTAAAAAAAGTTTTTGGAGAAGCTTGAACCAAAGATAAATGTGATGGTCAATTTCTGCCAGCAGACTACTTCAATCCGTATACAGGGTACTAAAGACACTCTTAGCTGAATCATGAAGAACAACTACAAGGGCATGAAGGTGTCTCACAATAATTTGAGGGATCTTCTCTTTGTGCTTGATGGGAACTCTATGCCCATTTATGTGGATGATGATGTTGCTAAAGACCCCAGCATTGCTAGCCCTAGAACTTGTACTAGAGCGAGTGCAAAAAACACGAAAATAGTTAACACCAAGGAAATAAAGGATCTCAAGGAGGCTATCAAAAAATATAAAATGGTGATGGCTGACTCTGCAGAGATTATGGAAAAAGTGACCTAGCTGTGCTATTCTTCGGGCTCATGTTTTTTTGTCTGCTTAGCTTCTTTTTGTTGGTAGTTTGTGCTGGGGGTTTCTATTGCCTCCATCTCTTTCCCTAGTTTCTCTTTTTTTTTGTTTTGTCCTTTTTTGTTGTGATGCTTCCTGCATATCTTTCTCTCTAATTTGTACAGGGTTACAGTTCCCTTCAAAAACTATTTTAACCTCAATCAAAAACAAACAAGAAAAGGAAGTGAACATAGTTATGTCACACTATCACATGAATAAAACTAGGGTGCCATTGTATATGATAATTAAAGGAATAGGGGGAATAGGAAAGTCATATCTTATTTGTGCAATTAGTGAAGGTCTTCACAATAATGTAATGCCTAATTATAAATCTCCCTTTTATTACTTGCACCAACTGGAGTTGCAAGATTCAATATTGGGTCGTCCACAATTTATTTTAAGTTAATAATTCTAATAAAAGGATTTAACCAACTCAAAGGAGCAAGGCGCACAAGCTTTCAATGAAAAATGTCACACAACAAATAAATATTGATTGATGAAATGAGCTTCATTGGAGAGAAACTGCTAAAGAACATAGATTCTTGATTTCATTTTTGATTGCTGGTAAAAATAGGTTTTAGGGGGACCCAAAACCCCTTACAATCCTTACAAAATAGGAATAGACATTAAGCCCACTAAACTAAAACAGAGCTGGAAACTAGCCCGCTAAACCCAGAACCAACACAAAAAACCTGAAATAAAAAACCAGAAACCAGAAACAGAAAATCTAAAACCAAATGAGCACAGAAATAGGGGAACTAGGAAAACTCTAGAAGAGTTTCCTCTACCTCTTTCTTAGCCTCAAACACCTTCTTGATTGTTGCATTAAAAGCTGAGAGCTCCAGGATCTTGTCTTGGGTCTTCTTATTTTTAGCAAATTGTGTACGCTTGCTTGGACCTGCATCACTTGCTTCATCTTTGTCATCTTCAAGCTTCACAGTCAAAGACCCATCATCCAGCTCAGACTTGATAATATTGAAACACTCCATCATAGAACCTATAAAAGGTTATTATCTTGCATGTGCTTCTTAAGAGTGTTCTCTAAGATTTTCATTCTAACCCGCATATCCTTCATGTCTTTCTCATCCTCTTTGTCCTTTAAAACTTTCATCCTAGCTGACCAGAATACAAATTCCCCTAAAGAAGATCAAATTTGGCAGAGAGGGATCAGAAACTAAGATTGAGGCTTTTAATTTCCTTGAAAACCCATTTCATGAGGCGGAACAAATACATCAACATCACCTTCATCATTTGGAAGACACTGAAAGGGGATCAGTCTTGTCATCCATATCCTCTTGAAGGAGTTGAATATTCCTTTCTTTCATGTCAACCATTCTCACAAAGGAAATGTTCCTAGAGCTATGTTAGCCCCATATAGACTCAAATTTAAAAATTTAGAATTTGGGTCTCCTCCATGCCAATCATTTATCAAATGAACATTGTATCTATTAAGTATAAGTATTGAACCACTTTGAATCACTTTTAACCTTGGTTCAAAGTAGTTCAAATATTTTCAATGGTTTCAAAATGGTTCAAACTAGTTCAGGCAGTTTAATGTTCAAAGTAGTCCAAATCAGTTCAATGTTCAAAGGGTGCAGAGGTTTAGAGATTCAGAGGTTCAATTCAAAAGTGCAGTTCACAGGTTTTTTAGTTCAACATGGTTCACAGTGGTTTAATATTTCAATGTGTCCAAGTTCAAGTTTTGATAATTCTACAAGTTCAAGGTTCAAAGGTTTAACTGGTTTAGCAGTTCAATCTGTCTCAATAGTTAACTGTTGACAGCAGATTTAGTTAATATTGCACA
>MU228545.1:1122634-1146452 GCA_018584345.1 Thuja plicata
AATTCAAATTGGTGATTCATGTGTAAAATTTGACATGAAGAATGCTTACAATTTTCAATGCAACCCATAACCACGAATTTGGCAATGACAGAAAATACAGTCATCTTTCGGGGGGCATAACTTTAAAATCCACTATTGGATCGGGCTCATTTTTGAATATTTTTTTGTAAAACTAATTATATAAATCCTCGCTAGAGAAATTATGAATTTTTTTTTTCCTCCAAAATATATTGCTGACTGAGTACGTGGCTATCCAAGGTGACCAGCAACCACGAATCTACTAAATCTAGAAAAATACAGTCATCTTTTGGGGGGCATAACTTTTAATCCAACCATTGGATGAAGCTGATTTTAAGACATGTTTTATAAATCAAAATTATCTAAAACCTATCCAAAGCATTTTTTCAGATTCTTTGTGGATCAAAAGTTATGGATATCTGAGTGCACCTCTATCAAAATGCCAGTAAATATTTTATGTCTGCCCAGCAAGAACAATATTTTCCTTTTGGGTCGACAAATTTATATGCCACCTATCCAAATATCACTTAAAACATTGAAGTATATATTTAAAATATTTTCATAAATAGTTTATGAATATATAAAATTAAAGGAAGCATGCATATTATCGGAAGGAAGGAAACAGATTAAAGGTTTTGAGTGAAAACAGTTTCAAGAATCAATTATTATAACTGATAAGAATCGTCGGGCGAGAAAATAAATAGAGGATAGAAAGACAGAGAAATGGTTCCTTTTTTTTGGACCTTTGGCTGGATACTTTGGGCTGCAGGTAGAGGGGTTAGAAAATAGAGATAGAAAATAGATAGTTTCTTTTTGGGTGTAGATAGTTAGCATAGAATTTTCTAGATTTTCAGAAACAGCTGGTGACTGATTTTTTATCAGACTTTGATCTGGTCATATATGAATATATAAATGCATGGAATGGTTTATATCTTTGAATCAAAATATGGAATGTATTTATTTCTTTGAAATTTGGTGCATTTAATCTATGTATGTGTTATTTGTATTCAGTCACTTCTAGTTTCTTTATAGCTACTCTTTCTTAAGTTATCTTATAGTTTGTTTGTTATAGAAATAGTTAGTAGAATTCAGGTTTCTTAGTAGTAAATTCAATCATCTACTGATTCTGTAAAACACCTCAATATCCAAAAGTATTTGAGTGGTCCTTCTACACTTTCTGGTTAAAGGTGTATGAGTTTACTCTTATGTTGATAATTCATTGAATATCCTACAAGGAAGTTGTACCTTAAAAATTCAGAGGGTGCTTGCACAATCCCATTGCAAAGTGACCCAACTGTTAGTGGCTTATTGTGTCTCCATGTTTGGGAAAATAAGAGTTATTATGAAGGTTTTATTGGAAGAAAAATCTTTTCACTAACAAGCTGGAAGGGTTATTACCCTTCTCTTCAGTCTCCAAAATAGGAATCTCATTATCCTCCTTCCTATCTGATTGCACCTCCATGACCACTTCAATATTCAGGGAAGTAGGAATATCATGTTCTTTAGAGCTAGCATAATTGACCAGAGTGGGGACCTTCTGAGTACCCACATCCACATCTTTATCATTGACTTCAGGGTCATCAACTTTTTCCTTGGCTTCATAGGAATACTCTTCATTGTCCTCTTCCTCACCAGAATCACTAACCAAAGCTGACAGGGTCTCTTTGCTTTCCTCATCATACTAGGTATGGGGAAAACATTTAGTATCTGCATAACCATCAACACTCTCACCTTCATAATCTGTTTCCATGCCATCCTTCTTTTCAATTTTTTTTTTTTTACCCAATATCAACTCCACTTTACTCTCACCCTCCCTAATCCATTTACCCAAAGCCTTGGTAGAACCAAAGACCCTAGGTGAGGGGATAATAGGGCTACTAATAGGAGATTTCTTAATATTCTCAACAATTAAGATGATAAGAAGCTCATGTAGATTGGTCTTGCTCTCTTTCTTCCTATGATCAATTATGCTCTGGCAAAGGGAATGCAGTAGGTAAAATAGGAAAGAAAACCTAACCTTATATCTGAAATGAGAAAATAGCACAAAATTATAGGAGTGAGCACACTTATACCTACCATCCAGAGTTATATACTCCATGAAAGAAAACATAACCTCTGTCTAGATCTCCTTGAAAGTATCCACATCATAACAGCCCCCAGAGTCCTTCACCAATAACTCAACCTCTACCTTGTCTTTTGGGAAATGTTGAATGGCTTAATGGGAGGTCTTATTGTCTCTATAGAACTTGATGCCCTTGGTGTTCAACCCAAACACCTTCGCAATAAGATCTTTGGTGATTTTCACATCCATTCCCCTAATAGTCACAATGTCATCATTCTAGCTCTCAAAAAAAGCCTTCGTGACTTCATCTTTGAACCCATAAAGGTGTTCCATGTACGTGGTGAGCCCTCCCTTCCTAATATTGTCCCAGACCTTAGTCTTATTCTTCCATTTTTTGCAATTCTTCAACTCCCTACGGTTAAGACCTTGACCCATAATTCCCTTAGAGAACAGACTCTCAATAAAAATGGTAGAGACAATACAAAGATAGAACACAATGACAGACTTCAAAATGAACACTACACTAATATACACGTGTCTATGCTCATCGACCTTGGGAAAGTCAAGACTTTATATAACCCTTATATCTTCTTTAATTAACTTGTGTCTTTTCATCATAGCTTTCTAAGATATTCCAAATCTTCTCTTTTGCTATGAGTCATATCAAACTCCAACTTGGCCTTCTAATCGACGGTCAAATCATTTCCTCCATGCCAAGTCATGATGTCCTTAGCCCTAACAATGATGTTGGCCAACACATCTGCTATACTATTAGCCTCTCTAAAGTTATGAGAGATAATAACCTACTTAAAGGGATTAATGATTATCTGAGCCTCCTCAATAATTTCCTTAATAGACCATGATGGCTTAGTCACCCCTTTAATATAGTTTAATATTTTCATAGAGTCGCCTTCAATCCACACATTTGAAGACATGTCCTCTTTTATAATTTTTAAAGTTTGAAGAAGATCCATAGGCTCCACCATGTGATTGGTCTACACACCAATAGGGAATACCACAACAGCAAGACAGTTAGCCATGTCATCCTGAATAATTTTTCCATAGCCAGTAGGCCCCAGATTACCCTTCCTAGCACTGTCAAAATTAGGTTTGATCCAGCTAGGAGAGGGAAATCTAGATGGAATTCTCCCACTAGGATTAGGAGCCCACTTTGGAGCCAACAGTGTTAACTCCAGCTAAAAATCTAGCTGAGCTCCATTCATACAATTCTCCTTAATACTTCTCTTAATCTTCTCAGCTATCACCACCAGAGGAAGGGCAGTGTCTCTAATAACTCTATCATTGCATTCTCTCCATAGTTTCTAGATAACATGAGGGTCAATGATGTTCCAAAACAACCTATCCATTAGAACCTCAACATTTCTACATTGAGTGAAGAAATTCTCCATATTGTCTGGGAAAAACTAGCATATCTTTCAGCATTGCAAAATGAGGCACCAAACTTCCCAGGAGTACTGATAGTCTATAGCCATATGGTAAACCAAATCCTCAACATTCTTACATAGAAAACATCTGTTAGGTAGGATCATACCTCTCTTTTCGAGATTATCAATAGTAAAAATCTTGTTCTATAAAACAAGCCAAAAGAAAATGTTAATTTTAGGAATTAACCGTTTATCCCAAACCTAGGCCCAAAAGGGAGGAGGATCCAACTACTTCAAAAAAATATCAGAGGTAGAGGCAAAAAAAAAGACTCCAAAAGGGAGCATCCCCCAAATCAAATCATCTTCCCTAGTAGAGTCCACTTTCCAGACATTCAGATCCAGCATCAGAGGCTTAAGAGAGAAATCAAGAGCAGAAAGAACAACCCAAGACTGGCGCCCCCAGAAATCTTTAACCCACAAAATGAATCTCTATAAACAAATGTAAATAAAATGTTGGAGGGAAGGAATATAATTCATAGGATAATATTTAAGCCAATAAACTTCCCAAAATTTAATTCTCCTTCCATTACCCAAATACCACTTAGCTCCCTTGAAAGTCGTCTCCTTAGCTTGCTGGATACAATTCCAAATAAAAGAGGCCTGCACCTTCACATCAGACATCATAAAATATGATATATGAGGGAAGGAGTAGAGATATTTATTATGGATAATCTCATTCCACTCTTTTTTCTCTCCAAAGATCCTCCAAATTTGCTTAGCCAGTAAAGCCTGATTGGTAACTCTTAAGGGCGGACCCCCAAGCCTCCCCACTTCTTCAAAGTACACACCTTGTCCCAAGAAACTAAAGCCAATATATTTATTTCTTCCACCCCTATCCAAACAAAATATCTCTAAATTTTCTCAATTATGTCTGCAAATTCACCAGGTATTTTATATAGACTAAGGGCATAGATAGGGAGATTCTACAGAGAGGCCTTCAGGACTTGGAGTTTACCACCTTGACTTAATAGAGATCCCTTCCAGCCAACTAATTTCCTATTGAATCTATCCACAATACCATCCCAAAAGGATTTGGGAGGCCTTAAGCCCAAAGGAAGACCATGGTAAGTGGTAGGTAAAGAACCAATTTTGCAACCAATAATTCTGGCAATTCTATTCTGTCTTTCCACCGGCTTGTTAATAAAAAATAAAGAGCTCTTATTCCAATTAACAATTTGACCAGTAGCCTGAGAATAATTAGAAAGTGCCTGTTTGACCATTCTGGCCTCTTGGATGGTCAAAGATCCCATGATAATAGTGTGATCAAAAAATTTCTCATGGGAGCATGACCTAGAAGCAAAGGAAGGAGTGAGACCCTTGATGGATCCATCAATCGCTAGTCTCTGAAAATAGCAACCAAGACACTTTGCCAAAATGGAAAAGAGAACAGGGTACAATGGATCCCCTTGATAGATCCCCCTAGAAGGCTTCAAGAATCTGGAAGAAGAGCCATTCACAATAATTGCATCCATAAAAGTACTAATGAGCTGGAAAACTAGCTGCAAGAATTTATCACAGAAACCAAAGGAATGAAGAACCTTGATCAAAATTCCTAGTCCAATGGTCACAAGCCTTTGAGAGATCAAGTTTCAATAGAAAAACATATTTGTTAGAGGAGTCAATAGAGTGAATGACCTCGTGCACCTTCATAATGGAATCAAGAATTTGCCTACCAGGGACAAAACCAATCTGCTGGGGAGATATGATATTTGGGAGAATAGCCAACAATCTAAGGGTGAGAACCTTGGAAAAAAATTTGTACACCAAATTAAATAAGTTGATCGACCTAAAGGAATCCACTGAATCAGCTCCAGGTTTTTTAGGAATCAAGATAATGAAGGTAGCATTAATTTCTTCAAGCATAGAGCTAGACCCAAAGAATTATTTCACAGCATTGTAGATTTCCAAGCCCACGATATGCCAAAATTTATGGAAAAAGAACAAAGTAAACTCATCCAGGCCTGGGACTTATCACCCCCGAAGGAGAAAAGAGCAAGCTTGATTTCCTCTGAGGAGAGGATAGCAGTCAGCTTCTTATTAGTAACATCATCTAGGATGGAGGGGATAGCATCAAGAAGCAAGGCTTGGTTATCTAGGGAAAGCATATTATCTTTAGATAAAAGAGTAGAGAAAAATTCAACCATAGTCAAAGAATGTCCTTATCATTACTTACCACACCAGAATCCAACCTAGGTCTATAAATTATGTTGGAAGCTCTATGTTTAGAAGTAGACAAATGGAAGAACCTGGTGTTCTTATCACCAGCTTTCAGCCATAGCAATCTTGACCATTGTCTCCAATACACTTCTTCTTTGGATATGATATTATGAGTTTTGGCCAAAAGAGTCTCCTCCCTATCCTTAATATCTTGAGACAAGCCTATTTGTTGGATAGTTTCCTCAATATCATCAAGCTCCTTTTTCAAATCATGCTTTGTTTTAAAGATGTCACCATATACTTCCTTACTCCAATATTTAATATTTTGTTTAATGTGCTGGAGTTTCTTAGACACCCTAAACATAGCAGTGCCCCAAATGTTAAAATTCCACCAATCACTAATCCTCTGCTCAATTTTTGGTTGATCTATCCTCATTTTCTCAAATCTAAAGGGGAGGTTACTAGTAACCTTAACCGAGTCAGCAACAAAGGAGATAGGGAAGTGATCAAACCCAACCTTCATGAGAGAGGAGAGAAAACAATAAAATTTGTTAAACCAGCTACCAGAGATCAAAGCACGATCAAGGTAGACCTGAATAAGATCCATACCAACTCTTCTATTAGACCAAGTGTAACTAACACCCTGGAGATCTAAATCAAAGAGAGTTTGTCTATTAACAAATTCCATGAGCTCAACTCTACCATCTAGTTGACTATGGCTATCAACCCCTCCAAACTTCTCATTATCTTTCAAATGACAACTAAAATCTCCCATAACTAGTCAGGAAGAATCACAGAAAGAAAGCCTTTGATTCTCAACCAACTTCCAATAATTAGCACTACGAGCTTTGGAATTAGGAGAATAAATATTAGTAGTAACCCATTCAAAATTAGACTTGAGGTGGATGAATTTAATGCTCAAGTAGTTCAAGTTATCACCTAAAACTTCACCTCTAATATTATTCTAGTTCTAAAAGATAGCAATACCACCTGAGGCTCCATCAGAGCTAGAGCCAAAAACACCACCATTTTTTAGTCAGTTCTTGTTACATTAAAAAAATTTCAAGGTAGCTTACCTTGATACTTGCCTTTTCCTTTTTGTAGTCTTATAGCTAGTAGACATTCAAACTCTCTTTCATTTACTTCATCTTCAGCATATAGTTCTTCTAACTCACTCTTGCAACTATAGAATCTTTCACTAGCACTACTTGCATAACCATCACTGATGCAGGAGCATCTTGGTTCCTTGGCAATCCTTCTCAACCAAAAATGTGTTTTCCTTTATTCTTTATCTTGTTTGGAGGCTGCGCAAAGAAATACTATGTTTCTTGGGTTCCTGTCACTTGGGTATGCTTGTTCCAAGTTGGTCTCTATTTCTTAGGTTTATGTTGCTCATACATTCTTGTTCCGAGTTCATTTTTCTATTTCTCAGGTTTGTCTTTTGTTGCTTGGGTATGCTTGGACTGAGTCATGTTCTGTTGCTCAAAGTTTTCTTTTCCTGAGTCACTCTATTTCTCGATCATCCTTGCCTAAGTTGTTTATTTTGGAGTTGGATCTAGTGGCTGACATCTGCATTTAAATTCCATAGTTTAATTAATGTGGGGTCTCTCATTGGGATTTATGGACCTAAATCTGGGTCTCACTTATGGATTTGAGCACTAACCTCTTTGGTGGACTCTTGTATATATTTGTTTCTATGTTCTTAGTTTAGCGGGTAGTTTTAGAAGATAGAAGAGTATTGAATTATCTGGAAGGAAGGTATGTGACCTCACATGTATGAAGATCTATCTGTAATTCTTTGAATGTATATGGCCAAAACTGGGAAGGCCTTATAGCCCAACATATAATGAGTTTGATCAATTAATGAAAAGGATCTGTGTTGTTTCTTCTCTCACTCTATGTTGTTGTTTCCACATTGTGTCTACAAGTTGGTTTGGTAGTAGGGAGTGCCTTTGGCCCTTCTTTCCATCCCTCCTTGTGTCAGGTGGTATCAAATCATTAGTGAGATCTAAGTTCCTTCTTGTAAACCCTAACCCTAGTTGGTGATATTATTGTGGGGTAGAAGACTGTGATCTAACCTACAATTGCAGAGGGATTCAAGATGGTGATGACATATAACTAATTGAATGTTTGAAGATGTTAAGTTGATCACCAAAATGTAGAAAGATAATGCAAGACAATAAATCAGTTAATGAATTGTATTGTCATTGATGTCAACTTGATATAATCTAATTGGTTATATACAAAGAGTCAAAAGATTTCAAAGAATAAGAGAGATAAATATTATACCTCTAGTAATGCATAATCAACATTCAGTAAGTGACTACAAACACCGATGGTTAGTGGAACTCAAAAGACAGAGAAACTCAAGAGAAAATTCACAGTGATGCTCAAGCAATAAAACTGACAAGCATTATCGACAAGAAGAATCGCAAGCATTACCAACGACTAGAACTTTAAAGTGATGTTGACAGACAGACATCCCCAACGGAGATGCCCAAGGAGAACTGAAGTGTTGATCAAAGCTATCAAAGAGTTAAACATCGAAAGGAACTGAAGTTTAGAAACAACAAAATACTTAGCTGGCAAGAGCTAAAGATAGAGCTAACTGGTTGTTGACATTGTTTTCATCCACAAGTTAAAGCCAGGGATAAGTAAAAGATTTAAATTTGTTTTATCCATTTGTCAAGGAGAAATATATGAGATAAAACTTAAGTAAATCTTTAAAGAAAGATTGGCTAAGATTGCAGATCACGCCAAGAACAAGAAAATAAAGAAGTGAGAAACGATGATATCATGTCTATAAAGAGACAATATAATTAATTATGAATTAGGGGAGTGAATAGAGAAAGAGGATGTTGAAGAGAAACTAATGAAGAACAACTTCATATAGTCCTGATCAATCAAGCTGAGGAAAGAGCTAAAGATTTCTATGGATGCTGATCAATAGAGAAGCACAACATCACCGAGGAGAAAGAAGTGGAGAAAAGATATTGAAAAGATACATTGATCAGAAAGGTATTATGAGCTTACAATAGATCTAAAAATCTGCAAGTCTAAGTTGTATGTGTGAATAGGTCATTTACTATTTTAGTTTAACCATTGGATCAGAAAGTCTCTTAACCAAATAGGTCATAACAATCCTTTCTATATTGAGATACATCCCAAGGAGTATCAAAAAGTTTGATCATGAAGATAGCATGAGATGCCAGATACCATTTGACAAACGAGGGTCTATTCATAGAAGGTAGCATAGAGATGCCTAATATCAAGTGAAAAACTATTCTATTTAAATCCTCTAACAAGGTCACACCTAACAGTGTGTTTGTAACCTTTAACAGGGTTGGCTCTTCACCAAGCTCACTTCAGAAGAGTGAAAATTTTGGGTTACTGGTCCCAAGTGGTTTTTTTCTTAACATGGTTTCCACATTAAAAAACCCCTATGTCAATATGTTTATGAGTCATTACTTTAGTGTTTGGCATTACACATAACTAATTTGGATTGATCGGTATACACTAAGAAATTTATTGTTTTTCGATAAATGAAAGACTACTAATCGGTAAATAGTAAGAATAAGGTTTAACAGTGAACTACGAGTAGTAGTTATTTGTTAATATTATTTGAAGGCATACATCTTGTAGGACTGAAGATAGCTAGGTGCCTAATATTGTGGTACTATATTTTTGGGTTGATTTATTGGAATATTTTTTAGGCCACTGATTCACCCCCCTCTTAGTTATTTTAAAAAATGGTTCATGGGAGAGGAAAAGTGGATCCAGGTCTTGAAGATGTTAGCGATAATGAATTTGAAGATGTACAAGGTGAAGTTGCACCTACACTTGTGATAGATCAGGAAGAGGAGAGGTTCCTAAGAGCATTGACAAGTTTGAAATCCACACCTCAGTTTAATCCTCCTGAGTATAGTGGAAAATTGGATTCTGATGAATTGATAGACTGGATAACTGAGATGGAAAAGTACTTTGAGTATGACAATGTATCAAAAGACAAGAAAGTAAAGATTACAAGCACAAAGATGAAAGGTCATGCATCCTTATGGTGGGAACATCTGCAATTGGATCGTAAGAATACAGGTAAAGACAAAATCAAGGTATGGGATAAGATGGTAAACAAATTGAAAGGCAAGTTTCTACCTTGTGATTATCAAATTAACCTAATTTAGAGAATGCAAAGTTTGAAGAAAAAAGATAAATCAGAAAGAGACTACACTGAGGAATTCTATAGATTGGACATCAAATATGGACATGTTGAAGATGAGGTGGAAAGAATAGAAAGATACATGAATGGATTGATAAGTTACAAACAAGATGAGATCAGTTTGGTCAAGATGGAAGGTATTGAAGAGGCATATCAGTTTTCCCTAAAAGCTTAGGAGAAAATGAACAAAAGATATAAAAAAAGACAAAGAGGCAGAGGTGGTAGATTCCCTAGAGGAAGAGGTAGATATCATGGTGAAAATAGTATATCTGAATCAGAACAAGTCAAATACAGACACCTCTCAAGACAAAGGAAAGACTGAATGGAAAGGTGGAAGTTGATACCGAGGAAGAGGTTATTACTCTTGAGTTGGATATAGTAGAAGAGGATTCCAAGTAACTTGTTATAGTTTGTTAAGGATTTGAAAAGAAATGATATTTGTTATGCTTTGATTCCTAACAAACTAAGTAAGAATACAGAAGATGAAATTCCTGTAGAAGTTGAAAAGTTTCTCATTGAGTACAAGAAGATCATTTCAGATAATGTACCTGATGGTTTTCCACCAATGAGAGATATTAGTCATTGTATGGATTTGATTCCTGGAGCTAGTTTACCAAAAAAAGCAACACATTAGTTAACACCAACTCAGAATGAAGAGCTTAACCGACAAGTTCATGAATTGTTGAATAAAGGTTTGATCCAAGAAAGTTTGAGTCCATGTGCAGTACCAATTGTATTTGCACCTAAGAAGAATGGATAATGGCGGATGTCCACTGATTCAAGAGTAATCAATAAGAGCACAGTGAAGTATACGTTTCCTACACTGAGAATGGATGACATAATGGATTGTTTGAGTGGAGCAAGATATTTTACCAAAATTGATTTGAAGAGTGGATATCATCATATCAAATTTAGATAAGGTGATGAATGGAAGACTTATTTCAAGACAAAGGAAGGTTTGTATGAGTGGTTGGTTATACCTTTTGGTTTAACTAATGCACCAAGTACATTTATGAGGTTAATGAATGAAGTTTGGAAGAAATTCTTGAATAAATGTGTGATTGTATTCTTGGATGATGTTCTGATATTCAGTAAGACTAGAGAAGAGCATTTGATGCATACAATACAAGTGTTGTAGAGATTCAAAGAGGAAAAGTTGTTGATAAATCTGAAAAAGTGTTCCTTCATGAAAGAGGAGCTTGTGTATTTGGTTTTTGTGATTTTAGCTGATGGTTTGAAGATAGATTCTGAGAAGGTTGAAGCTATACTTAGTTTCCCTACACCTGAGAATGTCAGTGAGGTAAGATCATTTCATGGATTGGCAAGTTTTACAAGAAGTTTATCAAAAATTTCAGTTCTATTTGTAATGCTATGAATAAGACAATGAGAGTAGACAATAGGGAATTCAAATGGACACATGGAGCTGATAAAATTTTTGAGACTTTGAAGTTGAAAGTTGATGAATTACCTGTATTAGCCTTACCTAATTTCAATAAGGTATTTCAAGTTGAATGTGATGCAAGTGGAAGTGCAATTGGAGCTATGTTGATTCAAGAAGGTAAACCTGTTGCTTTCTTTAGTGAAAAGTTGAATAATGTGAAAAGAAAATATTTTGTCTATGATCAAGAATTCTATGCAATTGTTCAAGCTATGAAGTAGTGGAGACATTATTTGATGCCAAATGAATTTGTGTTGTATACTAATCATAAGGATTTACAATATTTGGGTAGTTAGAATGAGTTTAATTAGAGACATATGAAATGGGTGGAGTATTTGCAAAGTTTCACATTTGTCATTAAGCATAAGATTGGAGTTTCTAACCGATTTGTTGATGCATTGAGTAGAAGAAGATCTTTCTTGAATGAAATGAGAATTGAGGCTCTTGGTTTTGATGATATGAAGAATTTGTATGAAAGTGATCTTGATTTTTCTAAGAAATTGAGAGTGTGCAGAGCACCTAATTTATATCAATCAAGTATGTATGAAGACTATTTCATTTAGAAAGATATGTTGTTCAAAGGTATCTAGTTGTGCATACTGATAAGTTCAATGAGAACTAATTTGATTAAGGAAAAACATAGTAGTGGATGGCTAGACTTTTTTGTATTGATAAAACATTGAGTTTGCTGAAGGAAAGGTATTTTTGGCCTTAGTTGTATAAGGATGTTAAGAAATTTGTGAAAATTTGTGGAGTTTGTCAAGTTGCAAAAGGAGTGAGTCAGAATACTAGATTTTATACACTGATTACTGTTCCTAAGAAACCTTGGAGCAATATCAACATGGATTTTGTTCTTGGCTTACCAAGGAAAATAAGAGGTAATGATTCCATATTTGTTGTTGTGGATAGTTTTTCAAAGATGACACATTTCATACCATATAGAAAAACATCAGATGAAATACATATAGCAGATCTTTTCTTTAAGGAAATTGTCAGATTGCATGGATTTGTAAGGTAAGAAATGATGGTTTTATTATAGTGGTTCATTTAACATAAAATACCTTATATTTGAATATGTTATGGGGGTATATTATATGCTCTCCTTCTATCCTTAGATATACAAATGAAAGATCCAAATTGATTAACCCAAAAGGAAGGATCAATGCATAAATACATCAACCATTTGGAAATAAGAATAAAGAAGGAAGATATTAAGTACTCGGTTTATTGATTTAAATGTGTTTTAGATTTATATAGACTGATAACCTTAATTGAATTGAATAGGAGAAATTTACTAACCTTAGAATATTGCAGATCTGAAGAATGTCATTTTCTGAAGCCTGTGTTGAGTTTCTAGAAAATCTGAGACCGGATCTAGAATATAAATGCAGAGATGAACAAAACCCAAGAATCTTGTTCTATTCTGAGACAGTTCTAATTTGTACCCTCAATTCAATGTCACCATTGGCTAGAATTTCTAATTGCGCCCTAGGGAAGAATCAACCTAAAAAGTCTCAGACTGAAATTCTATTTTTGGATCCTAGAATTTTGCCAAAAGGGTATCTGAATCTCCATCCTAATTTGCTGTTCTAAACCTGTACCTACAAGAAAAATGGTTTGTTTGTTGAGGGGAGGGGTTTTCCTTGGTTAAACCCCAGTTTTGGAATTAACCTCAAATATATAATTGAAATTATAGAAATAAACAAAGTAAATGAAACAATTCACCTTGCTCATGTAAAAGTCCTTATGGAGGATTCGAATCCTTGAACCCACAAGTATAGATGCACCAAATGGATGTAGAATGTAGAATGGAGAATGTGAGATGTCTTCAATCAATTGCTTGTAGATCTTCAACACCAATCTTGAATGGGTTCTTGAATTAGAAGAGGCTTGGAGGAATGTGGATGGAGAAATCTTCAACAAGAGGGCTCCATGGATCTTGAATCCTTTAATGGCTACTTGTCTTGCTTAAAATATTTCTTCTTCACCTTTGGAATTCACTCTTCAAGTCTTGAGCTCTTACAATTATCAAGTCTTAGATTGTTCTTGCTTGTGCTTAATGATGGTTATCAAGTCTTAGAGAAAATGAGAGGAGAAAGCTTCCTTTTATATGAAATTAGGGCACAATCTTCTAGAGAAGCCAACATAGGAGAATTAAATTCCAATTGGACCCATGCCCCTAGAAGAGGACCTATGTTAAATATAATTTAAGATTTGTTGTTCCGAAGACCGAAACAGCTGACTCAGAAGCGGGAATTAACTTTTTCCAAAGACCGACATCTAGAAACCTTGAGATTCTAAAATTTGAACCCTGGTCTTGGAAAAGGTCAAATGTGACCTAGGTCAAGGTTGAGGTTGACCTTGACCCAAAAGGCCTATCTTGACCCTGAGGTCAAAGTTCCAATTTTTTAGTCTGGGGTGCTAGAAATAGGTTGGAAAAAGAGGAAATGGGGCAGAACAGGGGGATAAAGCCAGATCAAAGTTAGGAACCCATTCAAGGTGCTTGACATGACCCCAAACCACTTACTCAGAAGGATAAACTAGTCTACTATGGAAGTGCTTCAATTTTCTGACTATACATTTTGCCCCCACTTTAGCAAGAATATGGACTCAATACAAACTCTTGGTAAAGGAGATCATAAAGAATAGATAATCTTATTGGAATCACAAGGGACAAAGAAATCCTCAAGCCCCCAAGGGAATTAAGTCTTTATAAACCCTAAGATCACAATAAGAGATACATCACCCATTAAGGAGGAAAAGATAGAGAGGCTATGGTTACCTCGCCCAATGAGAAATTAGGTCCCATTGTGAACCACACAAGGAGAAAGTGAAACTAGAAAGATGGAGTTGAACCACCTAGTGAATTTGGCTACTCACTAGTCAATCCATTAGGGAGATCCATTCTTAAGGACACCTTCCAACCTTAAGGCATCAAAACATTGTAATTTGAAACTAGAGGGATCAAGAGATCCGTGTAAATTTAAACTACATGGATCAAGAGATCGTAAAAAGTAAAATATCCATTCTTTAAGGATTAGTCTTTAATCCATAAAGGGAAAAATTTTAAGTTTTGAAAATATTTTGAATGTGCGTGTGTGAAAAAAGTGAGTAGAGTGTATGCCCCCATGTGAAATTCATTGCTAACACTTTAACATGAGCAATGGCTTTGACAGAAACATAAAAAACTCTACTGATTATGTTTCCACTACGAGATGCCCCCAAATGAATACAAATCAAGGGAAATATCACATAAACATACAAAGGACACATAAGGGATCTACCTACTATGGGGTCAGTATGATCATAAGATAACATGTACACATAGATAATATATTATTGCAAATGAATCAACATCATTCCCCAAAGAAAGTAGAACTACAATCACAATGGAGGAAAGAAAACTCAAGTGTTACAAAGAAGATTCTTTTCGAACCACAACATGGAGACCAAAAAGAATGAGTCCTACCATGTCGCAAATCCAAGTGGACTACACAAGGAAAAAAATTACGAACAATAGCACAAGCACAACATAACATGAAAACAACATATAGAAGAATAGAGATACATATAGAGGAATCATACAATAGGTTTGATTACTTTCTCACCTTGCACCAACAAAGTAGCAAGGGTTGTATAAAAGAGTCTAACAAA
Organism: Thuja plicata; assembly: GCA_018584345.1. Taxonomy (NCBI): domain Eukaryota; kingdom Viridiplantae; phylum Streptophyta; class Pinopsida; order Cupressales; family Cupressaceae; genus Thuja; species Thuja plicata. Next base: position 1,137,625 of record MU228545.1, read on the forward strand.
CATTTAGCAAACACATTACAGGAGAAGCACAATACAACATGCAAACACAAAAATGGCTACCATGAAGGGTAAGCCAACCAAGCACATCACCTACTCTCCCCATCTCGGTTTATATCATTTAGGGAAGATGGGAAACTCACAAGAGGGACTATATCCAATACAGTAGGAATAATAGCCAATTCCAAATAAGGATCCTCTTGAGAATTACATTGCTCGATACTAGGTCTAATTGTCAATTGAGTTGAAAGCATATGAGGTAAGTGTTGATGTGCGTTTTATGACCCACCAAATAGTAGAACAAAATACCAAGGTTTCTTATCCTCTCTTGAACAAAGTTCCATATATGCTAAGATTGCGAGAAGATCATATAGGTCACTCCAAGGTTCCTTTTGTGTCAGGTCTTGACCATGGATAAGCTCGATGGTAAATGTGATTTTCTGAATATCACAAGGGCCTTACATTTTTAAATCTTGAAAGATTTGCAATGAAACACTTTTTGGGAATTTTCAGAATATGCGGAAAGCAAAGGGAAGTAGGGTTCAGAAATTGTAATCTACTCCTGAGGGAAATGATAGCAATAGTCAATACTTCGGTGGACAAATTCCCAATAACCAGGTTTCACTTCACCAAGTTATACTACAACTACATGAGAACCAGTGCAATCTTCAACATTTATACATGAGATTTTCATACCACCATGAACACCATCATGAAGAACAATGTACGCAAATGATAGAAGTTAAGCATATGCATGGAATGAGATTCAGGCTAACTTTGCACAATGATTTACAATCAGTAAAATGTCAAAAGTATGAACTGAAGGAACTCATCAAAACACCATCATATTTCTTATTGCAATCACAACACTTCATCTAACTTTATCCAACAAATCTAACTAAATGAGGGAATTATGAAACCAAGCAAGCACTAAAACACATAAAGTATTCACCATGAAACCAAAAATGAAAAATTTATTGTCTCAGTAGCTCTTCAGCAACAATCTCAAAATTCTCTCCTTACAAATGAGAATTGAGGCCTTTATATAGGTCCTTGAATACAATGAGTGGCCTGAATCAAACAATAACTGATGGCCCAGATTTTTCCACCTCAGCCCTAATTAGGGTTAGGTTAAGGAAGAGGGAATCTACATTAATGCAAAAAGGAATCCACTATCATAGTGGGAAATAAGTACCCATTATGTGTGCATGCTCAAAAGGAGAGTGGGGTGCAATAAATGACCATTAATCAGGCCCACTATGCATTAAATGTATTTCTATCATGGAATCTACCTTTCGCCACTTTTCTTGAATGCCTAGAATCTTCCCAATATTGCTTCTAACTCATCTACACTGACACTCGGTGCTGATTCCTACTTGAATTCCAAAGCTACTATAGCTCATTCAGCTTTCCTCGAGCTATCCTCCCATTCCAGCAACAAATCTTGAGTAGTGTGCATATCATTCGAGAAGGTGGAGAAGTTCTCAAAATCATCCTTGGTGAAGAAGTTCAATATGAAGAAATCCTCCAATTTACTCTTTAGGTTGTCTACAGTTATCTCTTTTTCATACAACCTTTTTGATACCAGCGATGCAATAGTGTTGGAGATTTCTTGCTTGATGCTCTCAGCTATTCCCTTCAATTGAGAAGATTCCTCAATGAAATGCCCAAACATTTCCTTGGCCATAAGCACAGCTCCATACCATCAGGAAAAATCATATGCTTCTCCCTCTTTAATGATTCCATGGTCAACTAGCACCTGTCTGGGCATCTCCATCAACTCCTATAATTCTATGATCATCTCATCCTGATAGATATGCTCATCCTCCCACGACTCCTCCATGCACTGAATCTAGGAAAGAATGGCCAATTCCCTATTGTAGACTTGCACTAAGTCCTTAGCATGATTGTGAGCTTCATTTTTTATGCCCTCGATCCAAGCCTCTGCCCCTTGAGAATTTCTCCTGATCCTATCTATACTCTCTACTGCCTTAGTTGGAACAACTGGTGGAGGGACAAAAGATGGACCTTCTTCCCTTACTAGCTGAGGAATACATTTGATGTAGTCACATAATGCTCTAATCTCTCCCTTCTACCTCTGATACTTCTCTTCTAATCTGCTCATCTTATTCTTGACCGCCTGTGTAGAACCATCAAGCTCCTCCAATACCTACTCTCGAGAGGCATGACCTAAGTCAAACTTGGCCATGTTATACTCATCTGGAGTGATTTGATCATTTGTTTTGTCTACGGCTGGTGTTGCAAGCTAAAGGGTTTTGGACCCAGACTCATCTTGTACAATCTTTTCAAACCTCTTAGCCTTTCCCTTCTCATGTGATTGGTTGACCTTGTTCATAATTTCTTGCAATTCAAAAGCTGGGTCAACATCCTTTTCCTGACTTCTTTGGAGCCTCTGCCTCACCCATTCTGGAATGGTGGCTCCTTGATTCTTCTGAACTACCATCTGCTTCTACTCCTGCACCACCCTTGTATCAATTTCTTTAGCTCCAAGACTTTCTGCCATCACCTTAGAGGTTGGTGTCTTTATCATGGGAATCTCATCTTTAGCCATGGGAATCTCTTCCTCTATTATCCTTCTAAAGAAAACACCAAGACTTTCTTTAGTGGTAACATCTTGTTCCTTACTTTTTGCTGGTGCAAGCCTTTCATTGGCATTGAAGCTCAATCTGTCCTGAACTGACCTTGTCACATGTTGCTCTCCTTGCTTAGCTCTCCCCCTAATTGATTTTACTTCTTGTCTGGAAAAGGAACCTATCTCTTGCACACTTGGAGTCTTGCTAGGTGAGGATGACATCTCTTCAACTCTTGGTCTCTTTTGTTGTGTCTCTTCGATATGGAGATCCAACCTTCTCTTTGTGTGTGTTTCCTGAGCAATATTTCTTTCTTTCTTGCGCTTTGCACTCCTTGAGAAAACCTCTCCTTCTTCATTCCTCTCTCTTGATACTTGTTTTGGTCTTTCATCCCATAGTGGTTGATGCCCTAATAACTCATAAGTCCAGTCTTCCTTTGGTATACTCATTTTACCAAGTTGGTGCTCAATCCACCACCTTATGAAGTCCAGGACTAGTTTTGCCAAAACATCAAGGTCTGGGATCTCCTTTCTTTGCAAGTCATAGGGACAAGTAACCCTTTCCTTTTCTAGATTATACCCTTTTTAAAGCACATTTGGATCTTCCTTCATTTGATCAGGTACGTGAAAGAGTTTTCAAGCTTTGATGATGTGCAGGGGCAATCTAGAGCGCATCCTTTTCTTAGTCTCATTTTCATCTACAACATTGGCCCAAGAATCCTCAAGGTGTATCCTATGCTGATACCTTGGTCCTGCCATTGACTTGATTTTGTTATAAGAATCAAAATCCGGCCTTCCTAAGTAGAATGGTAGATGGAAGAAATGTAACTCATCCTGGGATCTCTCAGCCGCCCTTAGACACAGGCACATTTCAGCTTTATCTTCTCCTATGGAAATTGGGAAATCCAATCCCAACTTCTTCTTTCCTTTTTGAATCTTGTTGTACACTATCAATTACTGAGTAAGCTCTAACAGAACCATCTTGTCCATAGGGTATCTTGGCAGCTTGTACGATTGTGCTGAAAATCCTTGCACTCAGATGTAGGAGAAGGTGGGAAATTGAATGAACCAAGCTCTGTATTCCTCCACTAGCTTCATTGCTCCTTCAGAAAATCTCATGTGCAATTTCTTTTGCAGGCTTCTCACAATTCACGTTGCGAAGGCATCATTGACATGGACATAATCATCTATGGCCTATAAATGCAATTGAGGGTAACACTCATGAACTTTTAGCTGAAAAGCACCACTTCTGATTGCTCCCTTACATCGTAATCCTTAATATCTTGTATTCTGTGCCAACATGTATATGACATAGTAACTCATGTAAAACTTTTGCGATTGCTCTAGGTTTGCCAGCTATTCACTGAGATTGTCACTGTTCATTCCTGCCCAGTCCATGTGATTGTTCTCTTCAACCACCTGCTCGACAAAGTACCACATCCATGACTAAAATAGATAGGAGTGTGGCAAGCCAAAGATTCTACTTAGCATCATGATCAAGTCACTGTATTCCCTGTGGAAATCCAACCAAACCAACTCCTTTGGAAATTTTGAATGGTGGGATCTATTCTTTGTCAACCACTTTTCATTTATGACATTTTCACAATATTGAATTCCTACAGAAAAAACTTTATGTGCCTACTCCTTTGTCTTCAATACCAATTTCCTAGAAGAAGGGATTCCAAATTCCTCAGCGATTGCTGGTGGAGAAAGGTCTGCAATGATGTTTCCATCAAAATCTTTGATTGTTCTATCTTTTGAATTGAAGTGCCTGCGTGTTCCACAATCAGCTTGGAATGCAAAAAAGTGGGAGCAAAGCTAGCTGCAACCACAATTCCACTGTTCACAATTCGGGTGGCCAAATTGGTCAGTTGATGATCTTTATACCCAAACATTCTTCTATGAAACTCTATCATGTCTAAGCCTCCGAGATTAGTATCTCCAATCTCTGCCCACTTCAAAACAATCTTGGATTCTGGGAAAAAACTCCTTTGTTCATTCTTTATTAACTATTTCCTTGTCATGCTCATTCCTCTTGGCTCAGCCGTTCCTACAAAACAAAAATCAAAACAAACATAAGAATTTGTGCAGGAGAAGGAAAAATAAGACCAAATTCTTATGAAGGAGGAAATTCCTAAAATTTGACAAATTCTTCATCTTTTTCACTCAGAGGTCAAATCTCTCTCCTCTTCACAAAATCATGTTTCTCCACCAACTTACTGCGAAAATTCCTCTGAAACTTTTGATCTTAAATTCTTCATGTCCTTTGAAAATAATGAATTTCCTTCTGTTTGGAAATTTTCTCTCTCTTCAAAAATCCTGCTCAACTTTCAAGGAAAACTTCACTCGAATCCTCTTGATTCCTCAAAATCTCTCATCAACCTATTTTCTCAAACTTTGTGTGATGACAAAATGAGAGAGAGTCTTCATATATAGATCAAAACCCTGAAAATCTGCTTTAAAAGCCAAGAGCTAATTTAGGAAACTACTAATTTAGGCAAAGATTCTTTCCTTCAAGCGCCACTTGTCACTACTTTTTTCCAATTTTTTTTAAAAAACTTCCAATCTGAGCGCTTTACTTTATGATGAAGTTTCCATTTTATCCATCCTCTTGTTTTTCTAATTTTAAATATTGAAAAAGAATAAATTTCAATATTTAATCTTTTAATATCAATTCAAAAAAGTGATTTAATTCCACTTTACCCTTCCAAATTTTATAATTAACTTGTCACTTTTTATTAAAAATTAAATATAGATAAAATCAATATTTAATTAATAATTTCTCCTCTTTGTTCCTTTTTTTAAATTTTTTGATGGTTTATTAATTAAATATTAGATAAATTAATATTACATTTAAATAAAAAAAACTCTTTCTTTTCAAATTTCCATCTTTTGAGTTTTTTCAAATTTCCAAATTTTTGGATTTTTCAGAATTCTCCACAATTTCTGCTTTTTCAACTTTCAGATGTTTTCAAACTTTCCAAAATTGGGAATTTTCAATTTTCACCTCACTTTCCAAATTTTTGAGTTTTGGATTTTATCACGATTTCAAAAATTTCCAACTTTGGAATTTTAAGATTCTCTAAAATTCTAGAATTTTCCAAAATTTTTGAGTTTCAAACTTTCTCACTTTCCGGAGTTCTCCATTTTTTTAGGATTTTCAAAACTTCATGATTTCAATTTTTTAAGGTTTTCTGAATTTCTCCCACTTTTCACAATTTCGGAATTCTCCAAGACTCCCATTTTCAAAGTTTTCCATTTTGAAATTTCCAAAATTTTGGATTTTTCAATGTTTCTCGATTTCTTCGACCTTGGAAATTTCCACACTTTCCATTTTTTGATTTTTGGAAGTTTTCCATTTTTCAAAGATCCGACATTAAATAGATCACAATCTGAGTTTTCAATCAAATTTAATCTTCGTGAATCATTTCCGACCAATAGTTGAATGAAATTTCCTATCTCAACCTCTCATCATCATCGTCCCTTTTTTATTACCTTTGAACATGTTTACACGAATTAGACCATAAGAGGGAGTACTTTAAAAAAAAAAAATTAAGTCTTTCTAAAATTAATTTAAAAAACTTTGACAACCACCGTAATGCATCCGCCTTTGGGCAGACCTTTAAGAAAGTGGGAGATTTTGCATTTTCTCAAATCCACAAAACTGCGCCACTTGAGATTTTCTATGGGAGTGAAGGATTCAGATTTTCCTTCAAATCCAAGAAAGTGCATTGCACATTTGTCGGGAGGCATTTAACATTGGTGGAGGATTTTGTTTTTTTTCTCAAATCCATGGAAATGCACTCCACATTTGTCGGGCATCATTTTGCTTTGGTGGAGGATTTTCCCTAGCATCCAGGAATCCCTGACTTCCATCAGAATGCACTCGGCTCATTTTGGATTGGTGAAGGACTTTGGATTGCGTTGAATATCCTTCACCTATGTTGAACTATGCTACACATTTATCGGGCTTCATTTGTCTTTAGCCATGGATTTTAGAAATTTCCTTTTTCTCAATTCATCTCTTTCTTTTGATATTCATCCTTTGCCTTCTTCATTCTATATGCTTTGTGTTAAGCACACACAGAGTGTTGCTATAATGCCAAGGATATCCCGTGATCATCTCATTTGCACTGCACTTGTATTAAGAGCTTTCTGGTGGACTTTCTATTGCAAAATCCCACGGGGGCACAATTTCTCTGATGTTTCATGGATTCTTTTCCATGACTAGAGTAGTACGCTGGGAGTGCACTGATGAGCCACCTCTCTTCTACAAATTACTTGTCTTGGCAAAGATTTCACTTGGGTGCATGCCATGACTTCTTTATCCAGCAATGAATCATATTGAATTACATTTCTATGCATGCAATGTATGAAAGCGGAGGAGGAACATGACCGATATCCTTGGTCATAAGAAAACTATATTTCTGCATTTTGTTTACATTCCCTTTGAGTTCTCTTCAACACTATGGTCTATTTCAATGTTGCCTTTGACAAAGGCTCCTCGACATTTGCAAGAAAGGGCAACATTCTCTTTCAACACCACTCTCAACTTGGGGCCGACTTCAACCTATTCTTTTGTGCTAAGATTGATCTGCAGGGGCATCATGGGCCTTTCAATCTTGAAACCGTACTCTGCACCCACTCCATTTCAAGCTTCATTCTAAGGCACCTAATTTTATACTTTATTAAATTCCATTCCACCTCACTATTAACCATTTGTAATAGATGAACTTCTTGTATATATTTGAAAACATCTTGCTCCAATCAGATCTTCCTTTCCTTCAGCAGCAAAGCAATCCTTTTCAGTTTTCTCTGAGTTGGCAGCAACCAGTTATTTGTCATGCATGAAAGCAACAACATCTATTGATTTTGAGACACCTATACTTTTCAGAAGATAGTGAGACAGGTTACTGATGATAGAGTGGATAGCTTGAAGGGAAGATTCACTCAGATTGTCTAAAAATGATGAATTAATGAGCGGCAACACTGATAAACATGCATAGTTTCAACAGCCTTGTGACTTTCTGTAGGGTCTATACTAGCTTTAGGAACTTGTCCTATCATTGGTGAAAGGGAATTGACACCAGTGCCAATACGAATTCGAAGGCCTTCATCATCGCTTTCTGAAGAGCCTGTATTTCTTCATCGTATTTAAATTCATTTAAATCCATACCTTTAGATTTGTTTGTGTCTGATGAGGAACTTCCCTAGGCTGATGACAAAAAATCTTCAGATTGATTGTCGTAGGCTGCAAAGGAGTAGTCTTCCAATGAATCTGAGAAATCTAATGGGGAATAATCTTTAGAGGAATCTAAGGCCGGTTGATTCTACTTAAGAAATTCTTCAACTCATGTACTTCATATTTTGCATGCTTGGAGTTCCATGACCATCCTTCCTTTTAAGTGTTTCTTCATTGCCTCAGTCAACACTCCTTTTAATTTGGGAATTCTGAATATGTTTGTAGGTTTGGTGTGGATGGCACTTTATGGTGTTTGCAAGTGAAATTCTCCCTTCATTTAACCATTATTTCACTTTACCCCACTCTTTCACATTTTTAGTGCTTCAATCTTTAGTGGCTTTCATGTTTTATTTCCAGGGGCCATTTTCTCATCACTCTGTCAACCACCTTTAAAGCCTTTTCACATGTTCTCTTTGTGCTTGTTATGTGGGTTTTGTAAAGAATCACTATTAAAATAATAACATACTCAAAATGGACAAAACCTCAGAACTAAAACTACCTTTGATCGAGGACTTGGTCAAAACTCACCAATTCAAAAGGAACCACAAGGAACTAAAAGAGACTGAAACTAAGAGCCACTTAAATGACAAAAGCAAAAAGGGGTGAAAAAGTGAAAAGATAAGGGGTCCCAGGGTAAAATCACAAAGCCGTGTCATGTTTCAGGACCACTTATTAGTACAACTAAATTTGAGTATTTCTAAATAAAAATTAATTTTGGTCAAACATATGGTCTAGCTAGATTCATTCTAGCTAAGCTAGACAAGTGGTTAAGCTTTTCCAATTGGAAATGTCTATTGAATGCATGTTTTATACCAATTACCAAAGAAATAAAATTATTTCAGAAAATCAGTGTTTCAATAACCCTTACTCTGTTTAATGATATTTTTTAAAAATATAAAAAATACCCTTTTGTAGAGCTCAGAGTCAAGATTATTGTCATATAAATTTTATAATATTTTGATTAGATCTAATATATTATAATTTCAAAATACAACAAGT
>MU228545.1:1146911-1215557 GCA_018584345.1 Thuja plicata
CTTTAGTTTACATCATCCTCAAATTCTAAATACAAATGCCACCTTTTATGTCGTTAAAGTTGAACAGTTTGCATGTTGTGGTCCTTTTCCTTTATAAAAGTGTGACACAGGTTTGTACTTTTACCCCCCATTGGAAATGGGCGAGGTGTGAAAATGTCACAACATCTGGCGACCCCATGGGTGAAATGTTGAAAATATTTCAAGGAAAAAAATCTAATCCAAACTCAGAATCTTTGGTTAACCGTTATTATGTCATCAAGAAGAAAGAAAATGAAACCAAAAGGGGAGGAGAATCATATATCAGATCAAGAAACCCTTGGTCTGTAATTTCCCATGTGTGTGCCAGTGCATTAATTCCCACTCAACAAGACAAATTTGGAAACCTTGAGATTAGTCATGACAGAGTTATACATTCCTCTTGACTCCAAAAGCATCCTGGACATTGCCTCACTGCCAGTCAGGCATCCATAGCCCTGACGAGGTTGTCGCTATAATGCCTTGGAGATTGCTCTACTTCTAGTGAATTATTCTTTCAAACACCTGTAGAGATGTCCGTATATCCCCAAAGCCAATCATTTGATCTTTTATCTCAATTTTCTTTTCTTTTCTCTTTCTTTTGATATTTCATTTCTTTTCCCTTTTCTTGGCTTATGAGCAGTGAAGCCCACTATGGGTTAGGAAATTACAGTGGCACTGAAGCAAGATTTTTAAAATTTTCACAGGTCATGACCTCTCCCAAAGAATCGTCAATGACTCAGAGCAATTGATTAGGTGTGAAAGATATAGTAATTTTAGACTTCAAATGTCGAGACACAAAATATGATTAACCTTCTGAGTTAAGTTCACATTCCACCCTATGACAAACATAAGATAGGCAACCTCAGCTTCTGAGGATCTTCATAAATAGTTATCCAGGAAATGAAATAAAAAAGACTTAGTGGAGCCTCCAGATGGAGTTTAGGAAACACATAACACCTTCTCACAAATGAGAACCCCTATCCTTCAGGCTGCCCAGCAAAACCAAAAAAACCCAAAACCAAAAACAAGGGAAAGAAACCAAAACCACTTGAGCAAGGAAACTCAGGGGAAACAAACCTGAAACTAACAAAGAAAAGCAACCTAAACTATAGTAAACCCAAAACCCCATAGAGGGAAGAAAACCAACAGGAAAAAAATGACAGGGGAAACAAACCAAACCCCCCCTAAACTACAAAAGGCAGATAGAATAGGAAAGCATAAAAAATGAGGAAACCAAAATGAAGAACACAATGGCAACCTAGACTAGCTATGTACAAGGTTTCTGGAAGGAAACCTAGGGTTGGAAATAATGCTTGAGGAACTGACCATTGATAGGCAATGGTAATTCCTCTTCTTTAAGAGTCTTTAGCTTAAATGCATTATCTCCTAGTATTTTAGAAATTTGATAAGGGCCTTTCCATAAATTGTCAAACTTATCATGGTCAACTCTCTTCTCATGGGCCTTGTCCCAATGGAGAACCAAATCTGAGATCTTAAACTCCTTTACCTTAGCCATTCTGTCAAACCATCTCTTGACTACTCCCTGATGCTTTGAAAACTTTTCCAGTGCCTGATCTCTTCTCTCTTCTAAATGCAGCAATTGAGTCAGCCGTGTCTACATTCTATCTTCTCCTTCCATGTACTCTTGCATAAATTGTAGTGTCGAAATCCTTAATTGAATTTGGAAGACTGGATCTTGTCCATAAACCAACTGATAGGGAGATGTCCCTATAGAGCTCTTAATTCTAATTCTATCTTCCCAAAGGGTGAATCTTAATTGTGTGTGCCAATCTTTCGGATTCTTGTGTAGTAACTTTTTGATGGCGCTCAGCAAATTCTTATTCGTTGATTTGGTCAGTCCGTTTCCTTAAGGATAGTAGTTTGATGAAAACTTTAATGTTATCCCATAGCCAAATGCCTAGTTAGAAAACTTCAAAGATGTAAACCCAGAACCATTGTCGCACACCAAGGCGTGTGGACATCCAAACCTAGTGATGATGTTTTCTTCAAGGAACTTGATGACCACTTCAGTTGTGCATTGTTTAAGAACTTGGGCCTCTGACCATCGTGTGTAGTAATCTGTAGTGGTTAGGATGTATCTGTGTTGTCTTAAAGAAGGAGGATTAATCAGATCAATAAAATCTAGCCCCCATTTAGCAAAAGGTTTCACTTCAATAACAGGCTGCAATGGCATGGTAGGGTTCTTTTCACGCACAACAGCTACTTGACATGTGTGATAGGTTTTTACATGTTCATGTGCATCCTTGAATAATGTAGGCCAGTAATATCTTGCCCTTGAAATTTTATGGGCCATAGCTAGACTACTTCCATGACTTGTCCCATGCTTACTATGGAAGTGCTCAATAATTTGATCTGCTTCTTCCCTATTGACACATCTTAGATAGATTCCATCATGATTCTTTCTATACAGGACAGCTTCCTGAAGCATAAAATGTTGACTTTTCATTCTCAATGCTCTCTTTTGCACCAGATTTAGGTGTGAAGGGGACTTATGATTCAACAAGTAGTAGACAATGTCATCGTACCATTCATCTAGAGACACTTCTTCTAATACATGCACTTGTACTAACCTGGGTCCAGTCGTGGTGATTGTTTGTGTCAAATCTTTCCCACGGACGAGTTTCATCAGTTGTATTTCCATGTCGTATTCTTGAATGATGCCCATCCATTTTCCTCTTCTCTCTCCCAACTCATTCTACATTAACAAGGTTTTTAGGCTGCAAAGGAGTAGTCTTCCAATGAATCTGAGAAATCTGATGGGGAATAATCTTTAGAGGAATCTGAGGCCGGTTGATTCTACTTAAGAAATTCTTCAACTCATGTACTTCATATTTTGCATGCTTGGAGTTCCATGACAATCCTTCCTTTTAAGTGTTTCTTCATTGCCTCAATTGACACTCCTTTTAATTTGGGAATTCTGAATATGTTTCCAGGTTCGGTGTGGATGGAACTTTATGACGTTTGCAAGTGAAATGCTCCCTTCATTTAACCATTATTTCACTTTTCCCCACTCTTTCACATTTTGAGTGCTTCAATCTTTAGTGGCTTTCATGTTTTATTTCCAGGGGCCATTTTCTCATCACTCTATCAACCACCTTTAAAGCCTTTTCACATGTTCTCTTTGTGCTTGTTATGTGGGTTTTGTAAAGAATCACTATTAAAATAATAACATACTCAAAATGGACAAAACCTCATAACTAAAACTACCTTTGATCGAGGACTTGGTCAAAACTCACTAATTCAAAAGGAACCACAAGGAACTAAAAGAGACTAAAACTAAGAGCCACTGAAATGACAAAAGCAAAAAGGGGCAAAAAAGCGAAAAGATAAGGGGTCCCATTGGAAATGGGTGAGGTGTGAAAACTTCACAACAGTAAGCCAGTGTCAAGATCAATGGTCTCATATTCATCACTAAGATCAATAGGGTCATCTAAAGTATCCTCCTCATCAAGATTAATTAAAATGGGATCTAATATGTGAATAGGATCATCATACTCATTCATCTTAGCATCATTGTGAATATTAACTTCTTCCAAGACATCAGGCATAGGTTGATCAAAAGAAGGTAAAGAATTTTGAAGAAAAGAAGCACGGGCCCTAGAATTAGCTCTATGCTTCTTACGACATTCATTAGCAAATTTATTATGTTTTTCTTTGTTTGACACATGTGGAGAACTATGAGGAATAACCATTGATTCCTTCACAGGTTATGTAGCAGGACTGGTAGGATTCACAGTAGGCTGAGAAGAAACATTGGGAGGTTGAGTAATAGACTTAGCAGTAATGGATAAAGGAGGTATAGAAGGAGTGGGAAAAATAATACGGTTAAGATCTATCTGAGGCATGCTTAGCTCGACAATCTTGCAATGTTTATAGGCTTGATATGAATGAAAAAGGTTGTCAGGGAGAGGAGGACATGAATTAGGTAATGAGGGCCAAAATAAATCAAGAGTAGCACAATCTCTAGGCCTAGAAGGTTGATATAAACTATGACTAATCATTTTCACTTCTCCATTATGAATGAACTTAAGACATTTATGAATAGGAGAAGAAATGGCATGCATAATAGTTATCCAAGGAAAACCAAATTTGACTTGAAATTGATCAGATGTAGTAAAAAAAATGAAGGTAGTATCTACAACCTTTCCACAGAGTTCAACAAGAAAGTTAATAGAACCAAGTGCAGGATAGAGAAAACCATTACAAGTTTGGATCCATGCATCCGATGGATCATAACAATCACGGTGTATATTTTTCATAGAAAGAATTTTATCAGTAATAACATTTATTAAAGATGTGGGATCAACAAGACAACCACGCATAGGTATCTTGGAAACCCTAGCATAAATATAAAGGGGACCATCAGGAGCCTTAATAGTCTCAGAGTCATCAAAGGTAATTGAAAGTTCCCGAGGTCGTTTATCCTCAATTTGTTTCTAAGGTTTAGGTGGAACTATAAATTGAGGTGGAGGTGAAGGATCTTGAACAATAGGTTGAGATGCAACAACACTCTCCACATGATTAACAATGTGATTAAGATCATCCATCTTTGAATCATAAATGATATCCACAGAAGATGGTTGAGCGATGGTATTAGTATCATGTGTAGGTAGAGGATTAATGTAGATTTGAAGGTTTTGATTAGGAGGAGAAACATATTTGTTCACATTACCATCAAAATTATCAACAGATAAAACATTACAATCGATTAAGCCTTGAAATTTATGCTTTAGAGAATAACATTTTTCAGTATCATCGCCATTCTGGCGATGGTATTGGCAAAAAGGTTTAGAATCAAAGGATTGTGAAGCTATGGTAGTAGGAAGGAGAAGTCAAATAGGAGGCAAGGTAATCATATTAGTACTTAAAAACCTCCTCATAATGGAATGTAAATATTCAGAGAGAGGAGTAAACATATGATTCATATTGAAAGTAGTGGATGCAGAAGTGACATTGTGAGATGCAACAACAACTTGATCAGCAACCACATTCATCTATTTATTAATCTTGATGTAGTTGTTAGGTTTCTAAAATTTATTAGGATTAGGAGAAATGTCACTCTTATCAACTGGAACAGGAGCCATTAGAGTTTTTCTCTCAAATTGACTCACTTGTAATTGATAATGATCAAGTGTTGCACAAGGTTGTTGAAAAGAGGTAAATTTAGTAAGCAGAATTTTATCTCTAATATCCTTTTGTAAATTTGAAATAAACATGTGTTGAATATCAATATCAGGAACAAGATAAGAAATATGATCATACAAATGCTTAAATCTACCAATTAAATAAGTCAATTTTTCCTTAATGTTTTGTTTACAATGCATTAAATCAGTTAAGGAAACTTGTAGACCAATGTTATTTTGAAATTGTTGAATGAAGGTATTAGAAAGTTTAGGAAAAGAATCAATGGAATAAGGAGGTAAAGAACAATACCATTGCAAATCCTTGTCATGAAAGGTTCTAGAAATTTTTTTAGCTAAAATCCTATGGTCATGAGCATAATCACTACAAAGGATTTGAAATGTTTTAACATGAGTAACAGGGTCGCCTTAACCATTGTAATTCTCTAGACGAGGCATATCGGCTTGTTGAGGAATAATAACATGGATAATGTCTAAGGATAAGGGAATACCCATGTCACATGTAGGAATGCTAAACTTGGATTGAGTTAAGGATGCAAGTTGTTGTAAGGATGACACAGTCTAAGCCAAAATAATAATTATGGAATCATTAAAAGACATAGGTGGCATAGAAATATTAGGAACACTAGGAAAAGTGTAGGAATTAGCAGGAATAGAAGACACAACTGATGGAACACTTGGAACCATGGTTGGAAGAGGATTACTATAAGTAAAAGGTACACTATGATACAAAGGTTGTGAGGTAGGTAGAGATACCGGTGGGACACTCATAGGAATAGATGAAATTGGGAGAGATGTAGTGATAAAAGGAGGAGTGTAAGTAGGAATGCTAGGTAAAGGAATAGAAGAAGGTCCCTCACTAGTGATCGGAGGAGTAAATCTTAAATCTTGAGCCTCTTGAGCTAAAGGTTTAACATTCAAATGTGCAAGATGAGTGATACCATGCAAGAGATTAACACCTTGATCACTATCATGAAGGACTTTCTTAAGATCCTCTATATCTTGGATGGAATCTTGATTATGGTTTTCTTGAATAAGCCAATTTCCCATTTTATCAAGTTTAGTTGAAATTTTTTGCACTTATTCAGGAGGAACTCTTAAAGAATCTTCCTCATCATGAGATGAGTGAGAAGAGTTATGCTCCATAGAAGGATTGGAATCATGAGTATTAAAATTGTCATCCAGGATCCTACAAAAAGGAGAGGAAGATTCAGGATTAAAGGAACCCATGAGTCTATAGATTCTTCTAACCAAGATATTATAAGTAGGACTAGAAGTGTTAAAGCTCATACACCAATGCAATGCAAATGAACTAATTTAGAAAACAAAGAGTTTGATTTTAACTTTTGAAATGGAAATGCAAGAACATAAAAGAAAGCTAATCTAATATGCATGCAAGATCTAACATAAAATATGTAAATCTAACACCAAAAATAAAGAGTTGTCTATCGCGGGTTCATGAAAATGTAAGGTAAGAAATGATGGTTTTATTATAATGGTTCATTTCACATAAAATACCTTACATTTTAATATGTTATGGGGGTAGATAAGATGCTCTCCTTCTATCCTTAGATATACAAATGAAAGATCCAAATTGATTAACCCAAAAGGAAGGATCAATGCATAAATGAATCAACCATTTGGAAATAAGAATAAAGAAGGGAGATCTTAAGTACCCATTTTGTGAATACATTATATTTTTCCATTAGTATATACAAGGAAAAACATGATACACACCATCAGTTTATACTACACCGATAGACAGGGAACAACACTACCTGATGCCAAGGTTACCCGATACTGCCAGTTACGCATCTTGACAAACACTATTTAGTGTTACCCAATGAAAAAAAGGTCAAAGGAACCCGACGAGTAACCAATAATGAAACCCGACAAAATAGACAAGAGAGGAACTTGACAGATGAAGGGAACCCAACAATTAGTTCAAAGAAGGAACACCAACAGACTTTCAGTTCAACCCGACGATCAAGAACCGACAGTTAGATACATCCTGCAAAAAGTGGATCTGACTTTCCACGTCAGATAAATCACTAAAGTTTTATATTTAGCTTCTTGATTTTTTTTAAATATATTATGTGCGGGTGAAGCAATGTAATTATTATTATTTTTATCAGTTTAACTGATTTAAAATATGCAAACTAAAGGATCAAGGTCATGTTGTATACCTTGGATCTAGAGTTAACATTGTAATGCGTGTTTCTAAAATAGGTCAAATACTTGTATAAATAGATGCTCAATCAATTACGAACATGTTGTTCGATGATTATTATAGCCACTAAGAGCATATAAGGATCAGATAAGAGAATACATGTAGAAGGATAGAAAAGGATTAATTCAGTTTCAAGAATAAGAACACAGGCTACCGATGAGCAGGAAAAGGTATTAATCAATCACTATAGGTGATATTCATATATTGTGAGCTTTAATGGATCTGTGATCACCAATTATAGATTGCATACATTCAATTCAAACATATTGTGCTCATTCTAACAAGTGTAGTACACTTAAGAAATCCTTTCAAGGAAGGTGGACTTAACAGTCCTATTATAAATCTCTTAACTGAGTGCACACTTCATTAGTGTTGCTAAAGCTCTTAACAAAGTAGATCTTAATAGGTCTCCACATTAATACTACTAATAGGGTAGATCATCAGAAGTGATCAATTGTAATCCTTTACCAGCTCCCTTCCATTTTGCAGATAGTGAAGTTTTGTGGGTGCCATCCCCACCGCAGTTTTTACTTCCTAACAGGAGTTTTCTACGATATCATATCTTGTGTTATGTGTGTATTATTTTCATGATTGTTTCTATAAACGTTGCATACAATTAAGATTATGAATTAATACTACTTACATAAGAAAGAACTTTAAATATGGTTGGTAATACAATTAAGATTGTTTACTAATTATGAAATGTGAATAGTGTTAAAAGTTTTAGAGGTATTGATTCACCCCTCCCCTCTTAGTACTACGTCCCATTAATCTCAACAATTGGTATCAGAGCTAAGTCTCTTCTTGGAAAGATTAATGGCTTAAGAGAAAAGATCATACAATGGAGAATTACAAACTTGATAAAAATATTGAGAATAAAAAGCTTGAAATTCAAATATTCTATGAACAATATAAAGAAGCGAGAATCAAGATGAGAGAGCTATTGGATGAGAGAAAAGGTATGGAAACTCAGAGCAATGAAAAGGATTATCAAGAAGAAGATATTCTAGATTTATTTGATTCTTTAGTATCAAATACAAGTAAAGCATCAGATACATCAAAAGAAAACATCACAAATCTAAAGGAGATCAATCAACATCTGATAGAACAAATAAAGATGCTGCAAATTGGTCAAGAGACCCAGATGGTAAGAATGATTGATGTGATGAGTTCTGCTAGACAAGATGAAACATAAAGAACACTAGTTATTAATGACATAAGTAGGATTACAGAGAAACTACAAGAAAAGGAGTTAGAAATTCAAAGAAATGTTGAGCATCACCATGAGATTAAAAATTAGATTATTCTTATGAGTCAAGAAGAAAATAGAATGAGTATTGAACTCATTGAAAGAGTATAGGCTATTGGTGAACTAAGTGAAGAGAATGAGAAACTAAAGCATGAGGTTAGAGTTTAGCACAACATAATGAAATTATCAGAAAAGGCTGAAGAAAGCAATAAAAGAATGGATGATTTTCTTTAAGGACAACGAAGAGTCAACAATAACAATGGTCTAGGCTTTACCAAAAATGGAGAATCATCAAATAAAGAAAATCCAAATAATTTATATGAAAATACAAGACCAAGAAAGCTTACATGCAAACACTATGGAATCAAGGCCACACATCAAATGTATGCAGAGGAAAAATAAAAAGGTATTCCTAAATCTACATCTTCATTCATAGGATTCTGTTATAAATGTTATAAGAAAGGACATAAATCATATGAATGTAAGTCTAAGATGGATCAACCAAAGAAGGAAACCTACATGGACAAATACTTTCCTACATGAAAAATGAATGGGCACACTAGTCTTGAATGCTAGAAAAAGAAAAGGCAAGCATGAAAGCCTAAAGGTCAAGAAACTCCCTATCAACCAAAGAGAATCGATAATCAATATGTATGGGACTACAATACTTGGACAAATTGTACAACATGTGGTAGATATGGTCACATTGCTGAAAACTTCATGAGAGCATGGACCAAAAGGTCCAAAGGCTGGACAAACCCAGGAATGGCATGCTTACACTGTCATAAAGCTGGTCATCTCGAGAAAGACTACAGAGATCGAATGATAGAGATGAGCATATATCCCAATGGAACACCATTGAAGATATCCAGAGGGGTAGAGATGAAATGTGGAGAAAATATTCAAGCAATGATGAAGCTGGACCAAGAAATGAAAATGGTGATACCTCATCCAATGGATCTGGTGACATCGCCACCCCCACTTAAGATGAATAAGTAAGTATGGAACTGCACTACACCAAGTCATATTTTGTGTCAATTCCATTACACATATTGATAGATAGTCAAAATATACATGAATAAAGATGCATATTGTGTTACTTGTTACAATTTTGAGAAACAACCCCGTCGGTAAACACATACCAAAAATCATTGATGAACATAAAGGATGAGTTGTCTACACTTACCAAGAATTGTCGGTCAACACATAAAAAGGCTAAGTTGCTAATGTAACCCGACACCCATCGGTAAGGAAGCAAAGTTATAAAGTTGTCTTGACACAACACCGATATCTGTCAGTGAAAGAAAAAATTTGTAACAACTATCTTGAGCATCCTGTCAACACTGATAATGTTATTTAAGAGTATTCCTGATGAACTCCGTCTTCATGAACCGATGAGTTGTTGAGCATTTATGACAGACTTAGGACAAAAGTCTATAGATACTCGATGGGAGCACTTCATTTTGCACACACGATTTGAGAAGAAAGAGTAGAGTGAAAATAGAGCGATAAGAGAGAATTCAGTAGAGTGACCTTGAATCGATCTAGTGCACTCCAAATAGATCATTCACAAGGTTCACGAATCAAATTAAGTACCAGAAATACTGAAGAAATTTGTTGTTATTTTCAAGAAAGCCCTAAATTTGAAATATGATGGCAACCACTTCAAGAACCATAAAGTTGAAGAATGACAAGAAGAATTTGGTTAAGCTGATAAAGAACAACACATGTGTGGAACCTAAGTACAAGATATGCCTAGAGATTACATCACAACCCAAGGAATCTGGTGCATTTTTTAAAATTCCACCTAGGGTTTTTCTTATAGAAGACGTAAGGTCTTATATTCACTGCAAGATCACTAAAATTGTTGATCTAGAGATAGATAAATCTTACAAGAAGTTGTGTGATGCACAAGAGAACCTCAAGGAAGAGCAAAAAAACTTAGAGGTAAAAGGGATAACAAATGCCCTATATTTTCTGATGGTTTTCAAAACCGACTGGATTAGGTTAGTTTTGAGCATAATGCATGACCAGAAGTTATGGTTGGATGAACCTAAGAAGATCACAAAGGATGTGTTGCATGTTGTAACGGGTTACCCCATAACTAACAAACCTAAGGCACATAAGCATCCCTCTTGGCGAGAAGTTGAAAAAGTCACAAAAGCTATGTGGGATAATAGAGGTCTCAAGGTGAACACTATCACCAATGAGGAACTAAGGTTCGGTGCATGTGTGATAGGCTACAAGATCTTCCAAGCAAGCATGCTAAACAACATAGCTTCAACAATGGTAAGCATACCTTACAAAATTGTCACTAAGGGAATACATATGGATCTATGTGAGTTCCTATTAAAGAAACTTAATTAGAACATGACAACAATCAGGTCTGCAAAGACTAACACATGTAAGTTCGGTTCACTCATCATGTGTATATTATTTTACTTTCAAGAATACTTTCCTTCAGTAGGTAAAGTGAAGTGGGATACTACAAAGCCAGTCACATTATAGATTAGTGACCTTATCAAGTCATTAGGAGATAATTTTGATTCAATAATGACTGCATACTTCCTTGAATTCAAGGAAAAGATGATGGAAAAAGTGAGGATACCTGAGAAACTAATTGAAAAACATAGGGATGAGATATGTTTCATGGTAGACATAGAATTCACTCACATTAAACCAATTGTACCAAGAATAGCTTGGTTAGCACCTCTTGACTATGAGATTAACATAGATCAAGAAGCCAATGCTATTGAAGCATTGATCAATGAGCCACTTGATAGTAAACAACCAAGATTTGGCACATATGAAGAGGCCAAGTCCAAGATAAAATTAGGACTAATAATCAAGAAAAATGTCAACAAGAAGAATAAAATGGTGAAGAGTCTTGAGAAGATTCTAACGGTCAATGAGGAGGAGAAAGAATAAACAAAGGAAACTGATGAACAAGGTACTATTGGTGAAGGGCAAGATGAGAAAAAAATAGATTCTGAGGTAACTGAATCTGATGCACCTCCACCTCCTACAAAGAAACAAAGGACAAGGAGCCAAACTACAAGGACTAATACCACACCTCTTAAGAAAGGTCAAGCAAGGACCTATAAGAGGAAGCAACCAACAAAGAAGCAAACAAAGTAGCAAACAGAGAAAAAAACACCTACAAAGAGGAGGAAAAGACTAGTCAGAACTAAAGCTAGCATAAAAGATAAAAAAGATGATGAGCCTGATGTAGTTAAGAAACTTTTTATCAATCAAACAATTGATGAGGTTGCTGATTCAATTGCTGTAACTGGCACCATGTCTACTAGGAAAATCAGACACTGGGAAACACTTAAGCCAGAGGACCAACATAAAATACAAGATGCAATCAGAAGGGCAATGGAAAACACTTAAGATAGAGGACCAACATAAAATACAAGATGCAATTATCAGGGTAATGGTCAAATTCAAATTTGTACTAGCTAAATTTGTTAGCCAAATACCCAAAGAGCTGGGTAACAAAATATCTCAACAATGGTCATATGCATTACAAATAGAAAAAGAAGCAAGGGAGAGGGTACTTGTCACACTAATGCCTCCTGAATCAAAGATGGAAGAGATAAAAGAATAATGAAAAAGCACTCAAGCAAATTTGTAGCAAAGATTAGAGCTTACAAAGTGCTAGAGGATAAGTTTATAAAGCTGGAAAGCATGATCGAGGCCAAATGGAAACAACTCCTATATCTTCCCGCAGAGTCAATAATTTGTGAGAATCAATTAATTCTCACCAACACACCTCATGCAGAGGAGGAAAAAGATAAAGCAAGTCCTAAGCACATTGCTTTGGACAATGTTGAGGATATGGAGCCAATTGACTTAGATAAAGTCATGGATGATCTTGACATTCAAGACATCACTCATTATGACTCTGATAAGGATCTAAAAAAAGAAGATGATGTTATATTCAAATCACTTAAGGATCAAGAAAAGCAACAAGGATTGAAGACAGTGGGGTATAAAGACATGGATGTTGTTGATGAAATATGACCAGACACCTCAATTATAGACATCACAGGTCTGGACCCTGCTGATCAACTACAAAAAGATGAAGAATTTACTACTCAATAGGATCAAACCAATGAGTAGGACACACTACTAGATGTAGCACAAGTGAGTACGCAGAATAACATGCCAGTATTGATGAAGGCAATAAATCTGCTAGAAGGAAATGAAGAATTAAATGCAGCCGATACAAGCATACCTAAGGACAAGGGTGATGTCAATACAAAGGATACCACAAATGAACCAAAGGATACAACTACAGATAAAGTTGCAACTAATGATCAGAAAGAAAATTCTACTGATCAGAATAAAGAAGAAGATAAACAAGTAGAAGAGGACAAGCAGAAAGAAAAGAGTAAAGAAGCAAAGACAAATGAGAAGGAGAAGAAAATAGAAGAAAGATGTGCAGAGAAACCCAAGGTTGATGGAGAGATGTCTTTGCCAAATCAATAGGTGAACCCTAAGTAGAAAACACAAGAAGCTTCATCTACAAAGCCTTCACCGAGCACATCAAAAAAGAAAAATGAACTAGAAATGGTAGTTCACACATTTGCCTCTACTCAAATCTCAAGGAAGAAGAAGAGCAAGAACAAGAATCCAGTGGCTCTGGATGAAATTATTGAGATTCTAGTATGTGATCCTAGGATATTGGGTCCTACTAAATTGACCAAGTAAGCAAGACTTTGTGAAAAGAAAGCCATGTAGGACAAGTTGAGAAAAGCCACCAAGGAAGCAAAGGTACTTGAATTTTCATGAGGAATACTTCAACAAATTATACCTGACACAGATGTTGATCAAACAACCCCCATGCTTGATCAATTAGTGGTTCTCACTGATGCCATCACATCTTAGAACATAGATGCTGAGAAGGCCATGGATGAAAGACTTGAACAAAAGTATGAATTCAAGTTAGCAGAGAAGATAAGCCAAGAAGTGGCACTACAAAAGGTAAAGCTATCTGAACTAGTTAGCACAATAGATCCAATAATCTTAGAAGCTATTACCTTGATACAAAAGCTATGCATGCTAGATCAACTCACCAAGGAGTATACCAACAAGATATCATAGATTGATGCTGATCTTCAAGAAAGTGCACAAAGTCTCACAAACAGTGAAGAGACAATCAAATTGCATAATGAGCAGCTCAAGCAAGCTCGAAAGTTAAGACAAGACATATAGATTGCAGAAACCAAGTTCAGAGATGAGGTAAATAAGATCCAAGCTCAAATCTTACCGACACTCTCATTACTACAAAGCCATATGACAGAGGCAAGAGCACTTATTGCCACCCTAGAAATGTCTATCCTAGACAACATTTATGATATGCATGCTAGGCTAGAACTAGAGCACATGAAATTAGAAATCCTCAAAGAAAAATGGGAGAAATTGATTGAGGATATAAAGAACACCCACTCACATATTATTGACACATTGTAAGTTACACATTTTTGACAACTTATAAGCTATAAATTTTTTTCATGAGTATCAAATAAAGGGGGAAATGATATGTATAGTCATTCAGTAAAAGGGGAAATGAAAGAAGGAAATGATTTGTACAGTCAATCATTAGAAATAGGAGAGAAAAAAGAGAGGAATGTATAGTATACATGTACATATACTTATACTATACCGATGCATACAATTAGGGGGATTCATATAATAACAAGGATATATACATGGTGTACATACTAAACACTTTAGTATTATGCACCTATCAGTTTTTGATACTAATGTCAAAGGGGGAGATTGATGACATTATATTTTGCCATTAGTATATACAAGGAAAAACATGATATACACCATCAGTTTATACTACACTGACAGACATGGCACATCACTATGTGATGCCAAGGTTACCTGATACTACCAAGTACAAAGCATCCTGACAAACACTATTCAGTGTTACCCAATGACAAAAGGGTTAAAGGAACTCAACGAGTAACCAATAGTGCAACCCAACAAAACATAAAAAAGAGGAACCCAACAGATGAAGGGAATCCCACAATCAGCTCAAACAAGGAACACTGACAGACTTTTTGTTCAACTCGACGATCAAGAACTGATAGCTAGTTACATCTCACAAAAAGTGGATCTGACTTTCCACGTCAGATAAATCACTAAAGTTTTATATTTAGCTTCTTGAATTTTTTTAAATCTATTCTGTGTGGAGGAAGAAATATAATTATTATTGTTTTTTATCTATTCAATTGATTTAAAAAATGCAAGCTAAAGGATCAAGGTCAAATTGTATACCTTGGATCTAGAGTTAACATTGTAATGTGTGATTTTAAAATAGGTCAAATACTTGTATAAATAGATGCTCAATAAATTGTGAACATGTTGTTCAATGATGATTGTAGCCACTAAGAGCATCTAAGGATCAGATAAGAGAATACATGTAGAAGGATAGAAAAAGATCAATTCAGTTTCAAGAACAATAACACAGGCTACTGCCAAGCAGGAAAAGGTATTAATTAATCACTATAGATGATATTCATATATTTTGATCTTTAATGGATCTGTGATCAGAAATGATAGATTGCATATAGTCAGGTCAAACATATTGACTCATTATAACAAGTGTAGTATACTTAAGAAACCCTTTGAAGGAAGTTGGACTTAACAGTCCTATTGTAAATCTCTTAACCGAGTGCACACTTCATTAGTATTGCTAAATCTCTTAATAGAGTAGATCTTAACAGGTATCCACATTAATACTCCTAATAGGGTAGATAATCAAAAGTGATCAATTGTAAGCCTTTACTGGCTCCCTTCCATTCTGCAAATAGTGAAGTTTTGTGGGTGCCATCCCCACCATAGTTTTTACTTCCTAATAGGAGTTTTCTGTGATATCATAGCTTTTGTTATGTGTCTATTACTTTCATGAATGTTTCTATGAATGTTGCATACAATTAAGATTATGAATTAATACTACATACATAAGAAAGAACATCATATATGGTCGGTAATACAATAAAGATTGTTTACTAATGATGAAATGTGAAAAATGTTAAAAGTTTTAGAGCTACTGATTCACCCCTCCCCTCTCAGGACTACTTCCCATTAATCCCAACATTTTGTTGATTTGAATGTGTTTTAGAGTTAGATAGATTGATAACCTTAATTTAATTGAATAGGAGAAATGTACTAACCTTGGAATATTGTAGATCTGAATAATGCTATTTTCTGAAGCCTATGTTGAGTTTCTGGAAAATATAAGACCAGATATGTAATAGAAACATAGAGACAAACAAAATCCAAAAATCTTTTTCTATTTTGAGTTAGTTCTAATTTTTACCCTCAAGTCAATGTCACCATTGGCTAGAATTTTTGATTGCACCCTAAGGCAGAATTGACCTAAAAAGTCTCAGACTAAAATTCTTATTTTGGATCTCGGAAGTTTTCCGAAAATGGTATCTGAATCTCCATCCTGATCTGCTATTCCAAACCTATACCTACAATAAAAATAGTATATTTGTTGGGGGGAGGGGTTTTCCTTGGTCAAACCCTGGTTTCAGAATTAACCTCAAATATATAATTGAAATTGCAAAAATAAACAAAGTAAATGAAACAATTCACCTTGCTCATGTAAAAGTCCTCGTGGAGGATTTGAATCCTTGAAACTAAAAGTATGGATGCACAAAATAGATGTATAATGTAGAATAAATAATGTAGGATGTCTTCAATAAATTGCTTGTAGATCTTCAACACCAATCTTGAATGGGTTCTTGAATTAGAAGAAGCTTGGAGGAATGTGGATGGAGAAATCTTCAACAAGAGGGATCCATGGATCTTGAATCCTTCAATGGCTGCTTGGATTTCTTCAAATCTTTCTTCTTCACCTTTGGAATTCACTCTTCAAGTCTTGAGCTCTTACTTATCAAGTCTTACATTGTTCTTGCTTGTGCTTAATGATGGTTATCAAGTCTTAGAGAAAATGAGAGGAGAAAGCTTCCTTTTATATGAAATTAGGGCACAATCTTCTAGAGAGGCTGACATAGGAGAATTAAATTCCAATTGGACCCATGCCCCTAGAAGAGGACCTATGTTAAATATAATTTAAGATTTTTTGTTTCGAAGACCGAAACAACCAACCCGGAAGTGGGAATTAACTTTTTTCAAAGACCGACATCTGGAAACCCTGAGATTCTGCAATTTGAACCCCAAGCTTGGAAAAGTTTAATTGTGACCTAGGTCAAGGTCAAGGTCAAACTTGAACTAGGTCAAGGTCAATTTTGACCTTGACCCAAAAAGGTCAACTTTGACCCCGAGGTCAAAGTCCCTATTTTTCAGTCTAGGGTGCCAGAAATAGTTGGAAAAAGAGGAAATGGAGCAGAACAGAGGGATAAATCCAGATCAAAGTTAGGAACCAATTCAAGGTTCTTGACATGACCCCAAACCACTTACTCAAAAGGCTAAACTAGTCTACCATGGAAGTGCTTCCATTTTCGGACTATACAAGATTACCGAGGAGTATCATCTCTAACCTAGACAGTAAGTTTGTAAGCTATTTTTGGAACACTTTGGAAAAAGTTGGATATCAAGTTGAAGTATAGTTCTACATTTCACCCATAGATTGATGGACAAACAGAGGTTGTAAACCAAAGTTTGGGTAACTTTTTGATATGTTTAGTTGGAGACACACCAAGTAATTGTGATTTGATGTTGGCACAAGCAGAGTTTGCATACAATAGTTTAGTGAATAGAAGTATTGGAAATACACCTTTTGATATTGTTCATGGCACACAAATGAGAGGTATATCAAAATTGAGAGATATTGTTGGAGAAGACAAAATAAGTGCTAAAGTAGAGGAATTTGTTGAGTTTATGAATACATTGCATGAAGATGTAAAAAAGAAGCTGGAGAAAAGTAATTAGAAATATAAAGATAATGTAGATAGATCAAGGATACATAAGAATTTTGAAGTTGGTGATGCAGTAATGGCTCATTTGAAGAAAGGAAGATTTCCTATTGGAACATATGGTAAATTGAGATGAAGAAATTTGGTCCTTGCAAAATATTGAGGAGATTTGATAGTGGAAATTCTTATGAAGTTGAATTACCTAATAACATGGATATATCACCTATATTGAATATTTCATACTTGTATGAATATCATGAACCTGATGAAGAAATGACAGTACCACGTGATTATCCTAAGAAGCAGATAGAGGAAGTTGAGAATATTTTGAAATAGAGAGTTAGAAGAATCACAAGAGGAAAGGAATACATGGAGTATCTGGTAAAATGGAAGAATAGACTGATTGAGGACTCATCTTGGATTTCTCAATCTAAGTTGGATTCATTTTAGGTTGGACCTGATACATGATTCAGGGAATCATTTCTTGTAACCCCACATGTCTGATGCAGGAGCATCTTGGGTCCTTGGCAATCCTGCTCAACCAAAAATATGTTTGCCTTTGTTCTTTAGCTTTTTTGGAGGCTTCTCAGTGAAATACTCTATTGCTCAGGTTCCTGTCACTTGGGTATTGCTTGTTGTGAGCTGGTCTCTATTTCTCAAGTTTATGTTGATCAAGCATGCTTGTTCTGAGTTCATTTTTATGTTTCTCAGGTTTGTCTTCTATTTCTCAGGTATGCTTGGCCTAAATCATGTTATGTTTCTCGGGGTGTTCTTTTCCTGAGTCACTTTGTTGCTCGGTCATCCTTGCCCAAGTTGTTTATTTTGGAGTTGGATCTGGTGGCTGACTTTTGCATTCAATTTCCATGGTTTGATTAACATGGGTTCTCTCATTGGGATCTATGTGGACCTAAATCTGGGTGTCACTTATGGATTTGAGTGCCGACCTCTTTGGTGGACTCTTGTATATATTTGTTTATGTGTCCCTAGTTTATTAGGAAGTTTTAGAAGATAGAAGATTAAGTATTGAATTATCTAGAAGGAAGGTCTATGACCTCACATGTATGAAGGTCAATCTATAATTATTTGAATGTATATGGATGAAACTAGGAAGGCCTTACAGCTTGACATGTAATGAGTTTGATTAATTAATGAAAAGGGTCTCTAATGTTTCTTCTCTCACTCTATTGTTGTTGTTTCCGCATTGTGTCTGCAAGCTGGCATGGTAGTAGGGGGTGGCTTTGGCCCCTCTATCCATCCCTCCTTGCATTAATAACTTGGTTATGACTCCCTAGAAATTCCAATATTCAAAGATGATTTAAATGCAGACTCAATCCTAGCGGTAGTAAGTAAACTATTATCAAAATCATTAAGCTCAAAAGAAATCAACTTACCAATAGTAACATCCAGTGAAATAGTCATCTGAGGAATGGATCTTAGTTCTTGTATTGCAGATACTTAGATGACATACATAGGTAACAATGTTCTCAATAGTTTTCTTATAACATATTTTTTAGTTATTTGTCCTCCAACACCTCTAATGGCATTCACAGTTTATTTCAGTCTCACACTGTATAGTGAAACATTTTTACCTTCTTTGATTATCATAGCATAAAATTTTCCTCTTAAACTTTCAAATTTTTCCTTCTAAATATGCTGATCTCCACCATGTACCAATTAAATCTTATCACACATCTTCTTTGTTGTATCACAATATTTAAGGTCATTAAATTCCAAATCAGTGAGAGTAAATGATATCTCAATCATAACTTGTCCGTGGTCTTGTCTTTCTCTTATCTTATCAAGTGTCAAAGGTCCAAATGGTGGTAGTGAATACTCATTTTTAAGATAGTATAGTTCATACTCTCCAATCCCAAATAGGTGCAACCTCATTCTATTTTTCCATGTAGAGAAGTTATCCTTATCCAACATTTGTGCCTCCCTCTTACACATCTTCAAATGTTTAACTCAAGTCTTTTAAACTTATCTCTTAGAGTACTTAGCTCTGATACCAATTATTGGATTAATGAGAGGGGAGGGTAAATCCAAAAACTATGATACTTTAAACCTTAAAAACTCACCTCCGATTCAACTTAGTATAATAAATAGCAGTAGTAACCGAATCACCAAATAAATTCAATAATTCAAGCAGTAACTTGCATAAATAGTAAATAACATGCACATGAATTATTCAACACATTTAACACCAGATTTAACGAAGAAACCCAATTTGGGAAAAACCTCTATGGGAATTGTTATCCACAAATAAAAATACTCTTTTGAAGTATGCTCAGTTAAAACCCAATCCTATTGAACATTACAAATTGTTATATGTGACCATGTTAGGGGATTTACCTTAGACCCGTTAAGATCTTCACTTTTTTAGGAGTGGCCTGGGTAGAGGTCTTTGAACACTCTTTTAAAATGTAACCTTTCTCAAGGATTTTACAATAAGACTGTTAAGTCCACTCAGTTAAGAGATTTCTCTGTTACAAATGAAAATAAGAAATAGTGTATAAAATGATCTGTAAAACTAAAACTACCTCTTTCTTGATCAGAGCCCTTATGCGCTCTATCTGAATACTAGCATCAATACTTCATTTGTCTCTACTCTAGACTTAGAATTTCACTTCTTTTCTCTTCAGTGCATCACTCAGTAGCACTTCAACACTTCAACTTTCCAGCCCTTTGTTATTTGAATTCATCCTTTAAATATTCTATGTCTTTTCCTCTTAATCTCCTTGATTAGATTTTCCTTTAATCACACTCAACTATTAGATCAACTTTTTGAATTGATTCAATGAGCTTGAAACTTGGTTAGCCACTTCAACATCACCTTGGAACTTGCACTTTTCTTGGAAATAAAACCTTCGCTTTTGCCTCTTAATCTATACCATAGATTTCTTCCTTGAATTTTCTCATGCGTAGATCTTGTAACCAACTTCTTCTTCATTCTTGGAATTCTCCAAATCATTGTGGCTCACCATTAAATGTGTTCTTATCCTTATTTCTAGCATTTGTTATTCTTGACAACTAACTCTTAGTTTGGTGACTAACATGCACTACTCGGTGCCCCAATGTCTCGGTGTCTTGACTGACTTACATAACCATTTACTGACAAACTTCTTTCTTCTTGGTAACGTAATTCTAAAGTCCTACCGACTTGCCCAATCTACTTTACCAACTTGATAAAGTAGAAACAAAATATTTCAATATGAACTTATCAATGTCTAATATTTATATATTTCCCAATTAACCCATCTCTTAAATATATGGCAATTCAATATGTACCAGAAATAAATTTCTTGACATCAATGACAAAATAATAGCTGATCTAATTCTTTCTACAATTTTGTATACCTTTGATCTCGGTATTCATCATCATCTCCATCAATTTAATAACATAGATTATATGTTAATTGGATGTTATGTGATTAAATATAAATCTTCGTATGATCATATATGTACATGTGATCTCATGTGGAATTGCTTTGTAAAAATTGATTTGGTTATATGGTGATGAGCTTTGATATGGTTTCAAATTTTGTGTGCTTAAATGATGTTCTTTTACTTATGTTTATGTATAAATGTGATTTTCTTGGACTACAGATATTTGAATTGAGATGTGTAGGAAAGTGACCATGGAAATTATTCAGAGAACTAAAGCCAAACCTATGTGTGATATTATGTTAGAATAACTAAGAGGGGGGGAGGGTGAATTAGTGGCCTTAACAATGATTCCAAAAGATCCAACCAAAAACTTATCTCTCAAATATAATACCTTCAGTTATTTTACAGTCCCAATTTCATCAAGATGTATGCCATAAATAATCTTAACAAATATAAACTTCTCGATAAGATGTACTGTTTATCTTTTCTAGACTTTACTGAGTACTAGCAAATAAACTTAGTGTTAACTGACCAATCCAGTTTCAATAATGTGCAAAACAAAATATCAATGCAATAAAACATATACACATTTAACACAGATTTTAGCTTGGAAACCCAATATGGGAAAAACCATATGGGATTGATAACCCAAAATATTTTCACTCTTCTCAAGTGAGCTCGGTGAAGATCCAACCCTATTAAAAGTTACAATACACACTGTTAAGTGCGACCTTGTTAGAGGATTTAAAACCAATAGTTTGTCTTTTGACCTAGCACTCACTATACTGTCAACAAGAAAACCTTTTGATACTCTTGAGTATCTTAGAAATAAGGACTGTTAAATCCCACTTGATTAAGAGATTTTTTGAATCAATGGTTAAACTGATATAGTAAATGATCTATTCAAAATACAACTTTGATTTGCAAATATTCAGATCTATTGTTAGTCCAATAATACCTCTCTGATCAATATATACTTCAATTCCTTTTCTTTCTTTCTTTATTCTACTCGGTGAATGCTCTATCCTCTATTGCTCGGTGTCTGTAGAATTTCTTGGCTCTATTCTTCAACCTGTATGATCAAATCTGCATGAAGAATTATATCTTTAAATAAAATATACTTAGCATTCCTCTCTTTGATAATTAATTCCTTGTCTCCTTATATATACATGATTGGTCCCTCAATCTCCTTCTTTTGTTGTAGATCTCTCCTTGATCCATAAAACTCACCATGAGTTGCTTTATCCCATAAATCTCTCCTTTAGTTTTATTCCATAAATGTCTCCATGATAACTATGAATAAAATGCACTTTTAATCTCCTTCCTTGCTTTAGCTTAACTGATCATTGATAATAAAACAAATCAATCAGTCAATCCCTAAATTATAGCTCTACCAACTAAGCAATTTTGTTGTTCTTTAACTCCAGTTATGCTCAGTCATCAACTTCAATTATGCTTAGTCATCAACTTTAGTTATGCTTGTTCATTAACTCCAACTATGCTTGGTAACACTTGCTCAGTTAATGTTGTGCTTGGTATACACTGTGAACTGCTCAGTGTTCACTGTCACATAGTGTATGCAAACATTTTATGTTTTACCGACAACATAAACTTTGTCTCTTTAGATATTCAAGGTTATGACAATGTGTGTATGAACAATCAAACCATATCAAGTTGACATAAATGAAAATACAATATATTAATTTATTTAATGTCTTGCATTCACTTTTGTAGCTCGGTGATCATCAACTTATCATCTTCAAACATTCAATCAATTATAGTTCATCAATCTCTCCCTTTGGCATTGATGGCAACACAATATGAAATATGCAGTATAAAACATGCCATAACACACCAAACTTATTGTTCTATAACTAATTCAAATATCTAAATCTCGGTAAGCTATTCTAGCTCATATTTAATATGTTTAGTCAATACAAAATATTTTTTACCATACAACTCTCCCTATAGATTTGATTCTATTGTGTGCTTTTCCTTTATTCATTCCCTTCAATGGATAGGTGTAGTAATTTTGTATTCTAATTCTATCTCTCCCTTTCTTGTAGAACCTCTTCTCCCTTTTTTGGATAGATATGCAGTGCTAACTCTCTCCAATTCTCTCCCTTTGATGGATGGTTATTTCAGATATGCAGTGTTAACTCTTTGCAATTCTCTCACTTTTATGGATGGTTATTTCATTGCCAATAACCTTTAGATATTATATAATCTCTTCTCCCTTATGGATATTTCATTAAATCTTTCTCTCCCTTTGATAGCAATGCCAAAAAATATATACATCTCTATAGTAGCCAAAAATATCTCTGGTGTGTGGTTCAGATAAGTACCTTCAGTGTACTGATATTTCATTGTAGTCCATATCTCAGCTTGCATCAACATGATTGATCTTCTGATAATATGTAGGTTGATGCAACCTCCTAGTCAACTTAGTGACTAGTGGACAAGGGATGAACCCCTAGTCTATTCTTCAGGTATTCAAATGTATCTTTTGGCAATGGTTTTGTGAAAATGTCTGTTAGTTGTTCTTTGGATTGTACATATTCCAGTATTACCTATTACTCTTGTACTTGTTCCCTTAAGTAATGATACTTAATAGATATGTGCTTTGTCTTAGCATGCATCACATGGTTCTTTGAAATGTTTATAACACTTGTATTATCAAAATAGATAATTACTGGGTCAAGAATTTCCTCATTCATACCTTTCAACAATTGCTTGACCCATGCAATGTTAAAGTTCTTTGCATAAATAGCTACATATTATGCTTTAATAGTTGATTGAGATATTCATCCTTGCTTTTACTTATCAATGTGACAAGTCTGTCACCCATAAAGAATGTTCCCCCTGTAGTTCTCTTTCTATCATCTATGTTTCCAGCCCAATCAACATCAGTATAAACTTGTAACTCAAATTTGCCTTCTTTATTGTACCACAAACCATATTCTTCAATATTCTTTAGATATCTCAAAATTATTTTAATGACAATCATGTGTGATTCCTTAGGTTAGCAGAGAATCTTGCAACTATACCAAATGCATGTGCTATATCAGGTCTAGTGTGTACAACATACATTATTTTACCAATCATAGATCTATATAAGGTCTAATTCACCTCGGTTGTCTTGTCTTCCTTTGTCAATTTACATCCAATTTCCATAGGTGTTCCAACTAGTTTGGAGTCCTCCATCTTGAATATCCTTAGAACTTCTTTGATGTATTTTGATTGTGTGATGTAGATGCCTTCGTCCTTTTGTAGTATCTGTAGACCAAGAAAAAATTTGATCTCTCCAAACATTGACATTTCAAATTCTTTTCTCATTTCATCAGCAAATGACTTGCATAGCATATCATTACCTCCAAATATGATATCATCAACAAATATATCAGCAATCAAAATCTCATCATCAGTATCTCCTTTCAAATATAGATTATTGTTGTCACTTGTTCTAACAAATCCAATACTAATAAGATAAGAGTGAAGCATTTCATACCATGCTCTCAGTGCTTGTTTCAATCCATACAAGGCTTTGTGTAGTTTACAGATCATTTTCCTCCTTTTAGGATCAACAAACCCTTTAGGTTGTTCAATATATAACTCCTCTTCTAGTATTCCATTCAGAAATGTAGATTTAGCATCCATTTGGTATACTTTGAATCTTTTAAAATCAGCATAAGAAAGTAGAATTCTTACTCCTTCTAGTCTAGCAATGGGGGAAAAGGTTTCTCCATAGTCAATACCTTCTTCTTGTGCATACCCTTTGTATACCAATCTTGTTTTGTTCCTTGTGACTTCTCCATTCTCATTAAGTTTGTTTCTAAAAATCCTTTTGGTGCCAATGAAATTTTTGTCACTTGGTCTAGGTACTAATGTCCATATTTTATTCTTATCAATCTGTTCAATCTCTTCATTCATTTCACTAACCCATTCTTTATTCTCAAGTGCATAATTAACATATTTAGGCTCAAAATCACAAATCAAACATCTATTGTTAAGTGACTTACTTCTTGTTCTCATTCCTTCTCTTGTGTCCCTAATGATCTAGTCATGTAGATGGTGTCTTCTGACATATTTAACAAGTACAAGTTTAGATCTATGTTCTTCATTTTGATCTTCATCACTTGGTTCATCATTGTGAGCAATTTCCTTATTCTCAGTGTGTGCAACCTGTTGCTTGGTTGCATTTTTCTGTTGCTTGGTAGTGTTACATTGTTTCTTGGTAGCTCCAGTCTGTTTCTTGAGCAAGGTGTTAGGTTATTCAATGTAGACAAATATGTTGTAATATTCACATTCCTTTATTCTTTCCTCATCATTTTTCTTAGCAAATTCATCCACTTTAACATTTTCACTCTCAATGATCTTGTTAGAAGATTTGTTTAGACATTTATAAACTTTGCTTTTAATAGAATATCCTAGTAATATTCCTTCATTAATTTTGTAGTCAAGTTTCCCATTTCTATAATCTTTCAGTATATAAGAATGACTTCTAAAAATTCTAAAGTAACTCACATTTTGTATATATTCATACCATAGCTCATAAGGTGTCTTATTTGTGTCTTTCTTCAATTGAACTCAATTAGTGCATAGATAGAAGTACTTACAACTTCTCTCCAGAATGTTACTATGATGCCTTTTTCCATCATTAGTGTTTTGGCACAATCAACAATTGGTCTATTCCTCCTTTCAACAATCCCATTTTTTTGTGGTGTTCTTGGTGTAGAAACTTGTCTTGTTATCCCATGCTCATTACAATAGTTAGTGAATTCATCATAAATAAATTCTCCTCCTCTATCTGATCTTAAACATTTCATTTCTTTTCCACTTTGTTTTTCAACTTTATCTTTATACCATTTAAACATCTTAAATGCTTCAGATTTCTCTTTTAAGAACATGGCAATCATCATCCTAGAATAGTCATAAACAAATAGAATAGAGTATCTATCACCATAATAGCTCTTTGTTCTCATTGGTCCCAAAAATTCACTATGAAATAACTCTAGAATAGTATTAGATGAGTAGGTTTTTCTCTTGAAACTAGACTTTGTCATTTTTCCTATTTGACAATTCTTGCACATAACATGGTCAGGCTTTGAAATAATCAGTAAGCCTCTCACTTTTCTCTTCTTACTTATCTTAACCATGTTGTCAGAATTCACATGACATAACCTTTTATGCCACAACCAAACTTCTTCATTTCTAGCCAATAAACAAGTGGTCTTAGTATTATCAAGATAGAATAGATTACCTTTTGTTTTTTCACCAGAACCGATCAACTTTCCTGTTCCATTATAGATCATTGTTTTTTTGTTCTCAAATGCAACTCAGTGTCCTATGTTGTTCAACTATGAAACACTCAACATATTATAGTTAATTCCTTTAACCCAATATGAATTTTCACATCTGATCAATGTATTCAATGTGATGGTACCTTTGCCTTTAACTGGGAAAGGTGAGTCATAACCCATCCTAATTGATCCACCATTATAATATTCAAAGTTTCAAACTTTTCTTTATCTCCAGTCATGTGATGAGTACAACCACAATCAATAATCTAGACATCATTTTTGCTAACTTTAGATATGAGTGTTATTTCAACATGCCTTTCTTCTTCGTCTGAATCATCCTTCATAGAAACAAATACTACCTCAATATCTTCATCAGAATCAGTATCAAAATCTTTAGCTTTGTTCTCAACCAAGAAACAAGCCTTCTTGCCTTTGTCCTTGTAATCTCAGTTATCTCTTCTGTCAGAGTGTCGGTTGCTTCTGTAGTCTCAGTCATCACTTCTGTCATGCTTCTTTCATAATATTTTTCATTGTCTCTTTCATCCTTTCTCTTGTTAGGGCATCTAGCAGCAAAATATCTAATTTATTTGCAATTAAAACAAACCAATGGTAATTTACCTTTATATATTCCTTTCCATCTATGTAATCTCCTAGCCATTAGTGCTTCAAGTTCATCAATTTCTTTCTCATCAATATCACTATCACTATCCTTTCTCATAGTGTGTTTGTTACTAGACTTGCTTATTTTCAGAGAAGACTTGAATGTAGACTCAATAGTAGGTAAGATAATGTTGTCATAGTTGTTCATCTCAAATGAAATGAGTCTAGCAATCAAACTATCAAGAGTAACATTGTTACTAGCTATTTCTCTCATTTCTTGAATTGCAGATACTCTAATAGAATAAAAAGGTAGTAAGGTTCTCATAATTTTACTTACAACTATTCCTTCATTAAGTACTCCACAGATAGCATTGACAACTTCTTTGATTCTATCACTGTACTGAGTGATGTTCTCTCCTTTCATTATCAGGTCATCAAGCTTTCCTCTTAGGCTTTCAGCTTTATCTCTTAGCACATTGGCATCTCCTCCATGTACTAGCTTGAGTTTGTCCCACATTTTATTTGTAGAGGTGCATGATTTTACATCTTGAAATTCAACATTGGTTAGTGAAGAAGCAATTTCTATCATCATAGAGTTGTGTTCATGTTTCTCTCTCAATTGATTAACAATAAGAGGTCCATTAGGTGCAACATATTTAGTATCCAAGTGTTGTGTAACATTATTTCCAATACCAAATAGATGAATTTTTGTCCTGCTTTTCCATGATGAAAAGTTGTCCTTGTTCAAATTAGGCACATCCCTTCTACTCATCTTATGATATTTAGCTTAAGTCCCTTAAAAATTTTCTTCCAAACACCAGAGCTCTGATACAACGGCTCATAAAATGACCTGACCTCCTATTTAAAACACAACCGTTGATCTATGTTTATCTTTATCTATGAATTTGAGTTCAGATATGATCATAGGCACCTGGTGTCCTAGCACAATGCCTTGATCATTAGATTTTGATCACTTCTTCATTGAGGCTTTGTGCAGTTCATCCGATCAAACTGAACTTGATCAGTCTTTAACTTTAGTTCTTCTTTGCTTAGCATGGCCCACCATGGACACATGTCTTCAAGGTGTGATGCCTTAATGGATAGATCTCAAGAACTTTTACTTTGATGCTTTACGTCAACCATTTGATCAAATGGGACTTGTTCAAAGATTACCCCTTAGTTCTGACCTTAACCTTAACTTTCCTTTGACCCATCTTTAACCCTAGTATCTGAAATCCTTTATGTCTCTGAGTTGTGAGATCATTTCTTTAACTTTGAGTTTATTGCAAAACTTCATGCCAGCCACAAGATCTAAACTTGATCCACTCTAAATCAATGGTCCGTACTAAATCTTTGAACATTAGAAGAATATTCCATTTCATTCTGAGATCATGAGACAACTGTTCAATTAAAAATACATCCGTGGTCTGCACCAAATCACAAAACCCTTTGATCATTTTCTTTTTCATTCTAAGATTATGAGAGAACCACAAGATCAAAACATGATCGATGGCTCAGATCATAACTTGAATCTAACTTTACTGCAACTCAGATTCATTCCGAGATCATGCAACTCAGTGTATCTTT
Source organism: Thuja plicata (assembly GCA_018584345.1). NCBI lineage: Eukaryota > Viridiplantae > Streptophyta > Pinopsida > Cupressales > Cupressaceae > Thuja > Thuja plicata. Next base: position 1,175,348 of record MU228545.1, read on the forward strand.
GAGTCTCCAAGTATCTAGCCTAACCATGGTTTCATCATGAGACTTAGCACCAGCCCTAAGATCATGTTAGCATCAACGACCATGATTTTATCTTTACAAACTCTGAATCTAACTTGACTTCAACTACTTTGACCATGATTCATTCCAAGATCACGCGACTAAAAGAAACTCCAAGTCGCCAAATGAATTCCTTGACCCCTAGTTTATCACAAGATCTAGCATGAGCTATAGGACTAGAACAATATTAATGATTTGCACATGATCTTAGAAAAAATAACTTAACCTCAATTCCTTTTAAAGATTACCTGACTAAGGCAAAAAGTAAACTAGACTATAACTCTTATTTTATCTAGAGATCACAAGATAGACCAAGTTACTAGGTCTCCCAATGTTTTGACTAACTCTAGTTTCATCATGAGACTTAGCGCACAACACACAATCAAAACTATATCAACAAATGCACTTAATCTCAAAATAAAACTTGAATTTTGAATTTTTCTTGAGATCTTGCACAAGCCATGGGATCAAAATTGTATCAATAGTTTGCGTTAAGTCTCCCAATGAAAAAAGCATATTCCATTTCCTTTCAAGATCACAAGACTAAGGACTATGTTAAGTTGCTAAAGGAGATGTAATATTCCCTCTGGGTTGTGAGATTAAGAGATATCCAAGGAAAATTTAATGCACACATGACATATAAATCAGTTAGGTCACTCAAAAAAGTAACTTGAAATTAGAACATGTCATGAATGAGCTAGGGTTTAACAGATTTTCAGGGTTTCTTGCTAAAACCAGACCTAGAAATATGTAGAGAACATGGAGAAGACCTAGAAACATGAACAAAAATATAAAATTTGGGCTCTACCCTTGTGGGAGCCTCATTTTTCTCCACTTGTAGCCAAAATTATATAAGATAGGAAATTTGGGTAACAATACCATTTTGGGAGAAGCCATGTAAGGAGTGGCAAGGCCAACCAATGAAAACTCACAAAATTCCCAAGGGACTTGGGAAGTGTGTAAGGAGCCTTTTAGAGGGACTTTGGAGAAAATTTGAGTTGTTCACCCACTCTCCAACTTTGGAGACAACTAGAATTTTAGAGGATTTTAGGCTAAGGAGTTGGACTTTGGGAATCTCTTCTTCAACCCTCATATACCATAGCTAGAGTAAAGGTTGGTAATTTCCTTCCATTTGTTGAATGCTCTTCTTTTTTTTATTATTCCTTGTATTTGAGAAGGAAAACTTGCATGTGTAATGTGCTCTCTTATGTGCTATGTAACTATGTATTGCATCTTGTAGCTATGTTATTTTTTCTTGTATGTTGCTTCAATTCTTGGGTGTTCTTGCTTTCATGTTCATGGGAGTGCAAGGCCAATATCACCCTTGGGATGGAAGAGTAGCCTTGGGGTTAAGGGAAATTTTGGACAATCCATTGAGTGTAGAGTCTCTTTTCTTGGAAGAGAGGGAAAAACCATGGATTATGGGGTCCATGTAGCTATTTTGATGTTTATAGATTGGGGTCATAAGGGTTGGTTGGGTTGTGAAAGATGCAAAGTGAAGAATGTGTAGGCCTTTTGAAGGCATGTATTATTATGTATTTTTAGCCTTCTCCTCATGGGTACTTACCCACCTTCACCCCTTATTTTGGGTCACTTTGTAACCATTATGCAAGTCTTGGGTTGGGAGTTTTATGTGATTTGTTTGGTTGTGAAATTCTAGTTTTTATTTTTTTTCTTTTTGTCACCTGTTTGACTCTTGGTTCTCCTAGCTCAGGGGTGGCCTTTTAAAGGCATAGGTTGTGTTGGTTCCTTATCTTGCTGATATGAAAAATACTCTCAAAGAGCTTTCTCTATTTATCCCAGACATTGACCAGGCAAGATGCAGAATGATAGAAACAAGGTTTTGAAACCTCCTACACTTTTAGCTTGTGAGGCCTCACCCCGACCCATCATAGCTTTACTGTTTGATCACACACTTTATGTTTTGATACATTGATACACTTTTTGTTATCCCGACAGTGACTCGTGATATTATGATATGATGATGATTATATTGTGTGGATTACATTTTGACATGGATTAGACCTAGAACAGGTGGTTGACTTTGATTATTTATGTTTAGATTAGTGAATTGATGAGAAGACTGAATTATGATTAGACTTGACTATTTTATGGATGTTATGACATGTTGATTAAGGAATTCTTATGTTTTACACATTTATGTATGAAAATTTCAACTAGAGGCTTAATTCTACTTATGGATTAATGTTGCTATATATACTGCATGTAATTTTATCATCTTGGATTACTGATGCTCAAAGTTTAGTGTACAGGAATGGGAACCACGAAATTTTTTGGAGAATCAGGGCTTAACACATGTGAATTGAGTAAGCCAAGGTTTAATCCAATAAGGGATTGAAACCTCATTGTAATGTGACCCTTATTGTAAATGTAATCTGAATGTGTGTTAATAGTTTTAGTTTATGTTGTTATTTGGACATGTCATTTGTGAATGTGATGTATATTTTGTTTGGTGTCACTTGACACTTGTGTTGTCCATGTGGATAGTGATATGTCATTTAGGGCTTGGAAAAGAATCACTTAACCTTTTATGACATTATATTAATCACTTGCATATAGATTCCTTGTAGGGATCCTATCATGTTGGAACTTGGATTTGAAATTTAGGGGTACTTTGGAGGGGTTAAAAGTGACCCTAGAGTATATTTTTGACCAAAATTAGTTAACCCTAAGTGGGTACCTTTGGTTAGGGTTAGTTTTCACCTATGGGAGAAACCTAGGTCACCATTATGACTCTCCAAAATGTCCAATTTTCAAAAGTGGCGAAAATAGAGATGGTCTTAGGCACCGAACTTGTCCCACACTTCTTGCTAACCTCACATTTATGAGGGGAGAAAAAAAGGCTATTTGTCATATCTCATCATTGCTAGTTCTTGAGTGAACTTTTGGATGTCTTTTTAGAGGGTTTTGGGAGACTTAGTAGGTGTTCACCCATTCTCTAATTTTAGAGACAATTAGCATTTTGGAAGGAGAAAAGATAAGGATTTGGGCTCTTCTCAAGTTTCATTTTGCCATTACATAATTGAAAGGTTGGTTTCTCTTTCCATGGAGTGCTTATTTTTTGCAAGAAATTTGATGTATTATTTTATGAATATGAGATCTTGTATGAGATTCATGTATGTAATCCTGTGTAGTGATGTAGTATGTGAATTTTGTTTTCATGTGTTGGGGAGGGAATGTATTTAGATTTTTTCGTATCATCTTTTGTTTCCTTGAATTGGGAGTGTTGTTCATGGGAGTGAAGGCATTACTCACCCTTTGGGAAGGGAAGAAGTGGCCTTGGGTGAAGGGGTTAGTTGGGCTCTCCATTGTAGTGAGAGTCTCTTCTCTTAGAGAAGAGGGATAAATTCATGGAGTATGGGCTCTATCAAGACATGTTGGAAATATTTTATTTTGGCATAGAAATGACAAATGTGTAAATGGAAGCATTGTCAATATAGCTTTGGAGAGGCATGGAAAACTCTTGTTGAGAGATTTGGAAATTGTATTGGCATTCTTCTCCTTGGAAAATCCCACCTTCACCCTTCTTCAATGGGTTTGTAAAACCCATTTGTGAAACCTTGAATGGGATTTTATTGTTGTCTTTGTGCATGTAAAAGGTTGTGAGAATTTTGGATGTGAAACCTTGTTTAGCCTTGGTTCTCCAAGCTTGGAGGTGGCCTCCTTGAGGCCTTGGTTGGGAGGTGAGCTTCCCATGGTTTACTCTCTTTAAAATTGAAGGTTTTTGAAGTCATGAAGATGGTGCAAGAAGTTTGAAAGAAAACCCTATTTGGGGGTAGTAGTGTGCAAGCAACTTCAATGTTGCATAGTCACTCTCGTATTGCAAATTCATTTTGTTGATTGTTGTAATGATTAATCTTGAAGCTTCTCAAGCTAGATGAGGAGATATATCCTCCTTATGTAATGATCTATTAAAGTAAAACATGTTGTGTACCATTCTAGCATTGTGTAAATCTATCATTTTGAAGATGTTGTAATGTAGGTTATAAGATTATCATGTTGTGAAAGATTGAATCCTTAAATTTTGAATATTGCATTTAAATTATTAAAATAAGAGGAGTTAACCAACCATGAATAGAAGGATAACCAAAATTGAAAGAGAAGAAAAACATTGTAGTTTCTTTCCCCTTCAATCTTAAAAAATTTTGCATCTTGAAAACCTTCTAGATTCAACTTTCTTCAATAGAAATATGGATTTTAATCTCAGCTCTTGAGGAGGAGAAATAACTTTGAAAATCAACAACAAATTTAATTAGTTAGCATGTCAACATGAAGTTCAGTAGATACTATTGGTTCCTCTTGTATATTATTTATTTATCAATCCTAATATGCACTATGAACTTCTACAAAAAAATGAACCTAGCAAATCATAATGTAAGAGCTTATAACCAAGCCCACAACATTTTTTAGAATTAGAGCATAAAAAATCTCTCTAGAATTTGTATGGGAAAGGAAATATTCTCTTACCATAGAGAATATTCCTTTCCCCAATGGGCTTCCCTCTAATTAAATTTGAAATTATATCTCAGTAAATTAAACATGCAAATTAAATCCTAATTACCCAGCTAAACTCACCTTAATTCTCACCTCTCCCGTGGGTCCCACTTTGTTCTCTCACTTTTTTAACATAGACAATGTATTGTTCTAAGTCAATATTAAATAAATCACTTTTTTTTAAAAAAGGGGGCTGCACTACTTGGGAAGCGCCACCCTCCTTACTTGTTGTCATGCTATGTTAAACCTAACATGACCCTTGTTTAAGTCAACCCTTTCTTGGTATGCGAATTTTCTTGGGAGGTGAATTTTTGGTTTAGTGGGCCACAAAAAATCCTATCACCTCCTCCTTGCAAACTATGCCCTCACTTCCTGAGAAATCCTTCTCCCCTTACCATGTGAATTTCTTGCTTTGGGGATGGGGAATGTTGTTTGGTGGGCCCCAAGACCATATCCTTTGACCTGTACTCTTCCATTGTTCATATTTCGAAAACCTCATGCCTTGTCTTGTTAATGAAGGGTTAGATTAATGTTTAGTGGGTAGTATGGTGGGCCATGCATGTCTTGTCACCTACCTTTCCCCTTTGCTGATTTTGAAACCCTTTCTTTTATTTTGTTATGATTAAATTAAGGGATAGACTTATTGTTAGTGGGTAGTTAGGGTTAGAGGTTTATGGGGAGTTAGATGTATAGGTTTATAGGTTAATTAGGAGTTATTTGATGGTTAAGCTAGTTAATTAGGTTTTGTTTCTTATATTGGTTTTTAATTCCTTTTAATAGCATTTTCCCTTGTACATTATATTAATGGTGTAGCATGTAATATTAAGTATATAACTTTAATGTGTTAATTTTAATGGGTATTGGAAACTTTTAATGTATTAAATATGTTTTAATTTTTAATTGGTATTTTGTGTATTAAACATGTTTTCATTTCAATTGGCATTGGAATCATTTAGGGTATCAAACGCAGTTTTAATTTTTATTGGTGTTGGAATTATTTATCAATATTATAGTAAATCATTTTAAATAGGAACCTAGCATTATTGTTTAGATTAATTTATAATGGTGAGATTTGTGAGTTTAATAGATCAACTTTTTTTTCTAAAGTATTGTTTAGTCATTTAGAAAGGCGAATTGCTCAATTGATTAAATTGTGTAGTTAATGTGTAATTTTAATTTATTATCAAAATAAAAAGGGAGATTATATTGCTCTTGTATTCAGGGGATAAAGGTTTATACTCAATTGTAGTTAAAAGTAAATTTAAATGTTGAATTAGGAGATATTTCTAATGTCTAAATGAAAAGGTTAAATTAATGTCATATGTTAGAAATCGATGGATTATAAAAGCATGTTGTTTTATTATAGGAGAATAATTTTATTAATGATGTTAGTAGGTTAGGAAATCAGACTTGATTTTAGCTATTGGATTTTAATTAATAGTTGATTGATATAGTGAAATTGTTATTCAATCTCAATCTTGTCAATATCTAAATGTCCAATGTTAACTGGAATTAAAATTGGATGGATTAAGTTGCAATCTAGGTTTAAGGTTAAGTAAGGGAAACCCAGATCAACATATGTTCCTGAACCACTAACTACCATCATGTTTTTAAACAAGAAATCAGAGTTAGATAAACCGAGTTGAGTATTTAGATAACCCGTAGAACAAGTTGAAGCCCAATTTTGCATCTGTTGTGGCTTGACCCTTATTCAATTTGTGCATATACCTTGTAATTCGAAGGTTAACTATACCTTGTTGTTGTCCTTCCAACTCTCCCCCTGTTAGTTGTACATACTTATGCGTTTTAAAAAAAAAATTATGTTTGTGTTTTTCCCTAGTTTTGGGCATGACATTTTGGTATCAGAGCCATGTTTTTGACACAAGGAACCTAACCCATTATGTTTCAACTCACTCTAAACTTAAATCATTATGTAGGATTCTTGTGGTCACTAGAGCTAACTGACGAGGCAGAGGTCGTAGATCTCCCTGTGCAAGGGTAGGGAAGGAGGATCCACCTCCACCACCTCCACCACTAGCACCTCCACCACCACCTCCAAACCCTAACTAGGATATTATGGATATTCTCCAAAATCTGATTGGGGTGATTCAGCAGAGACTACCACCCATAGTTTAGCAGCAGGTTCCTTAAGGGGAAGCACATGTTTCAGAGAATGAGAGAGAAGTTAGTAGAGAGAGGAGTAGGAGTCCTCCACCCAGATCTGTTTAGGGTCATGATGATTAGGAGGGTGAGTCAGTTCATTGGGTGGTTATACCATGCAAGCATGAGTTACGTGCCAAGGAGAGACCCCCTAGAGATGTTGGAGATGAGATCCAGGAGTTATTACAACTCCATCCACCCTTGTTTTTGGGATCCACCGATGGGTTAGTAGCAGAGGCCTGGTTACAAAGTTTATAGTGATGTTTTAGATTGCACCTTTATGGGAGTAATCTAAAAGCATGGCTAGCAGTTCATCTCCTATATGAGAAGGCTTCCACTTGGTGGGAGCAGGAGGTGTCCATTGGTGGAGTGAGTATTGACACACTCACTTCGGAGACTTTTGAGGCCTATTTCTATGAGAGATATCTCTTTGAGCATTTTAGATAGAGACAGATAGAGGAGTTTCATGATCTCTATCTAAAAGACCTCATAGTGAACCAGTATGAGAGTTAGTTTCTCGAGCTCCTTCCATATGTTGATTACATGAAGGATGAGAAACTGCGTATTCATTGTTTCATTAAGGGACTTAATATGTCTCTTCAAAGTATAGTACACCTAGCATTCCCTACCACATTTAGAAGGGTAGTTGAGATGACACTTGTAGCCAAGGAGATCCATACTAGACAGGAGTCTCAGGATTGGTCCCAACACCAAAACCCCTCTTCCTAGTAGTTAGGACAATAGAGACCCTCTTGGAAAGGGAAATAGAATCACTCAACAGGATCCTTTAAGGGTCACTAGTCTTAGCTGTAGAGATCCCAACAGGATTCCAAACAGAGACATTCACAGGGTTATCAGGGCTCTAAGCCCAAGCAGTGGTAGGCTTAGGACCCTAGACAAGATCATAGGACACAGACCCCTTAGACACAGTCAACTAGGACTCAACAGTCTTCTAGGGGTGGATATAGTGGTTCTAGCAGGACCGAAGGGTCACAGTAGCCTAGGACATAGGGAGTGCAGATTTAGACTCATGGGCCATGTTACACTTATGGTGGTATGGGTCATTTAGCAAGAGAGTGCCCATAGAGACAATCAGCTAGTGGTTAGAGAGGGGCTACCTCAGAGCCTATAGTTTGAGATATGAGTAGATCCCATAGATTTTTTGCAGTGGTTGATAACCGCTAGGCTGAGCACCAGGCCATGGTCATTGAGGACACAGGTATGATTCAGGGTAACAATGTTTCTATCTTGTTTGATTCAAGAGCCACAGACTCCTTTATATCTCCCTATGTAGTGGAGCGTTGCGGGCTGGTGGCAGTTAGATAGGATGTCAGTTGGGAGGTTGAGTTAGCTTTGGGAGCTAGAGTCTATATTAGTTCCTTAGTTTGCGGATGTCAGATTCAGATTGGAGACCTTATCATGATGACTAATCTCCGCATTACCCCTCTAGGTTCTTATGATGTAGTCCTTGGCATGGATTGGCTATGTGCCCATAGTGCCAAGGTGGATTGTTGTCAGAAGAGGGTTGATTATGTTGATGATCATGGCACTTCTATGGTGATAATTGGGGTACAAAGACCTGTATCCCTTTGCATTATTTCCACTATGAAGCTTAGGTGGTGCATGTGGAAGGGATGTCAGTTATTTTCCATCATCATTAGTGATAGAGAGGAGGATTCAGGAGGAGAGCCTTCACTTGAGGATTATCCTATTCTTCAGGAGTTTGTAGATATATTTCCTACCAAGCTACCTGGTATGCCCCCACCTAGGGTAGTTGATTTTCACATAGATCTTGTACCAGGATCTGAGCCAGTATCTAGAGCACCCTATAGGATGACCACACATGAGCTTGATGAGCTCAAGATTTAGTTAGAAGAGCTCTTGGAGAAAGGGCATGTCTGACCTAGTGTATCACCTTGGGGTGCACCTGTGATTTTTGTGAAGAAGAAGGATGGGTCACTTAGATTGTGCATTGATTATCGACAGCTAAATAAAGTAACAATTAAGAATTGATACCCACTCCCCAGGATCGATGATCTGTTTGATCAGTTACAAGGTGCCCGAGTGTTCTCAAAGGTAGATCTGAAGTCATGGTACCATCAGTTACAGCTTGTGGAAAGTGATATCCACAAGACTAATTTTCGCATGAGCTATGGTCACTATGAGTTCACAGTAGTGCCATTTGGCCTCACGAATGCTCCAACTATGTTCATGAGCCTCATGAATGGAGTATTTCATACATTTTTGGATAAATTTGTGATAATATTCCTCAATGATATTCTGATATATTCTCACAATGAGGAGGAGCATGAGGAGCATCTGAGACAGGTCCTATAGTGTTTGAGAGAGAATCAGTTATATGGAAGCTTGTCAAAGTGTGCCTTCTTTAGACCCGAGGTGCATTATCTTAGTCATGTTATACCCAGCAATGGGATCTCTGTAGACCCATCAAAGATTAGAGCTATTATGGATTGGCTAGCACCCACCAGTGTCACTGAGGTCAGGAGTTTTATGGGCTTAGTAGGATATTACAGACGCTTCATGGCAGGATTTTCTAGAGTGGCTCATCCCATCACCTCCCTTTAGAGAAAGGGGAAGAGGTATGAATGGACAAAGAAGTATGAGATAGCTTTCGAGGAGCTCAAGAGAGCCCTCACTAGTGCACCAATTTTAGCAGTTCTAGATCCTTTGACAAATTTTTTTGTATGTATTGATGCTTCATTGGATGGTTTAGGAGCAGTCCTTATGCAGGAGGGCCATCCTATAGCTTTCGAGTCTAGGAAGCTAAAGACTCATGAACTTAATTATCCTACTCATAACCTAGAACTCACAGCAGTGGTTCATGCTTTAGTGAGATGGTGACATTTCCTTCTAGGTCACTGATTTGAGCTTCATTCAGATCATCAGAGCCTACAGTATATCTTTACTCAGCCCAATCTTAATGCTAGGTAGAGGAGATGGATGGAGTTTTTGTGTGAGTATGATTTTGATGTTCATTACATCAAGGGGAAAGAGAATGTAGTTGTAGATGCCTTGAGTAGGAAGCAACATGAGCTCTCATCTATGACTTCTAGTACAGATTTGAGGGACCACATTTTGCATCATTTTCCAGGGGATGGGTTCTATGTGGAGGTTTGTCAGTCTATCCATTCTTAGAGACCCCCAGAGGGGAAATTTGTAGATTATTCCTTGGAGTCTGATGGACTTCTACGTCATAGGGGATGCATCTATGTACCTTCTATGGGTGACTTGCAGGAGTTTATTATACTTGAGGCTCACAAAGCACCTTATGCAGCTCATCTAGGAGTTAAGAAATTGCATGCCGATATGAGACAGTTGTACCATTGGCCGGGTACGAGATTGTAGATTGCCAGCATTGTTGCTAAATGTCTTGAGTGCTAGAGAGTGAAGGCAGAGCATGGTCATCCAGGTGGGCTCTTGCAGCCACATGAGATTGCAGAGTGGAAGAGGGATACTATATCTATGGACTTCATTGTTGGTCTCCCTATGTCTTCTCACCGCCATGATGCTATCTTGGTGATAGATGACACATTGACCAAGGTTGCCCACTTCTTACCCATGTGTACTACATTCACAACACGAGACGTAGCTCAGGTGTTTTTGTGGGATATTGTTAGACTTCATGGCATTCCCTGTAAGATCATCTCTGATAGAGACTCCTTGTTCACATCAGCCTTTTGGAGAGAGTTACAGGCAGCATTGGGCACTAGGCTCAATTTTAGTATAGCATATCACCCTCAGACAGATGGCTAGACTGAGATGGTTAACCAGGTATTGGAGGACATGTTGCACATGTATGTGATGGACCATCAAGTCAAGTGGGAGGAATGCCTACATCTAGTCGAGTTTGCCTATAATAATGGGCATCATTCTTCTATAGGTTTGCCACCATATCAGGTCTTGTACGGTAGACCATGCAGGACACCATTGAGATGGGATAGGATCAAGGATAGAGTATCTATTGGACCTTAGTTGGTTAAGGATATGGAGCAACAGGTTGCCTTGATTAGGCAATGCCTTAGGGAGGCTCAGGATTAGAAGAAGAAGTATGCAGATGCGAAGAGGGTTGATCATGAGTATATGGTTGGAGATAGGGTCTTCTTGAGAGTGCACTCACATAAGAGTCCAATCCATTTTGGAAAGGGCTCTAAGTTAGTGCCTTGCTTTGTTGGACCTTTTGAGATATTGGAGAGGATAGGACCAGTTGCCTACCGTCTAGCCTTGCCACCTAGCATGTCACACATCCACAATGTGTTTCATGTATCTGTGCTTTAGAAATATATTAATGATGAGTCTCACATTATATATTGGGATGCCTTGCAGGTGGAGTCAGATGGGTAGCTAGCACTGGAGCCCATTCACATTATATCCTGATGGAACCTTACACTTCGAGGCTGAGAGCTAGACCAGGTTAGGGTCTAGTGGGATTTTTATGATAAGGTCATGGATTCATGGGAGGATGCAGCGCAGATGAGATCTCAGTACCCATATCTTTTTGATGAAATCTAGGAGGAAGTTCATGCCTAGTGGGGGAAGATGTGAGGCCTCACCCCGACCCATCATAGCTTTACTATTTGATCACACTTTGACACTTTATTTTTTGATACATTGATACACTTTTTGTTATCTCGACAAGGACTCGTGATATTATGATATGATGATGATTATATTGTGTGGATTACATTTTGACATGGATTAGACCTAGAACAGGTGGTTGACTTTGATTATTTATGTTTAGATCAGTGAATTGATGAGAAGACTGAATTATGATTAGACTTGACTATTTTATGAATGTTATGACATGCTGATTAAGGAATTCTTATGTTTTACACATTTATGTATGAAAATTTCAACTAGAGGCTTAATTCTGCTTATGGATTAATATATATATATATATATTGCATGTAATTTTATCATCTTGGACTACTGATGCTCAAAGTTTAGTGTGTAGGAATGGGAACCATGGAATTTTTCTGAGAATCAGGGCTAAACACATGTCATTTGAGTAAGACAAGGTTTAATCCAATAAGGGGTTGAAACCTCATTGTAATGTGACCCTTATTGTAAATGTAATCTGAATGTGTGTTAATATTTTTAATTTATGTTGTTATTTAGACATGTCATTTGTGAATGTGATGTATATTTTGTTTGGTGTCACTTCACACTTGTGTTGTCCATGTAGATAGTGACATGTCATTTAGGGTTTGGGCAAGAATCACTTAACATTTTATGACATTATATTAATCACTTGCATATAGATGCCTTGTAGGGATCCTATCATGTTCAAAATCGGATTTGAACCTTAGGGGTATTTTGGAGGGGTTAAAAGTGACCCTAGAGTGTATTTTTGACCAAAATTAGTTAACCCTAAGTGGGTACCTTGGGTTAGTGTTAGTTTTCACCTATGGGAGAAACCTAGGTCACCATTATGACTCTCCAAAATGCCCACTTTTCAAAAGTGGTGAAAATAGAGATGGTCTTAGGCACCTAACTTGCCCCACACTTCTTACTAATCTCACAATTATGAGGGGAGACAAAAAGGCTAGTTGTCATATCTCATCATTGCTAGTTCTTGAGTGCATGTTTGGAGGTCTTTTTAGAGGGTTTTGGGAGACTTAGTGGGTGTTCACCCACTCTATAATTTTAGAGACAATTAGGGTTTTGGAAGGAGAAAAGAGAAGGATCTGGGCTCTTCTCAAGTTTCATTTTTCCATTACACAATTGAAAGGTTGGTTTCTCTTGCCATGGAGTGCTTGATTTGTTGCAAGAAATTTGATGTATTTTTTTATGAATATGAGATCTTGTATGAGATTCATGTATGTAATCTTGTGTAGTGATGTAGTATGTGAATTTTGTTGTCATGTGTTGGGGAGGGAATGCATTTGGATTTTTTTTGTATCATCCTTTGTTTCCTTGAATTGGGGTGTTGTTCATGGCAGTGAAGGCATTACTCACCCTTTGGGAAGGGAAGGAGTGGCCTTGGTTGAAGGGGTTAGTTGGGCTCTACATTTTAGTAAGATTCTCTTCTCTTGCAGAAGAAGAATAAATTCATGGAGTATGGGATCCATGAAGCCATGTTGGAAATATTGTATTTTGACATAGAAATGACAAATGTGTAAATGGAAGCATTGTCAATATAGCCTTGGATATGCATGGAAAACTCTTGTTGAGAGATTTGAAAATTGTATTGGCATTCTCATCCTTGAAAAATCCCACCTTCACCCTTCTTCAATGGGTTTGTAAAACCCATTTGTGAAACTTTGAATGGGAGTTTATTGTTGTCTTTGTGCATGTAAAAGGTTGTGAGAATTTTGGATGTGAAACCTTGTTTAGCCTTGGTTCTCCAAGCTTGGTGGTGGCCTCCTTGAGGCCTTGGTTGGGAGGTGAGATTCCCATGGTTTTCCCTCTTGAAAATTGCATGTTTTTGAAATCATGAAGATGGTGCAAGAAGTTTGAAAGAAAACCCTATTTGGGGTAGTAGTGTGCAAGCAACTTCAATGTTGCATAGTCACTCTTGTATTGCAAATTCATTTTGTTGATTGTTGTAATGATTAATCTTGAAGATTCTCAAGCTAGATGAGGAGAGATATCCTCCTTATGTAATGATCTATTAAATTAAAATATGTTTTGTACCATTCTAGCATTGTGTAAATCTATCATTTTGAAGATGTTGTAATGTAGGTTATAAGATTATCATGTTGTAAAAGATTGAATCCTTATCTTTTGAATATTGCATTTAAATTATTTAAAAAAGAGGAGTTAACCACCTATGAATAGAAGGATAACCAAAATTGAAAGAGAAGAACAATATTGTAGTTTCTTTCCCCTCCAATCTTAATAAATTTTGGATCTTGAAAACCTCCTAGATTCAACTTTCTTCAATAGAAATCTGCATTTTAATCTCAGCTCTTGAGGAGGAGAAATAACTTTGAAAATCAACAACAAATTTAATTAGTTAGCATGTCAACATGAAATTCAATAGATTCTATTGGTCCCTCTTGTATATTGTTCATTTATAAATCCTAATATGCACTATGAACTTCTACAAAAAAATGAACCTAGCAAATCATAATGTAAGAGCTTATAACCAAGCCCACAACATTTTCTAGAATTAGAGCATAAAAAATCTCTCTGGAATTTGTATGGGAAAGGAAATATTCTCTTACCATAAAGAATATTCCTTTCCCAAATGGGCTTCCCTCTAATTAAATTCAAAATTATATCTCAGTAAATTAAACATGCAAATTAAATCCTAATTACCTAGCTAAACTCACCTTAATTCTCACCTCTCCCATGGGTCCCATTTTGTTCTCTCACTTTTTTTTCATGGACAATGTATTGTGCTAAGTCAATATTAAATAAATCACTTTTTTTTTAAAAAAAGGGCTGCACTACTTGGGAAGCACCACCCTCCTTACTTGCTGTCGTGCTATGTTAAACCTGACATGACCCTTGTTTATGTCAACCCCTTCTTGGTATGTGAATTTTCTTGGGAGGTGACTTTTTGGTTTAGTGGGCCACAACAAATCCTATCACCTCCTCCTTGGAAACTGTGCCCTCACTTGCTGCGAAATCCTTCTCCCCTTACCATGCGAATTTCTTGCTTTGGGGATGGGGAATGTTGTTTGGTGGGCCCCAAGACCATGTCCTTTGACTTGTACTCTTCCCTTGTTCATATTTTGAAAACCTCATGCCTTGTCTTGTTAATGAAGGGTTAGATTAATGTTTAGTGGGTAGTATGGTGGGCCATGCATGTCTTGCCACCTACCTTTCCCCTTTTCTGATTTCAAAACCCTTGCTTTTGTTTTGTTATGATTAAATTAAGGGATAGACTTATTGTTAGTGGGTAGTTAGGGTTAGAGGTTAATGGGGAGTTAGATGTATAGGTTTATAGGTTAATTAGGAGTTAGTTGATGGTTAAGCTAGTTAATTAGGTTTTGTTTCTTATATTGGTTTTTAATTCCTTTTAATAGCATTTTCCCTTGTACATTATATTAATGGTGTAGCATGTAATATTAAGTATATAACATTAATGTGTTAATTTTAATGGGTATTGGAAACTTTTAATGTATTAAATATGTTTTAATTTTTAATTGGTATTTTGTGTATTAAACGTGTTTTCATTTCAATTGGCATTGGAATCATTTAGGGTATCAAACGTGGTTTTAATTTTTATTGGTGTTGGAATTATTTATCAATATTATAATAAATCATTTTGAATTGGAACCTAGCATTATTGTTTAGATTAATTTATAATGGTGAGATTTGTGAGTTTAATAGATCAAAATTTTTGTCTAAAGTATTGTTTAGTCATTTAGAGAGGCGAATTGCTCAGTTGATTAAATTTTATAGTTAATGTGTAATTTTAATTTATTATCAAAATAAACATGGGGATTATATTGCTCTTGTATTCAGGGGATAAAGGTTTATACTCGATTGTAATTAAAAGTAAATTTAAATGTTGAATTAGGAGATATTTTTAATGTCTAAATGAAAAGGTTAAATTAAAGTCGTATGTTAGAAATCGATGGATTAGAAAAGCATGTTGTTTTATCATAGGAGAATAATTTTATTAATGATGTTAATAGGTTAGGAAATTGGACTTGATTTTAGCTATTGGATTTTAATTAATAGTTGATTGATATAGTGAAATTGTTACTCAATCTCAATCTTGTCAATATCTAAATGTCCAATGTTAACTGGAATTAAACTTGGATGGATTAAGTTGCAATCTAGGTTTAAGGTTAAGTAAGGGCAACCTAGATCAACATATGTTCCTGAACCACTAACTATCATCATGTTTTTAAACAAGAATTTAGAGTTAGATAAATCGAGTTGAGTATTCAGATAACCCATGGAACAAGTTGAAGCCCAATTTTGCATCTGTTGTGGCTTGACCCTTATTCAATCTGCGCATATACCTTGTAATTAAAAGGTTTACTATACCTTTCTATTATCCTTCCAACTCTCCCCCTATTAGTTGTACGTACTTATGTGTTTTAAAAAAAAATTGAGTGTGTGTTTTGCCCTAGTTTTGGGCATGACAGAGCTCCACTAACTCGAGCAGGATTACCCTTCTAACTTAGAATAATGAAATCACTAAATTATTCCAAATAACTGTGAATGAAATTGCAGGGGTTGATCACTATAACTTTTAGTGAATATAGACCAGACCATAAGCAAAGATTAATTTTAATTGTGACAATCACTTGATTTAATTGAAATAGACCAATGCTTAATCCTAGGGCATGGAGTCAATTATGAACAATTTTAACCAGCTTGATCATGAACATGAACTTAAAATAATTACAACATCTGACATAAACATAGATATACCTTATATATCTACTTCAACACACTTAACAAGTTAATTCATCAAATTCATTGTATACCCTGAATCTTATTGAAACATTCCTAACACATGTTTAGTCTTTCCTTGAAAGAACCCTAGAAGTATTTCATAATCTGTCTGATAGACATATAAATTGAACATTTCTTAAATATTCAATCTAAATAAAATTTAGAATACCAAAATGAAGACACAATACTCATTATATGCTTCAGAAACTGTTAACTGGATTTCATTTTATTCAAAATCAGAATTGATTGCTACATTCAACAATAATTCTCCAAAAACCTATTGTATTGGTCTTGAACTAGAGTTTACAATTATATATTGCATTCTCAAAAATAAAATGGCTATCCTCTTTCCTAGTAGTCTTGGAATCCTTTTATAATTAAGGATGTAACAAGATATCGACCTACTGGGAAAGATTTACAAAATATTTTGCAACAACCTTGCAACAGACAAGAAACAAAACTTGTAACAGAACACGAGTGGCAGCTATTGGCAAATTCTGAATAAGGTTTGTTATTGTTGTTGATAATGTCCTCCTTATCCTTTCAGCTTTTCCTCCCACCTATTAACCTCTTTTGTGGTGGGCCAATCAAAGGTTTTTTCTTCTTCCAGCTTTGCAACAACTTCTATCCACCTGGCATCCATGACAATTCTGGCCTCAGAAATGAACTTGGCCATATCTCTCTCAATCTTGAAAATTCTATCAATCAATTCATTGCAATATTCTACATTCGTATCCTTCTTCAAGTGTTTCTTTATATCCTAATTTTTTAGTACAGTGTCGAAACCAGCCACCCAATCTGATTGTGTTTTCAAAACAATTGTTTCATCATAAATGTTTGGGATCAATGATGGACATTTGATCACTAAATAGCTGCAACTTATTATCTATCAAATCAGATTTTCCATTGAAAAAGGCAAAGGTGTCATTTAGCTTACTAACCATCACAATGGTATCTATTACTTTATCTAGGAAATCATCACTATATAGCATAACAGTTTTTAACTTATCTAGAATCCCTTCCCTCCCTGACCACATTTTGAAAGCAGGTTCTAAGAAAACCATAGCTTCTGCAACTGTCTTTTAAGCTTCTTGTAATGACCCATATAGTGTATACACTATGTTAGTTTTCTATTTTAGGACATTAGTCTTGTGCTACAATACGAGAAATATAACAGAGATAGCATTTATGCTTTGTTCCTATGATATATCTTTTGATTGAATTTCTGCCAATGTAGAATCTTCCTTAACTCTAATAACAAAATCTATCACAACTTTTGCCACTTCCTCAAGGGTAGGAGCTTTTTCCCTCTTACTTTCTATTAACTCCTCTTTCAATTTGGCAATTTCCTCTTCTGATGTGTATTTCTAGACCACCACTTCTTCATGTTTCTTCGTTAGGGCCATCATTTGGCCAAAAGTTGTTTCATACCTCTTGGAAAGGTCATCAAATTTTTTCCAGGTTCATGAATGAAACTTGTGACATTAACTAAGCTATCTCAGTATCTGAGGTATTCTATAAATTCCATATCATCCTATCTACCCTTTTCTCTTACTAATAGTCATAACTAAGGGTTTTTGTGTGGCAGGAGCTAGTGACCATATTGCTAGGGTTTTGGATTTAGGATCAAATCCTGATCCTTTCAATACTTCATCCATTTCAAACTCTATTTTCAAAAGAGGATCATCTTGCCTCCTGATCTGATCAATAATGAATATGGATTGTAGATTCCAACCAGGAATTAGCATTACACCACTATTCTATACCCGCGGTCTAGCTTGTTCCACAGTAATTTCTTCACTTTTGGGATCATAATCTTGTAGTGTTTGTACAATTTCCTCATTCTTATCTGCATTTTGTTCTTCTGCAGTCAACTCTTTCCTCAAGTTCTTTTTTTTTAATTTAATCAAGAAAGTATTGAATTCTTCAAACTTTATGAACTAATCATCCTTCATGAGCTCATTAGCCATCATGACCCTCTCGTCATGTTTTTCAAATAGTACCATTTGATTGTCTCCTTGGCCCTCAACGTCAAGCTCTTTCTACAATTGTCTCTTCAAATTTTTGAAATATTTACCATGCTCAAAGATCATGGCCTTGGCCATGCTTTTCCTATCCTACACCATCTTGTGCTCTTTCTTTTGTTTCTTCCTTGGTGGCTCTCTAGTCGAAGTAGCCTCTTCACTGGCCTCTTCCTCTTCATGTTGTTTTTCTTTTTGTTGTTCCTCCTATTTTTCTTGGTGTTCTTGGTCATGTAGTGCAACTAGAATTGGGTAACCTTTAGATTGTGCATCTTCAACATTGAATTGTGGTACTTATTCCAGTAGGGTTTCATAGGACTTGAGCATTTCCTCTATCCTTTGGAAGTATGGGAGATTAGGGAAAAAACTAGAGAATGAATTATCTCATTCTTTCCACTCATATTCTTCTCTTAGGAGGTCATTCCACTTCCTTCTCCTATCCTAGACTTCTTTCTTATTTATTTTGTTCCTCACAACATCCTCATCATCCAATGGCTCATGATCCCTAATTTTTTTCCAAGGAGTCATTCTTTTTAGGGTTGTTTGCACAAATGTTTTTGGATCATAGAATATGGCAATTGCTACAGACATTCTATATTACTTCAAGAAATCATTTATCAGATCAAAAACCCTTTTTTTGATGGAGAAGTCAAAACCCATCCACAATCTGGGGATAAAAGTTCCCTTCTTATGTCCCTCTAGAAATTCCTTATCTACCCAAGTAATTTTCCAGACAAATTCTAAGAATGCAATCCTAGGGGGAACAAACTTGGGAAGGATGTGAGGGGGCTGAGTACAACCATATACTCTGATGATAGTAATGTAATAAAAAAAGAAGAAATCAGCCCAATTGTGAGAGATAAGCCAGTTTGGGACATACTCCCAAAGTCTCAAAATATTTCTAACCTCAAAAGGAACCCTGTGCCTATCTGTTCATAAGAAATTGAAAATTGGATCCACAATCCAGTTGCAAAAGCATACAAATGATGAGTTGTTGCATGAACTATCCCATACCTAAGTCCATCTTTGGATTGATGCATCCACACCATATTCTGAAATAAATATCTCAAGCTCTTTATCCATTGATGCTCTGTTATAATATAAAATTATATACATCAAATGAGAGTAATGCTTAAAAGTAGGTTTTGGAGTATTTGACTGTATCTCTAATAGTGCAGCATGGATAGCATCAACTATATATCCAACATAGTCATAATCAACGTTGACCTCCAGGTGTTGGATGTTCATGGCCATCATAATTAAATCTTGAGACACTATGGAGTCCCCATCAAAACCTAGAACTATGCTCAAACCATAGACTATACATTTTACATAATGATGAAATAGGGATAAGTCAAAAGGTGGCTTGAAATTGTCTAGGATCTTTACCAGGTGCCTATCTACTCTGGGCATGAACTTAGGCATTTCATATTGTTTGATAAAATGCTCTCTTTTGACAAAGTCTACCTTAATCTTCTTTAAATCAATGCATGTGCATAATGCACCAGTGATTCCAAATATTTCTGCCACTAACCTCCTATCTATGGAAACTAGGATCTCTTTATTCCTTTTGCTGATTACCCTAGCTACTAGGCAATAGTTTTTAGCTGGTTCCTTAATAAGACCTATGTCAACATAAACATCAGGCACGATCAATTTCACCATATTCAAATCCCATGGATTACAAATTGGGACTGGTTTGATCCTATTATTCCATAAATAATGGCACAAAGTACTACCAGAATAATTTGGGGTTACCAAATTTCTGCATTGACACCATTTGTCATTCCATTCATCCTAGTTTGCACTGTTTATATTCAGAGTTCTGGGTAGAAAATTGAAAAATTCTTTCATATACTTCTTCGATGTAACCTCTTTCTTCTTCTTAGACCCTTGCGAGGTAGCGGGAACAATATCTTGACTCATCCTTCTTCTTTGAATTTACTATGTCAGATAAAATACTTCATACCAACAAGCCTTTTCGCTCTTTGCATAAAATCTCATTATGAAGAAATGAGAGTTGTACAAAATCAAACTCAATCATTCAAACTTATAGCCATTAGATCATGTGTTTTGTCCACTTGAATTCCAAATTCTTGTAATTGCAGTGTCATGAAATCATCACTCTATCACTAATGCTGCCATTAATTCACACTATTTGATCGTAGCTGGAATAGAGTGTACACTTTTCTCTTTTTGCACTCATAAGCCTAAAACTAGCCACTTGTCAATCTGACACCAACCCACTGTACTTTAATCATACTCAGAATAGTCCTTGTGAGTGAGTGATGTGACCTTTTCTTTAACCAATCGCAGACTCACCGTCTATTTCTACCTTGGTTTACATCTTCTATAGGTGAGTGATGACCTAATTTGCACTTTATCATTTGGCAGTCACATACTTGCTATCTTTCCACCCTTTTCTTTTATGTCCATGCGAGTGTGTGATATTACCTTTTCTTCTCCCATCGCGGACTCACTGCTCAACATCTAGCTTTGTCTAAATCTTCATGAGTGAGTGAACACACACTCATTTCTTAATCATTTCACAATCGCACACTTGTTGGCTTCTAAATCATAGCCTTTGGATCTGAGTGAGTGGGCAATTTTTATTTTTATCATGCACTTTATTTGGTCACTCACTCGTGCTGCAAAAAAATTCAACTTATAATATTAGTGAGTGAGCGATGATCTTTGTTCTTCATTCAGCCGCCAACCCGCTGTCAAAAAATCTCTATGGCTTAATCCTTTGTGGCTGAGAGAGATTTTTTATCAAAATCTTAAAATTATCTTATCACACACTCGCTGACCACTTTTTTTTTTCTTCAATCTGTGAGTGGGTGAGCAACAACTTCATTTTTTCTCCATCATGCAATCGCGATCTTGAAAACTTAACTCTCTCATCGACTGTGAGTGTGCAGTTGCCAACCTTCTTTCTTCAATCACATACTCACTAACAACTTTCCTTTTAATTTTATTTATGGTCGAGTGAGCGAAATCTCTTTTGTTTCCCTTATCACATACTCGCGAGCTGATTTCTTCAAACTTCAAATCATCAGTGAGTTAGCGAGGTGATAAATGATCTCATAATCACCCACTCACACACCTTTTAGAACATTGAAAAAGACCTCTGCGACTGAGTGACAAGCTTTCAACTGATAACTTTGGCATAGTAGATCACTTACTCATACTACAAAATACATATGATTTAAAACTTGAGTGAGTGAGCAACCTCTACAACCTGACTTCCTCGCATAGTCGCTGACTTAAAAAACAAACATGGAAACCTAATGCGGGTATGTGACTACTTCATTTTAAATAACACTCGCTTGGTCGCAGAGCATAAAGTGAACAACATAAAATTATAGCGACTATGCAACACACAAGATTTTGAGTCATCATGGACTCACTAGACCTTCTTTTAAATGAGTTAATTCCTCACGAGTGAACGATAAACAAAACCATTCCTTACCCGCTCAGTCACAAACTTATAATCTGACTTCAAAAATACATCGCGACTGAGCGATTTACATTTTTTAGACTCACCACACACTCACACAACTTGAAAACATGTTGAAAGACCAACATGACTGAGTGACAAATATTTAAAACAGAACATCATTAATGAATTTTGACCTTTTAAGCATAATAAGACATGGGATTTAAACCAGAAAGCATGGGGAAATAGTCAATGCTAGAAATTTGAAAATTTTCTTGGTATAGTGCTAACAATGGCTCTGACTGGGGAAAGTTAATTGCAAAATTGACATTAGAATCCACATCTCTGGGAAACATACCACAAACCAAAACAAAACTATACATGTGGACACAAAACCCACACTTAAAATAGGGAAATCTAACCTACTGTGCATGGAAAAAGTAGCTTTATGAGAAATAATGTTTCAGGAATTGTCCATGCATGAGAAATTCCTATATCTCACCATTAGGGTCTTCCAAGAAATAATAATCTTGACCATGAAATTCCTGGATTACAAACGGGCCCATACATAATGACTCAAATTTACCATGTTTGCCATTTTCTTCTTTTCTAGCATTCTATTGCAGCACCATATCATTTATTTAAAATTTTCTTTTAGTTGCTCTTTTATCAAAAAAGTATTTGGATTGATGTTGGAGCTTCAGGTTTCTTTTATGAGCTTCTGTTCTTATCTCTTCTAGTTCCACCAATTGATCCATTCTTTCCATCATGGGTTCTTGAATTTCCAAATCTTCTTCCTGCAAAAAATTATATATTGGTAACAGGTTATTCAAAGGCAACCTTTCCTAATTTCCATAAACCATTTCAAAAGGGGAAACCCCTATTTCTCTTTTTACTATCACCCTATTAGCCCATAGGGCTAACTTCAATTTTGAATGCTAGGACTTCTTATTTTTATCCAAAATCCTCTTAATTATTTTCATGAGAATTTTATTGCTGGACTCAGCGTGTCCATTTTCTTGGGGATGATATGGTGAGGAGTAAGATAAAATAATGCCATAATCTTCACAAAAATCCCTAAATTCCTCAGACCTAAAGCACATGGCATTATCCATAATTAGCTTACTGGGCACACCAAATCTTGTTAGAATGTTGTCCATTAAAAAGTCCATTACTATCTTGCTAGTTGGCCTCTTTGTTGGAATTGCTTCTATCCATTTTTTGAAGTAGTTTGTAGCCACAAGAATCCAACTGTGACCCCCACTATATTTTTCTGTAAATTCACCAATAAAATCCAAACCCCATTGGGTAAAATGTGCTTCAATGGTCATAGGATTTAAAAGTAAGGCTCCTAAAAATTTCATTTTAGCAGAAAATCTTTGGCATGTTTCACACTTTTGTACAAACATTTGAGTGTCTCTGAAAAGACATGTAAAATAGAATCTAGCTTGATTATTTTTTGAGCTGTGGTTTTGGCAGAATAATGCCCACCACACACACCACTATGCATTTCATTTAAGACCCTTTCAGACTGTGATTTATCCAAACATAATAATAAAATTCCATCTCTATTTTTCCAAAATAAATCACCTTGTATTAGGACATACCTCTGGGCCTGCAATCTCAGAGTCCTCTTCTGATTATCTGACATATGTTCTGGACATTTAGCATTTTTTAGGAAAAATAAAATATCAGTATACTAGGACTACAATTCTATGCTAGTAAAGTTCATGTTTACTGTTTGTACACCATTCATTCAGGCTAACTCCATATTTGTATCAGTCATTAATTTGGCCAAACCCAAGCCCCTTACCAATTTGGTAACCTGAATTTCCAAATTGAACTCTTGGATCCTACTAATCCATCTGTACCTCTTCCCAGTAACTTCAGATTGAGATAATATGTCTTTCATTGTGGCATGTGGCACATAAGAAATTATTTGTGCACAAACAAGATAAGGTCTAAAAACCTTGATAGCCTTAACCAATGCATATGCTTGTTTCTCCATTATCTCATAGTTAAGTTTCATTGCTTGCAGAGATTTACTAAAAAATGCTATAGGGTGTTCAAAACCTTCATCATCTTTCTACAAAAGTACTACAACAATTGTATGAAATGAAGCAAAAGAAAACACGGAGAAAGGTTTCTCATAATTTGGAGATCTTAATAAAGGAGCCTGTTGAATTGCCACTTTTATCTCATTAAATGCTGACTGATCATTTTTATCCCATTCAAACTTTGCATTTTTCTTCAGCAATTTAACAATGGGTTTTACTATTTTAGCAAAGTTTGCAATAAATCTCCTCACAAAATTTACCTTTCCAAGGAAAGACTAAACTCCTTTAATATTCTTTGGTGGCAACACCTTGTTAATAGCTTCCTTTATTTCAGGATCAATCCTGACACCTTCTTTAGACACTATATGTCCCAATAATTTACCTTCAATTACAGTAAAGTGAGACTTCTTTGGATTTAAAGAAATTCCATACTCCAAGGCTTTGGAAAAGATCTTCTCTAGATGTTTACAATGATCATCAGCCTTTTAGGAATATGCAGTTAAATCATCTTGATATACTACCATAATAATATTTATAAATTCCTTGAAAGCCACATTCATGGCTCTCTAGAAAGTAGCCCCTGCATTCATCAGGCCAAATGGAATTCTTATATAAACATATGTACCCCATGGGGTAGTGAAAGTTGTCTTGAATTATTCAGACTCTTGAACCAACACCTGGTTATAACCAGAAAAACCCTCCATCATAGATAAAAGATCACAACCAGTTACCCTTTGCAACATGGCCTCCATGTTTGGCAAGGAATAATTATCTTTCAATGAGGCCACATTAAGATTCCTAAAATCAACACACAGCCTAATATCTCCATTTTTCTTTCTGATAGGGACCAAATTAGACACCCAAGGAGAATGCATGATTGGTTTTATGATTCCATCTTCTCTGAGTTTTGTTAATTCCTACTGCATTTTGGGGGCCAACAAAGGGTTGATTGGCCTTTGTTTCTATCTGAAAGGCTTAATATCATCTTTTAATGGAATTTCATGTTGAAATAAATATTCCCTGTAAGCCTTGAGGTCTTCATAAGACCAAGCAAAAACATGATTGAATATTTTCAGCCAGCTAATCAAATTAGTCCTCACATGAGGAGCCAATTTCTTTCCAATATACACAATCTTAGGACTACATTTTGATCCCAAATTTATCTCCTCAAAGTTATCCAACTTGGAAAGAGATTTGTGACACATATGACTGTCATTATCAGTAAACAATCCTTCTAATTGAGTCAGTCCCTTAGGGATTTCATTTATCTACAACTACAAAATTTCATTACCAAAAATAGTTTCTTTCCCATCAATAATCTCTATCAAATTATTACAATCAATGACCTGACCATCATAATTATCCACACATTGAATGAAGTTGAGGATATCCTCATCACTCTCAAAAACTTGCCAATTATATACATTATTAGGGATTGCAGGCCTAGTCTTAGTTTCCACAATAGATATCCCTGATAATGTTAGATCATCATTTTTCAATGCTATATTAGCCAAAAAATCTGCCATGATTTTCTTGGATCTTTCTATCCATTCAATGGAAAATGCATCAAAAAACTCAATACTATCCCATGCAGCATGCTTATATTGTTTCAACCTATCATTTTTGGCAACATATCTTGCTCTAATTTGGGAAATAGCTAGCTCTGAATCACCAAAAACTCTCAATAATTTAAGGCCATGCTTCATTGCTATTTCTAACCCCAACAACAATGCCTCATACTCAGCTGTGTTATTTGTACATTGAAATGATAGTAGGAATGAGTATTTGAAAGTAATACCTAATGGAGAGACAAACAGAACACCAACCCCTGATCCCTCTCTAGAGCATGCTCTATCAAAATACATCTACCAGAGCCCTTGCTGCTACAATTACAATTCTTCTATGATGGGATCTATATTTTTTAACTATGGCTAAATCTTTTCCACTTTGAAATTATTTATATCCACATCCACAAAGCAATTCAACATACTAGGTTGAACCTTTTCAACATAAACATGAGATCTAGGTTCTCTTAATAGTTTTGCTTCTTTTCCATTAACAAAAATGGTGGAAAAAGATAAATCCAATTGTACATGTCCTCTAATGGCCATAATACATTGTCTTGAGAACCTAGATTCACCATAATGGGGTGGTGAATCTACAAAAACCTAGATCTACAACCACAACATCTATTTTAAAATTGACCTCAGGGTAAGCAACAAATTTTATCTCTAACCCTTGCAAAGTTTCTATTATAGGTACTTCCCTATTGTCCATGGCATAACATTTACCACAAGTAGTATCCACATCTAAACCCAATTGTTTCATAACAGTGTAAGTCATTACATTAGTAGCAGCTCCTAAATCCATCATACAATTTTTTAGCAACATATTGTTTGTGAGCAATGTAACATAAAAAGGATCAATCTGATCTGGCTCTTGAATAATTATATTTCCCAAACAGATTGGGACCTTATCCTTTTCTTTATGCTCACCTTTCATCTCATCATTCAAAACAGTATTGTCATGCACACCAGGTAAGTCAGAAAGCAATGAAAAGGATACCTCCTAGTGTTCCTTAATTTTAAACATCTCAAGCAAAGGAACAGAGACTTTCATCTGAGATAAATATTGTTTCATATTAAAATTTGGGAAACTCATGTCACTGTCAGAAGACATTTTACCCTTACTTTCTTTTAACTGTCTTGTTTTTTGGTCATGAGTAGGAGTAACTTTTCTTTCTTTAGCCAAGGTATCTTTTAATTCATCTTGTGTAACTTCCTCATTTATAACTTCTATAATGATAGGTGAATCAGGTTTTTTCCCACTTTGATCAACTTTTCTATTTCTGAGCTAGTATGAACTTCTTTCTTGTGTCACAACAACAATGGTTAAAAATGTTATCTCTTCTTCATTAGGCATACCAAGTTGAAAATGCTCTAACTTAGTACTTGTATTATTTATTGTGACTAGAATTTCTTCTTTTAGTTCTTCTTCTAAACTACCATTGTCATATTCAATAGTAAGTGCACACATATTTACAGTAGGTTTCTTCTCACCTTTACTTTCTTGTGTCCCAATGTTTTCACGTTGATCCACCAAGCCCTGAGCTACTACACATTTCTACAGGGAATGAGGCATATTGTAGGCTACACACCAAGGAGTATTTTCCACATTATGGGCGCTGTTGTTTTTTAATGGATTAGGAATCTCTTTGTTCTTGGGATCATTATGCTCTTCTAACACAGGTTTTCCATCCTTCCACTGAGTTTTATAAGGGAAATCTTTAAGTCTATGAGGTTTATCCTATCTTTGGTATTGTGGCCTATTATTTTGAAATCCCTTTTCATTCTTGTCTACCTTGGTAGCAAGATCTTTCACCATAGTTACCAATGCGTCCATCTTATCTTCTTCCTTGGGGATTTTATTAGGCTGTGTTTTTTACTCTTTCCAGAGCCTATTGTCATCCCATTTACCAAGCTTGCCAAAAGACCTTCTATTGCTTTCTATGTTTATAGCTAACTTATATGCTTCTCTCATGGTTTGAGGGTCTTTATCCCTAAGCAGATAAGCTATTTTTCCATCCAAAGCATTACAATAGGTAGTAAAACACACATTTTCATCCAGTCTCAATACTTGAAACAACTTATACATAGCCTTTTGAAATCTTACATTAAATTCAGTAATGCCTTCATTAGTGAATTTTTTCAAGCTGTTGAATTCATTCAACATAAAACCAAAGTTTATCTTGTCACCATATTGCTCTTTGAAACTTCTAACAAATTCATCCCAAGAATAGATACTATGATCAGGAAAACCTCGGTACCAATCTCTTACATCCTCAGTTAAAGATTGTACAAATAATTTCATTACAGTATCCTCATCTCCAATCTCATAATCATTCATTGTATCTAAGAATACTTTTAGATGTTCTTCACCAGTTATGGCATTATTCCCACTAAACTTGGGAATCTTATCTCTGACCTCATTAGGAATAAATTTTGGTTGGCCAGGGATACCATCAAAGAACAACTATCTATATCTCTCTAGATGAATAGGTCTTCTTTGAAAATTAGAGCCCATATTCTGACCAACATTCTGGGTAATAATGCTAATGTTTTGACCAATGCCCACATTATGGAGGCCAATATTTCTATTAGGTCCACTTGCTCCTAATTATGATGTAGCCCCTTGAGCTGTACTATATTTCTGGGTATTTGTATTGGTATTATTGGTCTAAACATTAGGGTTAAATATAGGGATTGCCTGACTAGTAGTATTATTTGTCGTACTGGGATTATTCATGGAACTCAAGAAGGCAATCCTTTTCCTCATCTCTGCAACAACAACTTCTAATTCAGATTTCTCCAACTATTTTGCAATATCATCTTTGGCCTTTCTAACCCTCTCTAATTCCATATCAAGTGAAAATATGTTCTGAGATATACCCTCTTCAAGTTTAGACTAAGAAAAGTTAATGTCAGTGATCTTTTGTTTTCCTTTGTCAACCTCTGTTTGCCTAGCATTAGTTGTTGATATGTTTTTTGTAACTATCTGAGGCTTAGGAGATTTTTGACTTTCATATTTAATAACTTGCCTCACTACATGACCTACATCTTTGGGTTTTCCCTTCTTAAGAAAATGTTCTCTTTGATGGCGTTCTTTTCTCAGGGTATCTACATCTCCAAAAAGCTCTTTATTCAAACCATGAAATCCTTCATTTGCACCCTGAGCTACCAATTTTAACTGAGAAACCCACTTCTTTAAGTTTTCCCTCTCAGTAATAGCATTCATAACTTTTTCTTCTCTAGCCTCATCATTCTTTTGCTTGATGAGTAACAGTTCATCTAATTCCCTCTTCAAAAGGTCAATATCTCTGAGGAATCCCTCAATATCAAAACTAGAAGAGTCATATACATTCACCTAATTTTCTCCCTTTTTCTCTTCAACCCTCTCATAGGGGATACCCTCAAAATAGGAGGATGTTTCCCCCTTTTCTTGAAATACATTTTTTGGTCTAGGGTTAAATATGTCCTCAAAATAACCAGTTGTGTCAAACTCAGGGTTTAAAGGTTTATTAATTTCTTTCTCAGGAATATTATCTACTGACTGGTTGGGGCCTACTGACCTAGGCTTCCATGAGGTATTATTAGAGGATTCCCCTTTTCTAGAGTGATTTCTTCTAGAATTTTTAGAAATATCACTCTCTGATGTTGGCTGAGAGTGATTCTTTGTGTTTCCTTTTGTGTTCCTCATTATGTCCAAAATGAAATATCACACACTTAATCTGCTAGTATTTCCCTTGGAAAGACTATAACCAATAGATTGGAGTTGCCACCCAAAAAATTTGGGAATAAAATAAATAAAATTCACTTTGACAATGATATTTGAGGATATAACTCAATAAAATGCAATACACAACATGTGATTTCAAAAATTGGACTTCAATGAATCTATATTATGGAATGTTGTTGTCGGACTAACCTTTCACGCATTCCTTGATAAAAGTTCCTCAACAGAGTCACCATTTTCTGTTGGTTCCTTTTCTTGCTGATATGAAAAATACTCTCAGAGAGCTTGCTCTATTTATCCGAGACACTGACCAGGCAAGATGCAGAATGATAGAAACAAGGTTTTGAAACATCCTACACTTTGAGCTCCACTAACTTGAGCGGGATTACCCTTCCAACTTAGAATAATGAAATTACTAAATTATTCCAATTAATTGTGGATGAAATTACAGGGGTTGATCACTGTAACTTTTAGTAAATATAAACCAGACCATAAGAAAAGATTAATTTTAATAGTGATAGTCATTTGATTTAATGGAAATAGACCAATGCTTAATCCTAGGGCATGGAGTCACTTATAAACAATTTTAACCAACTTTATCATGAACATGAACTTAAAACAATTATAGCATCTGACATAAACACATATATACCTTATATATCTATTTCAACACACTTAACAAGTTAATTCATCAAATTCATTGTATACCCCAAATCTTATTGAAACATTCCTAAGGCATGTTTAGTCTTTCCTTGAAAGAACCCTAGAAGTATTTCATAATCTTCCTGACAGACATATAAATTGAACATTTCCTAAATATTCAATCTAAATAAAATTCAAAACACCAAAATGAAGACACAATACTCATTATATGCTTCAGAAACTATTAACTGGATTTCATTTTATTCAAAATCGAAATTGCTTGCTACATTCAACAATAATTCTCCAAAAACCTATTGTATTGGTCTTGAACCAGAGTTTACAATTATATATTACATTCTCAAAAATAAAATGGCTATCCTCTTTCCCAGTAGTCTTGGAATACTTTTATAATTAAGGATACAACAAGCTACCAACCTACAGGGAAAGATTTACAAAATCTTTTGCAACAACCTTGCAATCGACAAGAAACAAAACTTGTTACAGAACATGGGTGGCAGCTATTGGCAAAGTCTAAATAAGGTTTGTTGTTGTTGTTGACAATGTCCTCCTTATCCTTTTAGCTTTGCCTCCCACCTATTTACCTCTTTGGCGGTGGGCCAATCAAAGGATTTTTCTTCTTCCCACTTTGCAACAGATTCTATCCACCTGGCATCCATGGCAATTTTGGCCTCAGAAACAAACTTGGCCATATCTCTCTCGATCTTGAAAAGGCTATCAATCAATTCATTGCAATATTCTGCATTTTTATCCTTCTCCAAGCATTGATTTATATCCTATTTTTTAGTATAGCATCGAAACCAGCCACCCAATCTAATTGTGTTTTCAAAACACATGTTTCATCATAAATTTTTGGGATCAATGATGGACATTGATCAGTAAATAGCTGCAACTTGTTGTCTATCAAATTGGATTTTCCATTGAAAAAGGCAAATGTGCCATTCAGCTTACTAACCATCTCAATGGTATCTGTTACTTTATCCAGGAAATCATCACTATATAGCATATTAATTTTTAACTTATCTAGAATCCTTTCCTTCCCTGGCCACATTTTGAAAGCAAGTTCTAAGAAAACCATAGCTTCTACAGTTTTCCTTGAAGCTTCTTGTAACGACCCATATAGTGTATACACTATGTTAGTTTTCTATTTTAAGACATCAATCCTGTGCTGCAATATGAGCAATATAACAAACATAGTGTTTATGCTCTATTCCTATGATATATCTTTTGATTGGCTTTCTGCCAATGCAGAATATTCCTTAACTCCAATGGCAACATCTATCACAACTTTTTCCACTTCCTCAAGGGTTGGAGTTTTTTCCCTCTTACTTTCTATTAACTCCTCTTTCAATTTGGCAATTTCCTCTTCTAATGTGTGGTTCTAGACCACCACTTCTTCATGTTTCTTTGCCAGGGCCATCATTTGGCCAAAAGTCATTTCATACATCTTGGATAGGTCATCAACTTTTGCCAGGTTCATGAATGAAACTTATGTCATTAACTGAGCTATCTCAGTATCTGAAGTATTTTTTAAATTCCATATCATCCTGTCTTCCCTTTTCTCTTCTCTAATAGTCATGACTAAGGGTTTTTGTGTGGTAGGAGCTAGTGACCATATTGCGAGGGTTTTGGATTTAGGATCAAATCCTAATCCTTTCAATACTTCATCCATTTCAAACTCTATTTTCAATAGAGGATCTTCTTGCCTCCTAATCTAATAAATAATGAATGTGGATTATAGATCCCAACCAAGCATCAGCATTACACCACTATTTTATACTAGCAGCCTGGCTTGTTCCACAATAATCTGTTCACTCTTAGGATCATAATCTTGGAGTGTTTGTACAATTTCCTCATTCTTATCTGCATTTTGTTCTTCTACAGTCAACTCTTGCCTCAAGTTATTTTGTTTTAATTTAATCAAGAAAGTCTTTAATTCTTCATAATTTATGAACTCATTATCCTTCATGAACTCATTAGCCATCATGATCCTCTCGTCATCTTTTTCAAATAGTACCATTTGATTGTCTCCTTGGCCCTCAGCCTCAGGCTCTTTTTGCAATTATCTCTTCAACTTTTTGAAATATTTACCATTCTCAAAGATCATGGCCTTGGCCATGCTTTTCCTATCCTGCACCATCTTGTTCTCTTTCTTTTGTTTATTCCTTGGTGGCTCTCTAGCCAAACTAGCCTCTTCACTAGCCTCTTCCTCTTCATGTTGTTATTATTTTTGTTGTTCCTCCTCCTATTTTTCCTGGTGTTCTTGGTCATGTAGTACAACTGGAATTGGGGACCCTTTATATTGCGCATCTTCAACACTGAATTATGGTACTTGTGCCATTAGGGTTTCATAGGACTTGAGCATTTCCTCTATCCTTTGGAAGTATGGGAGATCAGGGAAAAACTAGAGAATGATTAATTTGATTCTTTCCACTCAGATTCTACTCTTAGGAGGTCATTCCACTTCCATCTCATGTCTTGGACTTCTTGCTTATTTATTTTATTCCTCACAACATCCTCATCATCCAATGGCTCATGATCCATAATTTATTTCCAAGGAGTCATTCTTTTTAGGGTTGTTTGCACAAACTTTTCTGGATCACAGAATCTGGCAATTGCTGCAGATATTCTGTATTGCTTCAAGAAATCATTTATCAGATCAAAAAACCTTTTTCTAATGGATAAGTCAAAACCCATCCACAATCTGGGGATAAAATTTCCCTTCTTATGTCCCTCTAGAAATTCCTTATCTACCCAAGTAATTTGCCAGACAAATTCTATGAATGCAATCCTAGGGGTAACAAACTTGGGAAGGATGTGAGGGGGCTGAGTACAACCATATACTCTGATGATAGTAATGTAATCAAAAAAGAAGAAATCATCCCAATTGTGAGAGATAGGCTAGTTTGGGACATACTCCCAAGGTTCAAAATCTTTCTAACCTCAAAAGGAAGCCTATGCCTATCTGTTCCTAACAAATTAAAAATTGGATCCACAATCCAATTGCAAAAGCATACAAAAGATGATTTGTTGGATGAACTATCCCATACCTAAGTCCATCTTTGGATTGGTGCATCCACACCATATTCTAAAATAAATAACTCAAGCTCTTTATCCATTGATTCTCTATTATAATGCTTAAAAGTAGGTGTTGGAGTATTTGACTGTATCTCTAATAGTGTAGCATGGATAGCATCAACTATATATCCAACATAGTCATAATCAGTGTTGACCTCTAGGTGTTGGATGTTCATGGCCATCATAAGTAAATCTTGAGACACTGTGGACTCCCCATCAAAACCTAGAACTCTGCTCAAACCATAGACTATGAATTTTATATAATGATGAAATAGGGATAAGTCAAAAGGTGGCTTGAAATTATCTGGGATTTTTACTAGGTGCCTATCTACTCTGGGCATGAACTTAGGCATTTCATACTATTTTATTAAATACTCTCTTTTAACAAAGTCTACCTTAATCTTATTTAAATCAATGTCTGTCCATAATGCACCAGTGATTCCAAATACTTCTGCCACTAACCTCCTATCTATGGAAACTAGGGTCTCTTTATTCCTTTACCTGATTACCCTAGCTACTGGGCAATAGTTTTTAGCTAGTTCCTTAATAAGACCTATGTCAACATAGACATTAGGTATGATCAATTTCACCATATTCAAATCCCATGGATTACAAATTGGGACTGGTTTGATCCTATTATATCAGAAATAATGAAACAAAGTATTACCAGAATAATTTGGGGTTACCAGGTTTCTGCATTGACACCATTTGTCATTCCATTCATCCCAGTTTGTACTATTTGTATTCATAGTTCTGGGAAAAAACTTAGAAAATTATTCCTTATACTTCTTCAATGTAACCTCTTTCTTCTTCTTAGACCCTTGTGAGGTAGCGGGAATAATATCTTGACTCATCCTTCTTCTTTTAATTTACTATGTCAGACAAAATACTTCAGACCAACAAGCCTTTTTACTCTTCGCAGAAAATCTCAGGATGCAGAAATGAGAGTTGTACAAAATCAAACTCAATCATTCAAACTTATAGCCATTAAATCCTATGTCTTATCCACTTGAATGCCAAATTATTGTACTTGCAGTGTCATGAAATCATCACTCTGTCACTAATGTTGCCATTAATTTGCACTATTTGATCCTAGCTGGAAAAGAGTACACTTTTCTCTTTTTGCACTCATAAGCCTAAAACCAGCCACTTGTCAATCTGGTGCCAACCCACTATACTTTACTCATACTCAGAATAGTCTTTGTGAGTGAGCGATGTGACCTTTTCTTTAACAGTCACACACTCACCGTCTGTTTCTACCTTGGTTTACATCTTTTGTGGGTGAGCGATGACCTAATTTGCACTTTATCATTTGGCAGTTGCATACTTGCTATCTTTCCACCCTTTGGTGTTATGTCCATGTGAGTGTGTGATATTACCTTTTATTCTCCCATCACAGACTCACTACTCAACATTTATCTTTTTCTAAATCTTCACGAGTGAGCGAGCATACACTCATTTCTTAATCATTTCACAATCGCACACCCGCTAGCTTCTAAATCATTGCCTTTGGATCTAAGCGAGTGAGTGATTTTCATTTTTATCATGCACTTTATCTAGTCACTTAATTACACTACAAAACACTTCAACTTATAATATCAGTGAGTGAGTGATGATCCTTGTTCTTCATTCAGTCGCCAACTCGCTGTCAAAAAATCTCTATGGCTTAATCCTTTGCGATTGAGCGAGCATTTTTATCAAAATATTAAAATTCTCTTGTCGCACACTCGCTGACCCCTTTTTCTTTTCTTCAATCTGTGAGTGGGTGAGCGACAACGTCATTTTTTCTCCATCATGCACTTGCGGTCTTGAAAACTTAACTATCTCATCAATTGCAAGTGTGTAGTTTCCAACCTTCTTTCTGCAATTGCATACTCGCTAACAAATTTCCTTTTTCTTTTATTTATGGGCGAGTGAGCAACATCCCTTTTCTTTCCCTTATCGCATACTTGTGAGCTCATTTCTTCAAACTTCAAATCATCAGTGAGTTAGCGAGGTGATAAATGATCTCATAATCACCCACTCACACACCTTTTAGAATATTGAAAAAGACCTCTGCGACTAAGTGACGATCTTTCAACTGATAACTTTGGCATGACAGATCACTTACTCACACTGCAAAACACATATGAGTTAAAACTTGAGTGAGTGAGCGACCTCTACAACCTGACTTCCTCGCATAGTCATTGACTTAAAAGACAAACATGGAAACCTAATGCGGGTATGTGACTAATTCATTTTAAATAACACTCGCTCGGTCGCAGAGCATAAAGTGAACAACATAACATAAAAGCAACTATGCGACACACAAGATTTTGAGTCATCACGGACTCGCTAGACCTTCTTTTAAATGATTTAATTCCTCACAAGTGAGCGATAAATAGAACCATTTCTAACCCACTCAGTCACAAACTTACAATCCAACTTCAAAAATATAGCACGACTGTGCGATTTACATTTTTTAGTCTCACTCGCACAACTTGAAAACATGTTGAAAGACCAACGCAACTGAGTAAAAAACATTTAAAATAGAACATCATTAATGAATTTTGACCTTTTAAGCACAGTAAGACATGGGATTTAAACCAGAAAGTGTGGGAAAATAGTCAATGCTAGGAATTTGAAATTTTTCTTAGTATAGTGCTAACAGGTTGGGAGGTGAGCCTCCATGGTCATGGTGTTGTTTTATTTGCATATCTACATTGTTTCTAGAGTGGAAAAGAAGGAAAGAAGATGAATTTTTACAAGTGATAGTCTTTCCATTGCATTCTTCAAATTTTGTATTCTTTATATATCTATCTATGTAAAAAAATAGAGAGAAAAAGGGGGCTTGTAAGTGATTTTATATTACTTTGTAAATTTAGATGTTTCCAAAGGTTGTGAAAGATTTAGTTTTCTTGTAAAGTAGTTGATTTCTTGTATAGGAAGTCATTTCTTAAAATTTGTAAAAGATTTAAAATTTGTTGCATAATTTGTTGTTGCTAAAGTTGTAAAGATAGAGAAAAAGAGAAATGTAATTTATGTGATGTAATAAATCTTCTATGTGTTACTTTTGATAAGTTATTTAAGAATAAATTTTTTATATCTTTTTTTGTGTTTTCTTTAGAGTCTCATGTTGAAAAAAAGGAATGAAGTAGATTCAGTTCATCTTTTAAAGTATATAGATATGTGCATAAGTCAAAATCTAAATACATTTTGAACTAGAAAAAAAATCCTTCAGCTTAATTTTTTATTTATACAGAATGTTGAGTTCATATGAAAAGATAAGAAAATACAGCATGTAGATTATTTGCAAAGAATTAAAGATTACATTTTTATACATATACATTCCTGAATCTACAATTTGGAGTTAGCTTCCCATTTACATTCGAAATTATTTAAATATATATTCATATAAATATATTTATATACTTGTAAAAAAGGAGAGGTAAATATTTTTTATTTTATGGCAGAAACTACATTAAACATATATACATTATATATACATATATATACTAAAATTATATTTGGAAACCATTTTTATATAAACAAA
Source organism: Thuja plicata (assembly GCA_018584345.1). NCBI lineage: Eukaryota > Viridiplantae > Streptophyta > Pinopsida > Cupressales > Cupressaceae > Thuja > Thuja plicata. The sequence continues at coordinate 1,211,540 of MU228545.1, forward strand.
AAAAATTTCATAGGCTAATTTTTTTTTCTTCTAAACATTTTAAAAAAAAAAAATATAACAGTCATCCCCGAGGGGGAGGCTGCGACCGAGCCATAGAAAAGTAGTAGTAGCCACTAGCTGTGGTCATGCCCTAGCTCAATGGTAGCAGCCACTAGTTGCGGTCATGTCGCAGCTCAGTGGAGACAACCACTTATTGCGATTGTGTCGTACACTCAGTCGCGACAACCACTGGTTGTGGTCGAGCTATATATATATATATATATATCCTGTAAAACACAAAAAAGAGATCTACCACCAACACACACACACAAGATTAAAAAAAATTTGCATCTACAAAATGAGAAAACCCTAACCAAAATTAGGGCTAGGTTAAAAATGAGAGAGAGATGAGAGAAATGAGGGAAGAAATGAAACTTTAAAATGAGATTATAACCTCATATTGGGAAATGTAGAAACTCTAATTAGGGTTGGAAATGAGATGATTAAAATATCATTTAATTTTGAGTTCTAGGGTAAAAGTCAAAGAGAAGGAATTTAAAATTAGTTATTTTTGTTTTAAAAGGGATAATTAATTGGTTATGTAAGTTAATAAGAAAAATGAATTTCATATTGCTTGGGGACTAATCTTTTTATAGGGGATCATTTAATTAGTAAATGTAGAATTAAATTAAAGGGGAATTTTTTATTTATTAAAGATATATGATATTAATTCATAGAAAAATGAGTACAATCATGTGTCTAGCTAAAGGGGAAATTTAGAATTATAATGAGGAATTTAATAAATTTAGAATAAAAGTATCTAAATAACATGTTAATAATTTAATGACTTTTTATATGATAATGTTTGTGAGAAATAATTAATAGATAACAAAATATTGTGACAAGAGGGATTAAAATTATAACGATTAAAATATTTCATTGATAATGTAATGGTTAAAATGTAATGATTTAAAACGTATGTTAATATATGGTTGTAACAACTCCTCTATTTCAATTATTATATGTGGCTAATATAATAATTTTCATAAAGACCATAAACAAGATTTTTAAATCAGCATGATATTTTTATATTAACCTTTTTAATTAACATATTATTGGTATTATTAAACTAGGGATATAGTAATTGATTTAATGGACATAAAATGTATTGTGCATAATATAATTGTAATATGAGGTTCAGAAATAACATTTTTGCACTACAATTAATATTTTAATTGTGTCATTTAACCTTTTGAGAAGGGTAGTTTATTTAACTCAATTATTGTCACCTTGAGGATTAAATTTCTTTAATGACCATTTTTAAGGGGAAGGTGAAGATTATTGGAGATTGATAAAGCAAGGCTATTAACTAACCATCAAACGTTAAATGGATTTACTAAAGCCTTTATTAGATTGTAATTAATCAAATTTAAATAATTAAACCAAATTAAGGGGTAGTCACCCTAGTTGAACCGCAATGGCTAAACCCTTATGAGGGATGTTGGCAAGACAACCTTGGAAGGGGAGTTACCCACAAGGTTAATGCTTGTCATGATTTCCCCTTGACCTCATTAAATTCTATTTGGATACTCTTAGAGATTAATTTAATCTACCAATGATGTAACCCCTAAAGTGAACTTAGTAAACACTTTACCTTATCAACATGCAAACATTAGTTAATTCAACATGTCTATTAAAAACTTTGTTGTTGTGTTTTGGCTCTTAAATTTAGGGCATGACAAATCAGTTTAATCAAACTTGTCATCATTATCTGGTCTTTTCTCACCTTTTATCAATTGTCATTTAGTATTATATAGGATGTGTGATGATATTGGTTGGGATGGTTCATGATCATTTATTTGATTTGTCTTATTTGTCTTTAATTTTATCTTTTTCTATGTTCCTATGCTACTCAAGAATACTACTAAGTGGTGAGAGTGGTTGGGATGGCTTATGGTCTTTTATTTTTGGCCTTGTCTTTTGTTTGCGGGATGTTCTCATGAAGTTTTGGGGCATGCATGTGTTTCAGGGTGGATTGGAGCATTCCTTGTTTTCATTATGTTTTTTTGTGATTAAAAAAGAATCATGCAATTACTCTGAGTTCATATATGTTACGATGTGATGCATCTAATTTTCTATGTCAAAAATATCTACAAAAGACAAACTATGTGCTAATAAACAAAAGATAGGATTGATTTTGTTTTGCTTTCCCTTTTTATTTTGGCTTGTGTTGGTTTTTTTTCCTTTTGTCTTGTCTTGTTTCTCTCTTTGGTTAGTCTTTTTTGGGTCTTGTGTTCTGCGCTTCATTATCAAAAAAATGGCCTCTTCTTTCAAGTTTTTTGTCCACTTTTTCAATCGGGCACCCTCGTGGCATTTTATGTTTGAGTCATCTCTTTTAATGTGATTTTTATTTGAAACAACGCTCAGAAGCACATTGTCTCAAATAGGGGCAAAATAAAGACACCTAAAATGGTTGAAGCCCCTAACTCTCATTTTTTAGTCCTCTTATGAACTTCCTCAATTTTGTCCATTTTTTATCAAGTCATTTTGATCATTTTTTTAGCCAATTTAATTTATCTATCATCTGGACATTTATTTTTGTAATCTTGTCACATTCGGTCATTTTGTTGTGTGCTTCATTAAATAATTTTAGTAATTATTTAGTTATGTCCTAATGTTTGTTCCTAGGGAGAGAAATATTTAATTATTTATCCCTATGTCCCCCTTAGGCATAAATTTATTTATGCATTTTTGTATTTTATTTTGCATTTGAATATTTTAAATATTCAAACAACTTTTGACTTTCTCACTTTATTTTGCATTTAAATATGATTTTATATTTAAGTGTATTTTAGGCTTTGGGAGGGAAATTTGAAATTTGTTTTATTATCTGGTTCTTATTATTTTTTGTTGGCTCTCCCTTTCCCTTTGACTATTCATTTCTTCTTGGTGTCTGCTCAAATTTTTATTTGGTTTTCTATTAATTGGATTTATTCTTCTTCATTTGGTTAACCATGATTCAAGTATCCTCATTGCATTATTGTTGTATACTTTTTTTTTTCAAAGATGTATTAGTGCACTTGTCATAAAGAGAAACATATTTGAAGGATAAAGAGGAACAATGAAGTGATTCAAAAGGTTTGCATAATTTTGGTATTTTGTTTTTTAATGATGTTTTGTGCAAATTTGATTTCAATGCTTCATTTAAAGGTTAGAAATGTTTTGAATATGATGTTTATGATTTATCATGGTTAACCTATTCATATTTGTATACAAATGATTTTCCTAGCCTAGAGGTATATTCCCCAACATATTTATATTTATATTTATATTTATGTGGGCATTTCAGGTTGCCTTGGCTTGGTCCATACTTCTAAGCTCAACTTATTGTTTTGATTAATAAGCATAAGAAAGTTTTGAAATGACCCAAAACCCTTTACAAAACATTACACCATAGGAATAAGCACTAAAGACCACCAACAAAAAACAAGAGACAACCAAAAAATAATCCTACTAAGAGGCAACAACACTAACAATGAAAAAAAGAAAAAAATCAGTAGGAAAGAAAACACCCAGAGGAAGACCCAACTCAGACACCAGCTAAAGATGAATGACCCATCAGAGTCTCATCCATTTTTTCTTAAATTTCCTCCATCGTACCAATGATGGTTTTGATTTTATGGACACTCTTGTTTGCACTAGGAAACCTCTTCTTGGCACTAGCCCTTGCTCTCATGCTCGACACAACACTCTCACCATGTGCATCATCCCCATGTTCTCCTCCTTCACCCAAACCCTTATCCAACACATTAACTAGAGCTCTAAGATTGATGCTAGAAGCCTTCATGCTATCATGTCTATGCTGGAGGATCTTGTAGATGGTGTTTTCCAATTTTTCCACCCAGCTTGTGATTGTAAGAAAACTCAGGTGCGGAAACAGCTTCCTACGCTAATCTCTATAGGAAAGTATTATGCAAATTCTTTTAAATCCTTACAACTGAACAGATTCGTTAACTACTTTAACAAAGATATTGCAACC
>MU228545.1:1246924-1256961 GCA_018584345.1 Thuja plicata
AGTGCCTTGATGCACTCATTGGCTTGTCCTGATTTGATCTCATATTCTAAATGTGAAAGCCAGGACTTCCTAGGTACTACTACTTGGATATAAGTAAAATCAGTATCTACCATAAAACATATGTCCTGTTTGTGTTCTTCTATCAAAATTTTAGGTATCCTTGTTCTAGCTTGCAACATTTCCTTAATACTTTTGAAATACTCATTCATTATGTCATCAAAATTTGTTCCTAGTGACTCTATATGCTCACATATCTATATGGTTATAGGTCTTCTTGTATCCCATACTACTTTTCGTATGGAAGGAAATTATTCTTCAAAGTAAAAGAATATGCACATAATGAGGGAACCAAACTTACAAGTGTTTGTTCTTGAAGATCTTATGGTGTTCATGTTCTCCTCAAGTTGATTCAACAGTATCTCTGCAAGGTCCATCTTCTTTCCTTCTTTGATGATTTTGTAAGCTATGCTCATAGTAGTGCTTGCTATGTTGTTCATTCTACATGCCTGAAATATTTTGTATCCTACCACACATACACCAAACTTGAGTTCTTCATCGGTGATAGTGCTAACCTTGAGACCTCTCTTGTCTGATTTTGCACCAGTTAGCTTTTCCACTTCCTTTAGGGATGGGTTCTTGTGAGATTGTGGTTTCTTGGTTGTAGGATATCCAGTAACTACATGAATAACATCCTTTTTTATTCATTTTGGCTTATTAAGCCATAAAGTTTGGTTATGCATTCTGTTGAGAACTATTCGTATCCATTCTATTTCAAAAACTCTGGGAAAGTGTAATGCATTTTTTAGTCCTTTCACTTCCAAATGCTTGTGCTCTTCTTTCAGGTTGCCAGCTTCATCACATAGTTCCCTATAGGCATTACCTAGGTCTAGATCTCCCAATTCTGAGATCTTGCAGTGTATATAGGATCTTATGTCCTCTACCAACAAAACCCTAGGTAGGATTCTAGAGAACGCTCTAGAATCATCAGGTTGTGATGCGATTTTTGGGTGCATCTTGTATTTTGGTTCAACACAAGTGCCTATGCTGATAAGATTTATCATTTTCCTTTTATCCTCTTTCAACTTTTCAACTCTTGAAGTAGATGCCATCATGTTTCAGAAATTTAGGGTTTTTCTATAAATTAAACAGTGCAGTCAGTGAATGCAAGTACTTACTAAATCCTATTATTTCTCATGAATGCTTTGAGTTGAGTAGGAATCTTGTTGAGGTTGCACTTTAATTTTCTCTCCAATTTCTCTACTTGGCTCTCTTGGTTGCTCAAAAATAATGGGTGCAAAATGAGTTCAGCCGTCAGACTTTTATAACTTTTGTGCCCTAGGTTGTCATTAATGCCCAACAACTTGTCGGTATATAAAGACTAAGTTCATTGGTTGAGGCATAAATAACATCTTCAGTGTAGGTGCAAAGTGTCAGGGTTGCTATCAGCTTTGGTGACTTCACCAATTGATTGTCAGTAAGGTGGAAAAGACAACTTTCATCGGCTCAAGGATCACCGATGTCCATCCGTTTACCCTTAGCGACTTGGCTTTTGTGTAATAACTGATAAATTCTGGTAAGTAGTGTTAACTTTTCTATGTGTGTTCACGATGTAAATTTGTACCCAATAACTGATGGTTGTTTTTCAATAACATTTACAAGTGACAATATAGTGCATCTTCAATAATGTTTATTTGTCTATATGATCAATATGTAATGGAACCGATGCATAATATAAATTTTCATAATGCAGTTCCATACTTGTGCAATTTAGTTGGATTTAGTGATGCCACTAGATCCATTGGATGGGGTGTCATCATTTGCATTGCTTGTTCTAGCACCTTCAGAGTTTGTGGATTTTACCCACATCCTGTTTCTCATCTTCTTGATGTCATCAATGCTATTTCCATTAGGATAAGTACTTGTTTCTGTCAATCAGTCTTTGCAATCTTTTATCACATGTCCAACTTTAGGACAATGTAAACATGCCATTCCTGGATTGAACCATCCTCTTGGTTTTCTAGTCCATTTTTTCATACAATTGGCAGATATATGACCATACCTTCCACATGTTGTGCAATTTACCAATGTGTTATAGTCCCAAACATATGAGTTACCTTTTCTTGTTGGTTTGTAGCCATTATCATGTTCTTTTGGTGTCCATGTTTTCTTATTCTTTTTCCAGCATTCCTGATATGTATGTCCATTCATTTTGCAGGTAGGATAGTACTTGTCCATATTGGTTTACTTCTTTGGATTTGTCACCTTGGATCTGCATTCATATGCCTTGTGTCCTTGCTTGTGACATTTATAACAATTACCAATGAAATTAGATTGTGATTGAGGAATACCTTTCATTTTGTTTGTGCAAACATTTGAGGTGTGGCCTCATTTTCCACAGTGATTGCATGACAACTTCTTGGTTCTTGGAGTTGCATATGCATTCTTTTCATCTGATTGATTAGATGACTCTCCATTGTCGGTGTACCCTATTCCTATGTAGTTGTTGACTCTTCTTTTACCATCAAGGAAATCATCCATTATTTTATTGCTATCTTGAGCTTTCTTGATCAATTCACTGTGTTGATTTTGAATTCTGACTTCATGCTTTAGTTTCTCATTTTCTTCCCTTAGCTCACCAATGATCTGTATTATTTCAATGAGTTCAGTATTTAATCTATTGCTATCATAGTGATGATCAATAAGTATTTGAATCTTTGATTCTTTTTCTTGTATCTTCTCTATTATTTTCCTCCTATCATCAATAGCCAATGTTCTCTCTGATTCAGCTTTTCTTGAATCATTCATGACATCAATCATTTTACCCATCTGAGTCTCTTGATTGATTTTTAGCATCTTGATTTGCTCCGTCAGATGTAGATTGACTTCTTTTATACCTATGATCTCTTATACTGATGTGTTTGAAGCTTTGCTCATTGATGATTCAACATATTCAAGTAATCTGGGATCTCCTCTTCTTGATAATCTTTTTCATTAAGCCTAGTTTCCATGATCTTTATTTCATCAAGCAACTTTCTCATGATTACTCTTGCCTCTTTATACTGCTCATAGTAAATCTGAATTTGCAACTACTCATTCTCAATAGTCTTGTCCAGTCTGTACTTTTCCATTGTGTGGATCTTTTCTCTTAAGTCTTTAAGATTTTCAAGAAAGAGACTCAGCTCTGATACCAATTGTTGGAATTATTGGAATGATTTAATGAGAGGGAAGGGGTGCATCAGTAACTCTAAAACCTTTTTATGTGATTGGACCATTAACATTTTTTTCATCATATTTATATATACCTATCTATCTGTTCATCTTTGCTTTTGTATGTGAAGTCATAATTTAAGTTCTTTACATGTATAAACATTCAAGAAACATACATGAAAGTAAATAACACATAACACATGATATGATGTCATAGAAAACTCCTCTTAGGAAGTAAATACTGTGGTAAGGATGTCTACCCACAAAAATTCACTATTTGCAAATAAGAAGGGAGTTGGTAAAGGCTTACAATTGATCACTTCTGATGATCTACCCTGATAGGAATATTAGAGTGGAGACCTATTAGGATCTGCTTCATTTGAAGCTTTAGCAACACCGTTAGGTGTGCACTCTATTAAGATATTTATCAAATAATGGTTAAGTCCAACTTCTACAAAAGGATTTCTGTTGTGATGCACTTGTTAGAATTCAACTACAATATAAATGTTGATCTGATAGTGAATTCAATCTCTAATTGCTGATAACAGATCCTGTATAGCTTACGATGTATATGTAATCACCTTGAGTGATTGAGTAATACCTTGTCTTTGCTTGTCGGTAGCCTTCCTATGTTCTTGATAACTGGTTTAATCTATTCCTAAACTTTGCATGAATTCTCTTCTTCAGCTTAGATTCTCTCCATGGCTACTATCATTTATCAACTAATTACAAGTCTCTCAAATTACAAATGATGGAACATCTATTTATACTAGTTTCTAGCTCTATTCTTGATTCACACTTTTCAAATTAACTCTAGATCCAAGGTTTATAACTTGGCCTTGATCTTTAGTGAGATATGTTTTAGATCCATTAGGATGCTTTAAAAAATTTACAATATGCTTGCTTGACCCTCAAGTAAGTATTTAAAACAAGTAAAAACTCTATAAATAGAACTACATTGCTTTATCTAACATGTAAAGTCAGATCCACTTTTTGCAAGTTCTGTAACTGACTGTCGGTTCTAATGGTCAGACTGCTCTGTCAGTCTGTCAGTGTTCCTTAATTGAATTGTTCATTGGGTATGCCTTTTTTTCTCTGTCGGTGATGTTCTAAAAACTATATCGTCGGTTATGCTTGTCATCGGTCTTACTCTTGTCATTGTTCGCCGGGCATGTCTATACTTAGCATTTTTATGATAGACATTTTGTCTCTTCGGGTATGCTTGTTGTCTGCCGGTTATGCTTATACCGATGATATTTATCATGTTTTTCCCTTTAAGTATACTAATGGAAAAACTTAATGTCATCACTAAAAATAGATTAAGAGTATAATTTAAACAAAATCACCGGAATAATGTGGTTATGAAACCTTGAGTCATCATTTTTCATCAATTTCTCAATACCCCTACCTCCACATCAACATTCTTGTAACCATTCTCTGATCGGGACCAATGTTGCACCCTTGATGGGCGATGCCCTAGCTTGAAAGAGATTCTGTTTACACAATTTATCCCAAATTACATGATACAATAAACTATTATCTTTGTGTAATGAACACATGTCAAAAAGAAGTACACATTTACTTATGCCATTAATTGCTAATTTAAATCATGCTATATGACATAGATCTATCAGATAGCAATCATGGTAATTATAGTAATGAATTTGTAGCATGATACAATGGTAAGAACAATTGTATATTTTGTCAATAAAAATGTTTCTAGACATATTCAACGATGCAAATATTGTATTATAAAAGTAGAGATCCAAAAAGAAATGCACAGATAAATACAACATATGGGATAGATGTATATCTTTGTTTCTATAAACTAAACTATCTGTAATGTCTAATTTCATATGATATGCATCATAAATAACTAATATATCTATTGAATCAAAATACTGCAATTAATAATCCTTGTCATAATTAGATTTACCCTAATACCATGTATGGCTAATGAACCATCTTCTCAAGATACACAATGCTCTATTCTATGAATGCATCATGATCGAAACCATACTATAAGAAAAATCATAAATAAACAACAACAACACCAAAAACAACAACAACAACAACAACAACAACAACAAGACAATACAAAGTTCACTATGAACAAAATAATGGTGACATACACACAATGGTTGTATGTAACATAAAACATACACTGAAACACCAACCTTTTACTAGGGTTTTAAGAACAAGCACCAAATGCAGTTAATGTGCTTGGAATGTAATGTGCTTCAAATGAAATTTCCTTTGAATGTAAACCTATGGCTCTGGCATACCATAAACAATAAATGCATGTTGAATGACTTAAGAAACATTGATATACTAAGAACTGAAATATACCAGAATGACATTACATTGATACAATAGTCATACAATGACAACCAACATAATACACGAGTTCATCTGAGACAAATCTGATAAAGGTTTTAAATAAATACATGAAGAATGTCATAATTTGAATGATAACTTTTATAACATCTAAGTGATTGAAAGGTTTTGCAAACATTCATGCTAAACACAGGTTAACCTTTGTATTTGATCGATATATGAAATAGAAAAACCCAACTAATGAACACAAGAAATCGACCCATGTATGTAACCTAAAATACAGGATGACATGACATTCATATTATGATAAATCAAAACATAAACATGAAATAACTAAAGACTATCTAAGAGAATAACTTAAACAAAATAACCTATATAATGTGGTTATGAAACCTTCAGTTCACCACTTTCATGAATTGCTCGATACCCCTACTTCCACATCAACATTTCTGCAATCATTAATCTAAATGAACCCATGTCATGCCCTTCATGGGTGATGCCCTAGCATGTGTAGCTTTATCCTTAGAAAAATTCTCCTCATCAGAAGAGTCATCTATCTTAGACTCTTCCTCCTTGCTGCTAGCTTTAGAAATAAACTCCTTACTAGCACTCGACCCTTCTTTCTTCGAGGTGCCCTCAATGTTACCCTCAGCTTTTATTTTTCCTTTACCCAGAACCGGTGTCTTATTTAGGAACATGTTCCCTGGTATGCTCAAAGATAAGTAAAATGAGGCCATCATGCAACACAATATTCTTAGCCTTCTTCCTATGCTCAATAAGACTCTTAAACATTGATCTTTGTAGATAAAAATGAATATTAACCAAATCTTTGTATCTAAAATGGTTCAAAAGCACAAAATGATGCGACTGAGCCCTAGTGAAATGCCCATCCAAAGTAACATATTCCATAATCACAATCAAAACATTGTGCCAAACCTCATTAATTTTATTAACATCATAGAATCCATTCACCTTAGCATCAATAAAATTACCTTTCTACTTCTCTAATTTAAGAAATTTTTTAGCCGCCATATCTGAAATCTTATAGTTTCTGTAGAAATCCCCACCCTTGTTGGGAATTTTGGTGACTTTAGCAATGAGATCAACCATGAGCTCCATCGTCTTCCCATCCATAGTAACAGAATCATTAGGCCATCCATCAAAAAACTTCTGCGTAATGGCTTTATCATACATGTGGAGCTTCTCCAGATAGGGAGGGATGCCCCCTTTCCTTAGCTTTGGCCACACCATAGCCTTCTCCTTCACCTTCAACTTTAGGTAGTTATCAAGCTCTTCCTTTTTCAAATCCCCTCCCATCCTTCTCGCTTTCAAAGAAACAACATTCTTCAATAACAAAGAGTGAGAAATGCCCAACTAGTCACCTTCACTAAAATGGAGAAAGACACATAAAAATCCCCATAAAATGTGTGATGACCAAGTGTTATTATTTCTGCTACCATCACTCCATTCTTTCCAATCACCTTACCATAAACTTCTTGTAATGTATTATGTAGTGTCTAATTATTACTTTTGATCATTATTAACATCTATTTTGATTATAATGCTTTACAAAATTTGACATGGTTTACTTTTTCCCACTTGAAAACTTGGAGTCTTTTGCATGGATTGTCCACTCTTTCTTACTAGAGTATAGTTTATACTTTATTTCTACATAGAAAGATTAGCTTTTATCCCAAAATGTAGTATTTTTGTATTTAAGCTTGGTCACATTATGGTAGATGATCTAAATCTGCATCATCATCTCCTATACATAGAAATACTTTTTCAATGATGTGAACCTCTGACAATCTGATAAATTTTCTTTGGTTGCCTTATACTATGTAGGTCCTAGGGATTGTAGTGCATCTTTTGCATTTTAATGCATATTTATGATATTTGGTGCACCTCATATCACCTTGTAGCTAATTTATCTTTAAGAGACTTCGACTAAGTAAACACTCAATCTTGTCTTTTATTTAACAGTTTTACATATTAAAATATAAGGTTCTTAGTGCAGACTATTACCAACATCCATGATTTTATTTTTCAGGTAGCCTAGGTAATTATAATCATATGGTCTAGATGTAAGGCAAGATGATACTTTTTGTAGCAGATATCTCCTATATTCTTTTGATCGTGGTTTGAACAACATATTCCAGTTACCATTCATAAATAGAAATTTCAAGTATATTATGTTACAACCTTACTTTTAAAAGGAAAACTATTGATTATGTTTGATATTTCCTAATTTAAGATGATTCACACATAATTCTCTTTGTTTAGGAGTTCTCAAATCATGTTCCCAAAGTAAAATTACTTAGGTTAGTGATAATACACATGACTGGAGAACTCACCAGGGACACTTGTATAAAAATAAAAATACGTTATCCGAGTACGATATCAGTAAGAGGGGGTGAATCAATGATATAATAAAAACAAGTATCAATTTTAATGTCAAATTTACATAACCATTCAATGAGACAAACTAAACAATGAGATAGAGACAAGAAATGCCCATAAAGGTATAACATAAGATACGTCCTGAGTGGAAACCCTCTAGGGAATAAAACCACTTGAAATGCGTTATTGGCTTAATCCAAAAATATTTTAAACTCCCTCACTCAATACAAAGTTGTCTCACTGACAAGTGCTATCTACTTGATAGTATTTTATGTCTCACTAGATTTTGCAACTCTTTTCAACTTTCTTACATACAAAGATAAGAAAATTTATTTTCATGTAGACCCTATAATTTTGTCATATAAATCATTAAATACAATATATGTCTTTGGATCTAACAATGCATAACATACAATCATAGACCCTATATCAATCAGGGATTTCTAATAGAATGATTGTGCACAATAATCCAAATATGATCAATCAAAACTCAATATATGATCTTTGTCTGTATCTCTAAGACAATTTGCCTCTATTCAATATATAAGAAACAATGAAGAACTCATTTCTCAAAAATTGATATCAAATTAATTTCAAACTATTCTCTTTAACTAATATCCTCATGCACCATATCATTCCTTTGTGTTCCCATCAACAAATTACATTTCCTTAAACAAATAATGATATATCTGTCCAATTTTAAAAACTTTTTATATTTATCTCAATAAATAAATCATCTTTGATTATTCTGATAAAAAATATAATTCAATGACTTTCTTTCAAATCTTTGTTTGTATAAAATGAATTGTCTTTAATCTCTGCTTTCATATGATATTCATTATAAATAAATAATAAATCTATTGAATAAAATTACTGAAGTTAATAATCCTTTTCATACTCTGATTTATCATGTTACCATATATAGCTAATCAACCATCTTCAATAATCCTTTTCATACTCTGATTTACCCTATTACCATATACAACTAATCAACCATCTTCTCAAGATACAAAGTGCTCTATTCTATGAATGCATCAAACTCAAAACCATACTATAAGAACAACCAAAAATCAATAGCAACAAGACAATACAAAGTTAACTATGAAAATAATGATGGTGGCATACAAATAATGGTTGTATGTAATACAAAACATATACCGAAACACCAACTCTTGAATAGTGTTGAAAGACCAAGCATCGAATCCTCAGTGTGCTTCGAATGTAATGTGCTTTAGATGAAATTCCCTTCAAATGTAAACCTATGGTTGTGGCATACCATAAACAATAAATTCATGTCAAATCAAGAATTAATGAAGAAATATTGATATACTAAGAACTGACAAATACCATAATGAAATTACATTGATACAATAGTCATACAATGAAAACCACCTTAACACATCAGTTCATCTGAGACAAACCCAATAAGGGTTTTGAATAAATACATGAAGAATATCATAATGTGAAGGATAACAATTATAACATAAAAGTGAATGACATTTTGAGAAATAAACCATGCTAAACACATGAGAACCTTTGTATTTGATTGATGTATGAAATAGAAAAACCCACTTAATGAACACAATAAAATGACCCATGTATGTAACATGAAATACACCACGACATGACAATCATATTATGATAAATGAATACATAAACATGGAATAACTAAAAATTGAATAAGAGCATAACTGAAATAAAATCACCTATATAATGTGGTTATGAAACCTTCAGTTCACCATTTTTCATCAATTGCTCAATACCCCTCCCTCCAAATCAACATTCCTCCAACCTTTCATTTAAACAAGACCAATGTAATGAAAGACAATGATAAGAATGACACATTAAGTAATATCATTAAATGCTAATTTAAATCATGGAGGTATAAATCATGTTACAAGATAGAGATCTATCAGATACCAATCATGGTAATGATAGTGTAGACACCCTAAAATGGACAGGCTTGCAACTTTACATTAAAAACACTAATTTTCATCTATTAATTAATGGTTTCTTAATCATTAATTAATCATCTATTTTCTTCTAAATTCATCTTTCTCAAATCATCTAATCCAATTCTCAACATTAATTAA
>MU228545.1:1265415-1296596 GCA_018584345.1 Thuja plicata
ATATATATATATATATATATATATATATATATATATATATATATATATATATAATGAAAAGATATATTTGAAGTGTCAAAGAAATAATCAGAGTAGATATATAGAAGAGTAGTATGAAGATTTCAGTATAAGTATGAGCCCTTAAAGAAGATAAGAGAATAAGTGCATAACTGGAACTTATAATAAGACATCTGTGTCACATACAACAATTCACTTTTGGATATAGTGCATATCTATTCTTAGGAGGTTGTATCCTTCTTTCTCATTGAGCAGTGAACTCTTGGACAGTGAGTCCTCACCCCTAAAAGGGTTATTTGTAAAATACTCCTAACAGGGCTAGGCCCTTAACCAGGTCATTGTACTTGCATTGTAAAGACTGCTCCTAACAGGGAAAATGAACTTTAATAGGTTCATTATACTAGTGCATATTTATGGGTACTAATTCCCACCAAGGTTTTTACTCTAATCAAAGTTTCCCTGTAATTATATTATGTGTTATGTGATCATGTGTTAAGATTCAAGTGATATATAATTGATTTATGCTTAAAGTTTCTAAAATTGAATAATTAGCTCAACACTGATTCACCCCCTCCCTCTCAGTGTTTCCAACAACTGGTATCACAGCCCTGGTCCTCTAAGAGAAAAGTTCAACCACTTGAGGAGATCATGGATTCAGCAGAAGGTAAACGGCTAAAAATAATCGTGAAGCAACCCTTGAAGATCTAGACAAATTTGAGAAAGAAAATGAGGAACTTAAACTAAAATTTGATGGCTCTCAAATTCTTATCAAGAAGTTAAGGAAAGATCTAAAAGATTGCTCTACCAATGAATTGGGAAAAATGGTCAAGAAGCTGAATGAAGAGAACATGTCTTTGAAGGATAAGATAGAAAAATTGAATGATCAGTTAACTGATAGCCTAACAGCTATTGAAGAGAAGAAAAAAGAAAATAAATAGATAGATGAAGAACTCATGCAAACAAATATGAAAATCTTGGAATTGGAAAACATCAAGAATAAGATTGAATCTGAATTATCAGGAGCAAAAGAAAAGATTAACAAACTTCACACAAGTTCTAACTTAATTCAATCACAACTTTATGCACAAAAACTAAAAGGTGAAACCACTGGTATGGGATACAGTATAGCTCAAATTGAGATCAATTCATTACAAGAAAGAAAGAAAGCTCAAACAGAATCTATAGAAGTAAAAAAAATTGAGAATCATGAAGAGACTAAAGTAGGGCACAAGATAGTCAATCATACTTTCTATGCCTATAACAAACATGGTCACTTGGCAAGAGATTGTAAAGAGGTAAGACCTTTCAATGGTTATTTTTACTCCTGTAACAAGTTTGTCCATAGAGATATTCATTGCAGAACAAATCAAAGAAATCAGTCACAACAAAACCAAAGAAATATGAATCAACAAAATTAGAGAAATCAACCTCCAAGAAACTTGCAGAACATTACATGTCAGATATGCAACTATAATGGACACACAACTAAGCAGTGCAGCATGATAAATAATAACATCAACCTCCTATCATTTGTCACTCATGTGGAAAGGCTAAACACATCTCAAGGTTCTATAGATCTATAACTCAAAAACAAGATAATCCTAAAAAGTCTATGTTTGAAGAATTATGAGAAGTTAAGTTTGTGGAAGCTAAAGCTAACTCAGATAAAGTATGGGTCAAAGTAAAGAAGGATATTGATGCAAAAAAGGTAGTAAATGCATCCTCTACTTTTGGTTAGTTTACCTTCTTGGTCTTAGGGGGAGCTATTCTAGCTCTAAACCCCTACATAGCTGGTATACTCACCTCCGATTATATGCCTTTGGATTTATGTTTATGATCATAATATGTAGTAGTATGCATGCATGCATTGTCTATATTGCATTCTAAATAAAGTTTTGAACTCTCTGTGGAAACTGTGTATGGTAGAAAGCATTAAATGTGATAACCTTTATAAAATTAGTAAAGATTTGATCATCTTCACATTAGCATTTAAGATCACATAACTTGGAGAGCACATGAGAACTGAGCATCAAAGCATAGAATGATAATAGATTTGGTGGTTAAGTGAATGGATAGAAGTTAGAAAAGAACCCTAGCAGTCGTATCATTTCAATTTACCGTGAAACCCTACTTAATCAAGCTATAAGTAAGCATGGCAACCCTAGTTGTATTTGACATTACTAAAAGGAAGATATTTGTCTTTAAGAAGCATCCATTCAAGTCTGTATTAGATGATGTTGAAGGGGCATTCTCTAAGACTCTGCTAGGAGTCATACATGTGGAAGATATTTGCACTTACATCTACTATAAGAAGGAAACCATTGGGGATAACAATATAGCTACTCTGATGGTGTCAATGATGAAACCTAACTATTCATTCAAAGATGAATACACTCATCTCAATGATAACCCTATCTTTGAGTATTCTAATGCGCATGAATTCTATGAGCTAGAATGGGTTAAAATCTTGTTGAGTAGGATACATGATGACCTCTACTAGATTGGTGAAGTTCCTGTCTACATTACCGGAGACCTAATCCATGACATGACTAGACTACCTAAGACTGGACCAGTTCTTCCAACTGGTAAGGATGTTAAGAAATAGGTTGAGCAAGTATGCTTATCCAGGTGCGATAGGCATGGGATGATAGTTGATCCTATTAAGGAAAAGGACATCAAGCTCCTCACTATGATACTTGGGTTACAAGTTTTAGAAGGCAAGCAGACTAAATAGTGTGTCTGTAGCAACAGTTCTGGCAGCAATAATGATGGTGAGAGATAACACTCAGTACAATCTCTATGAACTATTGTGCACACGGCTAATTGAGAACATTAATGCTATCAAGCATGACAAGAGAAAGATATTTAGGTTTGGCTCTTTGATCATCTACCTGTACTTCTATGTTTTTGGTAGGGTTGAAAATCTTTACCTAGACAGAAGTAAACCCACTATGTCTCAGATTTCACTAAAAGCCACATCAAAGAGCAGTGTGAAGGATTCTATGGACATGGACATCAAGACATTCAAGATTAAAATGAAAAAGAGGTTTAGATTATCTGAGAAAATAGTAGAGAAGTATAAGGAGACCATATGCTTCATGGTAGAGACTGACTGCACTTGCATGGAGGCAGTTGAGCCTAGAACCAAATGGATTCACCCACTTGGTTATGAAGTTGAGGAACATGTGTTGGAAGGATATGCACAAGTTATTTTGTCTGTGCCCAAAGATCCTAATGAGCCCAGGTGGGGCACTTATAGAGAGAAGACAAATGAAGTTGATTCTATCCTATATAGTGCTTATAACAAAAGGAAGGCATCTAGAATTACATCTAGCATCCTAAAAGTTCACGGGGTCACACAAGAAGACCTAGATAAAGAAAGGGAAGCCAAGATTGCAAAAGAACTTGAGAAAAATTCTACACAAGTTAAAATAGAGAAGTCTGATGACATCCAGAAGAAGACTGAAGAGAGCACTTATGCGCCCTCTACCACCATTGATCTGGAATCCTCTCCACCTTCTGTACCAAGAAAGAAGTCTAGAGGAAGGAAGAAAGTGCCCACTAGTCACCCATCCTCAAGAACAACTCAAAGCACAGTAGGAAATACTCAAGCTCCTCCTGAGGTAGGATTCAGACATAGTCTTAATGTCTTAAGGAACAATATTGTTAATGAAGGAATACTAGATAAAATTACAAAGGTTTATGACAAGTATCAAGAAATAGATAAATTTGAGATACATTTTATGCTCATCTCTCACATGATTAAGTTTAAAGATTCAGTTCTAGAACTTAAAATAGTGATACCAGAAAAGTTATGGAACATTCTAGAGATAATGAAAAGACATGCAATTGAGGAAGATATGAGGATTAGAGAAGAAACATTGGATAATCTTCTCCCTATTTGTGCACATGATGAGAAGGAAATTCTATTAGATTTGGTAAAGCCTCATCTCAGAACCAAGACAAGGACTCTCATATTATGAACAAAGAGTATGAGTTAGTTGGGAAAGAGACTGAAAAATATTTTGCACAAGTGTTTATGGATAGACATATGTATCCTTCAATGGTGCCTACAACAAAGGTAACTCCAATTCCTCCCAAACAAGTTGCAGAACCAGTGATTCAGAATACACCTAAGATATGTCCTCAAGTTTTAGCGCCCTCAGTTACAATAGTCTTTGATACAGTAAAAGATCTAGGAGACACTATAGTGATTGATGATATCAAAATATCCATGATCGTATCTAAAAATGATATGGACAAAGTTGAAAAATCATTTAGCACTGAGGAGACAAAGGAGGTGTGCACTGATGACACATCTTTGCAACAAGATAAAGTTCCCTCTAAAGATTAAACAAACTTGAATAAAGAGGAAGATAATAAAAATAATGAGACACAATTCATGGAGATCCCAGTAAAAAGTGAATGCATGGATACTAGTCAGAATACCATGTTCACACCATCCATTCAACCATCTACTTCATTGTTTTCAAGCTTAACTCCTGACTTAGCAAGTCTGGATGCATGGGGAGAAGAAGACCTGATCAAGATTAGTGTCTTAGCCATGGAAAAAGCCAAAGAGAAACAAGTTATGAGGAACCCTCTCTTCTTGGAATCAGTGAACATTCTGAATGACCTAGTGCCCGTAGACAAGAAAGTGGCTAAAATTTAGTCAGTTGATGATGTAGATAGCATCCTAACAAGCTTCAAAGCACACTTTACAAACCTAGTAGACTTAGCTACTAGAATTACAGAAGATGAGTATAAAAAGGAATGATTGAATGAACTGATAAAGAATTTTACCTTAGATTTAAACCTATTAAAGATTGGTCAGTATATGTTGAAAGAGTTGGCAGCTAAAGGCAGAAATGTAATAGCAAACTGCATGGATAGAGTGAAATTCACCTTTGAACATATGAAAAAGATAGAAGAGGTAGATATCTTGGTTGGTAGTGTTATAAAATTAGTTGAAACATCCACACAAGACATGAACATCTACAACAATACCTATCAAGGTTAGTTGGACAAGATTGAAAAGGCAAAGTTTGAGATCAATAAGATAAGAACCAGACAGACTCAACTGAGAAATGCACTTGCACCCTCCTTAGTAGTTCTGGATGAGAAAATCAAATAGGTTGATGCCACTATTGTCACATATGATCAAGGTCCCTGCATGGATCTGATAAAAATGGAGAAGCTCACATATGCTCTATGCACACATCTTCAGACAGTTGATGCAATAAAGGGATTTTGGCAGAAGGAGATCAAGTCTCTTCAGATTGTATATCCAGATGTATACATGGAGTAAGTATCTAGGGACTTACAATTTTTTGGACACCTTTTTCATTAATGTTAAAGGGGGAGTAATGTATATAAATAATTAGTGTATATATGGGGAGTAGTGTATGTATATGTTAAAAAGATATAATGATATACAACTCTTTTTGTGTTAAGTGAATTTTGAGTAACTTGGTCACATTCCTTTGTTTTCATTAATGACAAAGGGGGAGATTGTTTGCAAGTTGACTCCCAGAGAATACATGACTTATTTTGTGTTGTCATTATGGCAACAAAGTCATATAAATTTTCTATCAAGTAAACTTGGAAGACAAATATGACTAAGTATAGAGAATAGGGCAGACAGAGTTAAGCAGTGATCAACACACCAGTGCATGTGTGAGTGATCAAATCAGGGTATGCGCGTTCACATATATGTTATTTGTTATGTGTACATACTAATTTCAGACACACATGGTACAGAATGACAATATGGATAAGTTACATCAAGAACACTACTACTGCAGTTCAGAAGACAGAGCATGAAGCCGACTTATGTTTTTGGATTAGTGTATAATATTTTATTGTGTAAAGGCTAAGAGGCTATGATAGTATGTTTGTAATCATGTCTTTATTATTTTAGTAAACATTCTTAAGCCAATTTGTTTGGAAGCATTGTGTATTATGTTTCTGGGCTGACCATGGTCTTGTTTTGGGTCGCGTCTATTCAGGCATAAACATATATATATGTAATGAAAAGATATATTTGAAGTGTCAAAGAAATAATTAGAGTATATATATAGAAGAGAATTATGAAGATGTCAGTAGAAGTATGAGCCCTTAAAGAAGATAAGAGCATAAGCACATAACTGGAATTGATCAGACATCTGTGTCACATACAATAGTTCACTTTTGGATATAGTGCATATCTATTCTCAGGAGGTTGTAGCCTTCTTTCTCATTGAGCAGTGAGCTCTTAGATAGTGAGTCCTCACCCCTAATAGGGTTATTTGTAAAAGACTCCTAATAGGGTCAGGCCCTTAACCAGGTCATTATACTTGCATTGTAAAGACTTCTCCTAACAGGACGAAGGAACTTTAACAAGTTCATTATACTAGTGCATATTTGTGGGTACTAATTCCCACCAGGGTTTTTCCTCTAATCAAGGTTTCCCCATAATCATATTATGTGTTATGTGATCTTGTGTTAAGCTTCAAGTCATATATAATTGATTTATGCTTAAAGTTGTTGAAACTGAATAATTAGCTAAACACTAATTCACCCCCCCTCTCAGTGTTTCCAACACATTGTCCCTGGTATGCTCAAAAGATAAGTAAAATGAGGCCCTCATGCAACACAAGCTTCTTAGCCTTCTTCCTATGCTCAATAAGACTCTTAGAAAAAGAGCTTTGTAGATAAAAAGGAATATTAACCAAATCTTTGTATCTAAAATGGTTCAAAAGCACAAAATGATGAGACTAAGCTCTAGTGAAACACCCATCCAAAGTAACATATTCCATAATCACAATCAAAAAATTGCGCCAAACCTTCTTAATTTTGTTAACATCATAGAAGCCATTCGCCTTAGCATCAATAAAATTACCTTTCTATTTCTCTCATTTCAAAAAAAATTTAGCCTCCATATCTGAAATTTTACAATTTCTGTAGAAATTTCCACCCTTGTTGGGAATGTCAGTGACTTTAGCAATGAGATCAACCATGAGCTCCATTCTCTTCACATCCATAGTAACAAAATCATTACGCCATCCTTCAATAAACTTCTGTGTAATAGTTTTATCATACATGTGGAGCTTTTCCAGATAGGGAGGGATGCTCACTTTCCTTAGCTTTCACCACACCATAGCCTTCTCCTTCACCTTCAACTTTAGGCAGTTATCAGGCTCTTCCCTTTTCAAATCCCCTCCCATACAACACTCTTCAAAAACACAAAATGAGAAATGTCCAACTAGTTTGCTTCACTAAAATGGAGAAAGACTCATGAAACTGCCCATAAAACATGTGATGAGCAAGTGTTATTATTTTTGCTACCGTAACTCCATGCTTTCCAATCACCTTACCATCAACTTCTTGTAATGTATTATGTAGTGTCTAATTATTACTTTTGATCATTATTAACATCTATTTTGATTGTAATGCTTTATGATATTTGACATGGTTAACTTTTTTCCACTTGAAAACTTGGAGTCTTTTGCATGGATTGTCTACTCTTTCTTACTAGAGTATAGTTTAGACTTTATTTCTACATAGAAAGATTAGTTTTTAGCCCAAAATGTAGCATTTTTTTATTTATGCTTGGTAACATTATGATTGATGATCCAAATCCAAATCATCATCTCCTATACATAGAAATACTTTTTCAATGATGTGAACCTCTGACAATCTGATAATTTTTCTTGGTTGCCTGATACTATGTTGGTGTCCTAGGGATTTTAGTGCATATTTTGTATTTTAATGCATATATATGGTATTTTGTGCACCTCATATGATCTCAAAGTTAATTTATCTTTAAGAGACTTCGACTAAGTAAACACGTAGTCTTTTCTTTTATTTAATTGTTTTACATATTAAAAGTTCTTAGTGCAAACTATTACTAACATCCATGATTTTATTTTAAGGTAGCCTAGGTAATTATAATCATATGGTCTAGATGTAAGGAAAGATGATACCTTTTTTGGCAAATATCTACTAGATTCTTATGATTGTGGGTTGAACAACATATTTTAGTTACCATTCATTAATAGAAATTTCAAGTGTATTATGTTACAACCTTACTTTTAAAAGTAAAACCATTCATTATGTTTGATATTTCCTAATCTAAGATGATTCACACATAACGCTCTTTGTTTAGGAGTTCTCAAATCATGTTCCCAAAGGAAAATTACTTAGGTTAGTGATAATACATATGACTAGAGAACTCACCAGGGAAACTTGTACAAAATAACAATACGTTATCAGAGTACGATATCACTAAGAGGGGTTGAATCAATGATATAATAAAAAAAAAGTATCAAATTTAAAGTCAAATTTACATAACCATTTAATGTGACAAACTAAACAATGAGATAGAGACAAGAAATTCCCATAAAGGTATAACATAAGATACGTCCTGAGTGGAAACCCTCTGGGGAATAAAACCACTCAAAATGCCTCATTGGCTTAATCCAAAAATCTTTTAAACTCCCTCACTTGATACAAAGCTATCTCACTAACAAGTGCTATCTACTTGATATTCTTTTATGTCTCACTAGATTTTTCAACTCTTTTCAACTTTCTTACATACAAAGATCAAAAAATTTGATTTCCATGTAGACCCTATAATTTTGTCCTATACATCGTTAAATACAATATGTCTTTGGATCTAACAATGCATAACATACAATCATAAACCCTATATAGATCAGAGATTTTTGATAGAATTATTATGCAAAATAATCCAAATACGATCAATCAAAACTCAATATACAATCTTTGTCTGCATCTCTAAGACAATTTGCCGCTATTGAATATATAAGAAACAATGAAGAACTCATTTCTCAAAAACTGATATCAAACTAATTTAAAACTATTCTCTTTAACTAATATCCTCATGCACCATATCACTTCTTTGTGTTCCCATCAAAAAATTACATTTCCTTAAACAAATAACGATATATGTGTCAAGTTTTAAAATTTTTTTATATCTATTTCAATAAATAAATCATCTATGATTATTCTGATAAAAAATATAATTCAATGACTTTCTTTTAAATTATTTTTTCTATAAACTGAATTGTCTTTAATGTCTGCTTTCAAATGATATTCATCATAAATAACTAATAAATCTATTAAATCAAATTACTAAAGTTAATATTCCTTTTCATACTCTGATTTACCATGTTACCATATACAACTAATCAACCATCTTCAATAATCCTTTTCATACTCTGATTTACCCTATTACCATATACAACAAATCAACTATCTTGTCAAGATACACAATGCTCTGTTCTATGAATGCATCATACTCAAAATCATACTATAACAACAAAAAATGAATATCAACAAGACAATACAAAGTTAACTATGAACAAAATGATGCTGGCATACACATAATGGTTGTATGTAATACAAAACATATACCGAAACACCAACCCCTGACTAGTGTTGTAAGACCAAGCACCAAATACTCAGTGTGCTTCGAATGTATTGTTCTTTAAATGAAATTCCCTTTGAATGTAAACCTATGGTTGTGGCATAGCATAAACAACAAATGCATGTCAAATCCAGAATTAATGAAGAAACATTTATATACTGAGAACCGACATACCAAAATGACATTACATTGAAACAATAGTCATACAATGAAAACCACCATAACACATGAGTTCATCTCAGACAAACCCGATAAGGGTTTTGAATAAATTCATGAAGAATAGCATAATGTGAACGATAATAGTTATAACATAAAAGTGAATGAAATTTTGAGAAAGAAACCATGCTAAACACATGAGAACCTTTGTATTTGATTGATGTATGAAATAGAAAACCCAACTTAATGAACACAAGAAAATGACCCATGTATGTAACATGAAATACACCATGACATGACAATCATATTATGATAAATGAATACGTAAACATGGAATAACTAAAAACCGAATAAGAGCATAAATGAAACAAAATCACCTATATAATGTGGTTATGAAACCTTTCGTTCACCATTTTTCATCAATTTCTCAATTACCCTCCCTCCAGATCAACATTCCTCCAACCGTTCTATGTACAAGACCAATGTAATGAACAAATGATGATAAAAATGATACATTTATTGATGTCATTAATCACTAATTTAAACAATGGACATTTAAATCATGTTATGAGACATAGATCTATCTGATAAAAATCATGGTAATTATAGTAATGTATTTGCAACATGATACAATGGTAAGAACAGTGGCAAACTTTGTCAATAAAAATACTTCCAAACATGTTCAACAATGCAAACATTGTAGTATAAAAGTAGTAGAGATCCAAAAAGAAATGCAAAGATAAATTCAACATATGAGATAGATGTATCTCTTTATTTCTATAAAATCATTTGTCTTTAATATCCACTTTCATATGATATGCATCATAAAAAACTAATATATATATTGAATCAAAATACGCAACATAATAATCCTTGTCATACTTTGATTTACCCTATTTCCATATACGACTAATGAACCATTTTCTCAAGGTACACAATGCTATATTCTATGAATGCATCATTCTTGACACCATACTATAAGAACAACCAAAAAAACAACAAGAAGACAATACAAACTACACTATGAACAAAATGATGATGGCATAGACATAATGGCTATATGTAACACAAACCATAAACCAAAACACCAATCCTTGACTAATGTTTTAAGACCAAGCACCGAATGCATTCAATGTGCATCAAATGAAATTCCCTCCAAATGTAAACCTATAGTTGTGGCAAACCATAAACAACAAATGTATATCGAATCATGAAGGCCTCAAGAAACAATGATATATTGAGAACCAACATATACCAGAATAACATTACATTGATACAATAGTCATACAATGACAACCACCATAATACATGAGTTCATCTGAGATAACCCCGATAAGGGTTTTGAATAAAAACATGAAGAATACCATAATGTGAACGATAATAGTTATAACATAAAAGTGAATGATATTTTGAGAAAACATTCATGCCAAACATAGGGGAACCTTTGTATTTGATTGATATATGAAATAGAAAAACCAAGTTAATGAACACAAGAAAATGACCCATGTATGTAACATGAAATACACCATGACATGACATTCATATTATGATAAATGAAAACATAAACCAACTCTATAAGCCAACTCATCTGCCATGTCATCCTTGCAGGTCCCACCAAAATTAGGTTTTTTTCCTCCAAGCATGCATCCCAATGCACCTACCACCTATGCGTGGAGAGCCTCTGGGATTTTTTCTTCATCTAACCATTTGTGGATTTTTGGTTTTAAATATGTATGATTCCCATTTGCGATGCATGTGGGATTAAAGTTATGGAATTTTAAAGCATTTTGTGCATTGGCGTGACAAAATACTAGGCCCACCTGTGTGTTGAGACTTCTAGCCAAGGGGCCCGCCAATAGGCCTCTTGGCTTATAACTTATTTTATATTGAAAGTGCTGAAATATAGAAAGACTCTTAAAATCTCTCTCCCTTTAAATGTGGGATAATCCATTTTGTGACTGTTATGAGCAGTTTAGATAGTGCTACACACAGTCGACTATATCTCGTGACCCAAGACAAATTTTGAAGATTGCTCCTATGAGAATCTGGAGAATTAGATTTGTGACAACATATCTGAAAAGGAGCATCATTCAACAATGGAATTGGAAGTTATGCCCCCCCACAATATGACTATTTTTATATCTCTTGCAAATTTGTGTTTACAAAATCTTTATTTAATCTTTCCTCTGCATAATCATCTCATGATTTATGGGATTCTTATTAGCATATTTGGCTTGTGAAACAAATTTTTACCCCCTAAATTAGTGCACTTCTCCTTTGTATGGACTCCTTTCCCATATTGTGAAATTCTTCTACTTGCTCACATAGCCTATGGTTTGCAAATTGCCTTCAAAATCTGAACTCTTCCTTCTTCGAATGGCGCAGCTTTTTCTTCCAATAGTCTCATATTATTTACAATTCTTTTCACCATGGAAAGAACTTGGGAAGACATCGCCCTGGCTTCCATTCCTCTAAAGTTATATCATTTGCATTCAAGTTAATGCATAAGAAGAAAAGAAGATAGGAGTTTGGGTTTAAAGACTTGTAGTCTGAAACTGATCACTTGGGTTCAATTAAACATTGGAATTGAACAAGTCAGTTCCAATCCCAATCCAAATACTGTGAGGGTTCTTTTTCAATCTTAAGTGTTTATCAGACCACAACTCAATTTCCATATCCTCCCACACTGGTTCATCAGCTCCCAATTTTGTGTAGGAAATCACGTGATCAACCGTGGAACTTAGATTAATGAACTGGCAATCACTTAAAACTGACCTTTACAATTCTATAATTTTAACTCATTAATGGCATCTGGCCTATGGGGCTGGCCTTAAGAACTGATGAAATCAAGTAACCAAAATGTGGCATTGAGAACACATGTTCCATGGTTGACATTCTTCCATATTGCTAAGTGACACTTGACAAAACCAAATGGGTCAAAATATTTTAATCACCCAAGTCGGCTCTTGAGGATAATTCTGCAAACTACCCTGTGAAATACAATAAAACACATCTTGTTTTAACTTTGAAAACAAGTCAAGGGACCTTCTAAAAAACCCAAGCTTCTAGATATTGGAAGTATGTTATATGGAGAGCATGAATCTAGAAGGGAAAATCATGATGATCAAATGGTCACATTTGGTAGACCTTTGAAAGTACCCACTAGGAAATACATAACAAGAATACATGAGGAAAATTGATCTCTGCAAATGAAAAGAGTTTGGGAAAGTGTGCATACAAATACCTCATGATCTGAGACCTTGAAAAATTGAATTAAATTTGGTCTACAATAAATGGGCACCATTTTCTTGATATGAACAATCACGGTGTTCAAGACATAACATCACCAACAGGGCCTCCGACTAAACTGTGCATATGATC
This sequence comes from Thuja plicata, assembly GCA_018584345.1. Classification (NCBI taxonomy): domain Eukaryota; kingdom Viridiplantae; phylum Streptophyta; class Pinopsida; order Cupressales; family Cupressaceae; genus Thuja; species Thuja plicata. The sequence continues at coordinate 1,278,401 of MU228545.1, forward strand.
TGCATTAAAATGTGACACTGCAAACGAAAATAGATAGGCAAATAGGGAAAATAGATTCATCATGGCCTGAAAATATTCATGGTAGCACATTTTCATGCCTACAATACAAGGGAGCATTCAATTTTCTATTCCATTCAACTGGGTTGAAACTTGTAAGACCTCAAAGTCAGCAACTTCATAATTCAGGATTTTCACATTCTGAGAATCAGCATTAATTACAAATGGAATGACTTTGGCAAAATGTGCAAATGAACTCATGGGGGTCTAAAAATGGAAACATAGCTTCTCTCTCATGCCTAAAAAACCTTAGACCCATCCTTATATCATGAAACTCTATCACATCAAAGCAGAAAGAATGCAAAGTAGGCCATTTACTATAATCGGGCAATATGGAGAATGCAAATTTAAGTGAACACCTTTAAACAACTGTCTCCAAAACATATCAAATATGGATTCTGAAAGCTGAATCATTTCATCTACCCCATGATAGGTTTTTCACATGTACCCCAATCGGTATCTCATATAAATCATCAAAACATATCTCGCTTGCACTTCAAGTAGGCTTCTTCAAAAAAAATTTAGGGGTACTCACCTTGCCTTGGAGAAAATTTTAAATTGGTCGCTCCAAATTTGTGCCAAATTTGAGAGTGCTAACAGATACAATAAACTATTTTCTTTGTGTAATGAACACATCTCGACAAGAAGTAGACATTTACTTATGCCATTAATTGCTAATTTAAATCATGCTACAAGACATAGATCTATCAGATAGAAATCATGGTAATTATAGTAATACATTTGCAACACAATACAATGGTAAGAATAGTTGTATATTTTGTCAATAAAAATGTTTCCAGACATATTGAACAATGCAAATATTTTAGTATAAAAGTAGAGATCCAAAAAGAAATGCAGAGATAAATACAACATATGGGATAGATGTATATCTATGTTTCTATAAACTAAACTATCTTTAATGTCCACTTTCATATGATATGCACCATAAATAACTAATATATCTATTGAATCAAAATACTACAATTAATAATCCTTGTCATAATCAAATTTACTCTAGTACCATATATGGCTAATGAACCATCTTCTCAAGATACACAATGCTCTATTCTATGAATGCATCATGCTCAAAACCATACTATAAGAAAAACCATAAATAAACAATAACAAGACAATACAAAGTGAACTATGAAAAAAATAATGGTGACATACACATAATGGTTGTATGTAACACAAAACATACACTAAAAGACCAACCTTTGACTAGGGTTTTAATAACAAGCACCAAATGCAGTCAATGTGCTTGGAATGTAATGTGCTTCATATGAAATGTCCTTCAAATGTAAACCTATGGCTCTGGCATACCATAAACAATAAATGCATGTTGAATGACTGAAGAAACATTGATATACTAAGAACTGACATATTCTAGAATCACATTACATTGATACAATAGTCATTCAATGACAACCAACATAATACATGAGTTCATCTGAGACAAACTAATGTGAATGGTAACATTTATAACATCAAAGTGATTGAAAGGTTTTTCAAACATTCATGCTAAACATAGGGGAACCTTTGTATTTGTTTGATATATGAAATAGAAAGACCTAGCTAATGAACATAAGAAATTGACCCATGTATGTAACCTAAAATACAAGATGACATGACTTTCATATTATGATAAATCAAAACATAAATAGGGAATAAATAAAAAATGTCTAAGAGCAAAACTTAAACAAAATCACCTATATAATGCAATTATGAAACCTTCAGTTCATCACTTTTCATGAACTTCTTGATACCCATACTTCCACATCAACATTTCTGCAATCATTCTCCTAAATGAACCAAATGTCATTCCCTTTATGGGCGATGCCCTAGCATGTGTAGCTTTATCCTTAGATAAATTCTGCACATCAGAAGAGTCATCTATCTCAGACTCTTCCTGATGGTTGCTAGGTTTATAAATAGATTCCTTACTAGCACTCGACCCTTCTTTCTAAGAGCTACCCTAAACATTACCCTCAGCTTTGCTTTTTCCTTTACCCAGATCCAGTGTCTTATTCAGGTACATTGTTGTGGTACCCTAAATTTTGAGAATTTAGAACTCCCAATCCATTATCAAGAAGCAAGTTTCTCCATACTAAAAAAATTAAAGGAAGGAAGCTTTATGATACAAATAAATAGAACTAACTAATCAAAGCCTTCAGAAAATGCCAGAATTTCAAACTTCTACAAATATGATGCCAACAGAGGCTAAAGATGGTCAAATTTTAAAAATCTAAAACTGACCCAGTTCGTCAAATCAAATTTCCTATCTCCAAAAAAAATCTTAGCTTTTCATGATGTGTTTTGGATTTTTGACCAAAGCCAAATCCGAAAGTTAGGTAGTTATTTTGTAGTTAGTTTATTGTTTTTTCAAAATATTTTGTAATAAGGGTTGTGTCTTTTCACCTTAAAGAGACATGAATTCAACTAAAACACATATATATACATAATATAAAATTTAAAGAGAGGACAATACAATATAATATAATTTCACATATTTGGATAGTTTTTAATCAACATGTATAACATGGACCTGGATGTATTATTTTTTCAAAATCAATAAAGATAAGTCCTTTTTCTTTCACATGTGTAATAGTTTCATTATCATTTTACAATTAGTCCCTCAGATAAACCAATAGAACTTCTTCAAAGTGATATTTTGATGTGCATGCCTCCTGATTTGATTCATAGTCTATATTTTCAATTGGTTTTCTCATTTTTCATGGTTAAATTTTGTTGATTGAGGCCTCGATCAATTGGGCTATCATCTGAGAAGTCTTACCTTTTTGAAATTTCTCTGAATTTGTTTTAGGTTGCATGTACATTCCATAAAACATTTGAGGTGATAAGTTTTCTTTTAAAACTGTCTCTGAGGTTGAACATAAGATTGGAATGATCTTGACTCTATTGCCCATGATAGAATAAGGCACTAGTCTAATCATTATTTGGGTTATAGTTGTTCAATTCATTGTTATAGTTTTGTGATATCTTATCTATCTATTTGTTTCAATTTACATACATATATACTAAACATTCTTTCAATTACTCAAAGTATTTTAGTTTACAGTTTATGATATATTGCTTACAATTTGATTTATACAAGCCTACTTGCCATCTTGAGAGATCAGTTTAATTTTGTACACAAGTTATCATCTATAAAATTCCTTAAACCAGTAGATAGTGGTTAAGGTAAAGGTTCACCTAGCTTGGTCTTCCAGAGCTAGAAGTGCAAGGGAAGAGGATCATAATTGATCATTCCCGTTAGTTGACCAAAAATAATTGGTTTTCTAAACATTGGATTGGCAAGTCCATAGGAAATCCAATTCAGCATTTTTGGGCACCAACACATTGTCCCTGGTATGCTCAAAGATAAGTAAAATGAGGACCTCATGCAACACAAGTGAAAAAGTACAAAATGATGTGACTGAGCCCTAGTGAAATGCCCATCCAAAGTAACATATTCCATAATCACAATCAAAACATTGCACCAAGCCTCCTTAATTTTGTTAACATCATAGAATACATTTGCCTTAGCATCAATAAAATTACCTTTCTACTTCTCTCATTTAAAAAAAAATTTAGCCTCCATATTTGAAATCGTACAATTTCTGTAGAAATTCCCACCCTTGTTGGGAATGCCAGTGACTTTAGCAATGAGATCAACCATGAGATTCATTATCTTCCCATCCATAGTAATAGAATCATTACGCCATCCATCAAAAAACTTCTACGTAATGGCTATATCATACATGTGGAGCTTTTCTAGATAGGGAGGCATGTCCACTTTCCTTAGCTTTTGCCACACCATAGCCTTCTCCTTTACCTTCAGCTTCAGGAAGTTATCAGGCTCTTCCCTTTTCAAATCCCCCTCCCATCCTTTTCTCTTTCAAAGAAACAACACTCTTCAAAAACACACAATGAGAAATTCCCAACTAGTCGCCTTCACTAAAATAGAGAAAGACTCATAAAACTGCCCATAAAACGTGTGACAAGTAAGTGTTATTATTTTTTCTACCGTCACTCCATGCTTTCCAACCACCTTACCATCGACTTCTTTTAATGTATTATGTAGTGTCTAATTATTACTTTTGATCATTATTAACATCTATTTTCATTGTAATGCTTTATGAAATTTGACATGGTTATCTTTTTCCCAGTTGAAAAATTGGAGTCTTTTGCATGGATTGTCTACTCTTTCTTACTAGAGTATAGTTTAGACTTTATTTCTACATAGAAAGGTTATTTTTTAGCCCAAAATGTAACATTTTTTTATTTATGCTTGGTCACATTACGGTCGATGATCCAAATCCGAATCATCATCTCCTATACATAGAAATACTTTTTTCAGTGATGTGAACCTCTGACAATCTGATAATTTTTCTTTGGTTACCTTATACTAGGTGGGTGTCCTAGGGATTTTCGTGCATCTTTTGGATTTTAATTCATATTTATGGTATTTGGCGCACCTCATATGATCTCAAAGTTAATTTATCTTTAAGAGACTTTGACTAAGTAAACACGCAGTCTTGTCTTTTATTTAATTGTTTTACATATTAAAATACAAGGTTCTTAGTGTAGACTGTTACTAACATCCATGATTTCATTTTTAGGTAGCCTGGGTAATTATAATCATATGGTCTAGATTAAGGCAAGATGATACTTTTTTTAGCAAATATCTACTATATTCTTTTCATTTTGGGTTGAACAACATATTCCAGTTACCATTCATTAATAGAAATTTCAAGTATATTATGTTACAACCTTACTTTTAAAAGTAAAACCATTCATTATGTTTGATATTTCCTAATCTAAGATGATTCACACATAACTCTCTTTGTTTAGGAGTTCTCAAATCATGTTCCCAAAGGAAAATTACTTAGGTTAGTGATAATACACATGACTGGAGAACTCACCAAGGACATTTGTACAAAATAACAATACGTTATCAGAGTATGATATCACTAAGAGGGGGTGAATCAATGATATAATAAAAACAAGTATCAATTTTAAAGTCAAATTTACATAACCATTCAATGAGAGAAACTAAACAATGAGATAGAAACCCTCTGTGGAAACCCTCTGGGGAATAAAACCACTCGGAATGCCTCATTGGCTTAATACACAAATCTTTTAAACTCCCTCACTTGATACAAAGTTGTCTCACTGACAAGTGCTATCTACTTGATAGTCTTTTATGTCTCACTAGATTTTGCAACTCTTTTCAACTTTCTTACATACAAAGATAAGAAAATTTGATTTCCATGTAGACCCTATAATTTTGTCCAATACATCATTAAATACAATATGCCTTTGGATCTAACAATGCATAACATACAATCATAAACCCTATACCAATCAAGGATTTCTGATACAATGATTGTACACAATAATCCAAATATGACCAATCAAAACTCAATATACGATCTTTGTCTACATCTCTAAGACAATTTGCCTCTATTCAATATATAAGAAACAATGAAGAACTCATTTCTCAAAAACTGATATCAAACTAATTTCAAACTATTCTCTTTAACTAATATCCTCATGCACCATATCATTCCTTTGTGTTCCCATCAACAAATTACATTTCCTTAAACAAATAATGATATATTTGTCAATTTTTAAAAACTTTTTATATCTATTTCAATAAATAAATCATCTATGATTATTCTGATAAAAAATATAATTGAATGACTTTCTTTTAAATCTTTGTTTCTATAAACTAAATTATCTTTAATATTTGCTTTCATATGATATTCATCATAACTAACTAATAAATCTATTGAATCAAATTACTAAAGTTAATAATCCTTTTCATACTCTGATTTTCCATGTTACCATATACAACTAATCAACCATCTTCAATAATCCTTTTCATACTCTGATTTACCATGTTACCATATACAGCTAATCAACCATCTTCTCAAGATACACAATGGTCTATTCTATGAATGCATCATACTTGAAACCATACTATCACAACAAAAAATAAATATCAACAAGACAATACAAAGTTAACTATGAACAAAATGATGGAGGCATACACATAATGGTTGTATGTAATATAAAACATATACCGAAACACCAACCCCTGACTAGCGTTGTAAGACCAAGCACTGAATAATCAGTGTGCTTCGAATGTAATTTGCTTTAAATGAAATGCCCTTCGAATGTAAACCTATTGTTGTGGCATAGCATAAACAAAAAATGCATGTTGAATCAAGAATTAATGAAGAAACATTGATATAGTGAGAACCGACATACCAAAATGACATTACATTGAAACAATAGTCATACAATGAAAATCAGCATAACACATGAGTTCATCTCAGACAAACCCAATAAGGGTTTTGAATAAATAGATGAAGAATAGAATAATGTGAATGATAATAGTTATAACATAAAAGTGAATGACATTTTGAGAAAGAAATAATGCTAAACACATGAGAACATTTGTATTTGATTGATATATGAAATAGAAAACCCCACTTAATGAACACAAGAAAATGACCTATGTATGTAACATGAAATACACCATGATGTGACATTCATATTATGATAAATGAATACATAAACATGGAATAACTCTGATTTACCCTGTTACCATATACAGCTAATCAACCATCTTCAATAATCCTTTTCATACTCTAATTTACCCTGTTACCATATACAACTAATCAACCATCTTCTCAAGATACACAATGCTTTGTTCTATGAATGCATCATACTTGAAACCATACTATAAGACTAACAAAAAACAAACAACAAGAAGACAATACAAAGTGCACTATGAACAGAATGATGATGGCATAGACATAATGGTTGTATGTAACATAAACCATAAACCAAAACACCAATCCTTGACTAATGTTTTAAGACCAAGCACCGAATGCATTCAATGTGCTGCAAATGAAATGCCCTTTGAATGTAAACCTATGGCTGTGGCAAACCATAAAAAACAAATGCATATCAAATCATGAATGCCTGAAGAAAAAATGATATATTGAGAACCAACATATTCCATAATAACATTACGTTGATACAATATTCATACAATGACAACCACCATAATACATGAGTTAGTCTGAGACAACCCTGATAAGGGTTTTGAATAAAAACATGAAGAATACCATAATGTGAATGATAAGAGTTATAACATTAAGTGAATGATATTTTGAGAAAAAATTCATGCTAAACATAGGGGAACCTTTGTATTTGATTAATATATGAAATTGAAAAACCAAGTTAATGAACACAAGAAAATGACCCATGTATGTAACATGAAATACACCATGACATGACAGTCATATTACGATAAATGAAAACATAAACAATGAATAACTAGAAACAGATTAAGAGTATAACTTAAACAAAATCACCTATATAATGTTGTTATGAAACCTTCAATCATATTTTTCATCAATTTCTTAATACCCCTACCTCCACATCAAAATTCTTGTAACCATTCTCTGATCGGGACCAATGTTGCACCCTTCATCGGTGAAGCCCTAGCTTGAAAGAGATTGTGTTTACACAATTTATCCCAAATTACATGATACAATAAACTATTATCTTTGTGTAATGAACACATCCTGACAAGAAGTACACATATACTTATGCCATTAATTGCTAATTTAAATCATGCTACAGGACATGCATCTATCAGATAGCAATCATGGTAATTATACAAATGCATTTTCACCATGATACAATGGTAAGAATAGTTGTATATTTTGTCAATAAAATTTTTTCTAGACATATTCAACAATGCAAACATTGTAGTATAAAAGTAGAGATCCAAAAAGAAATGCAAAGATAAATACAACATATGGTATAGATGTATATCTATGTTTCTATAGACTAAATTGTCTTTAATGTCTAGTTTCATATGATATGCATCATAAATAACTAATATATCTATTGAATCAAAATACTGCAATTAATAATCCTTATCATAATCAAATTTACCCTAGTACCATATACGGCTAATGAACCATCTTCTCAAGATACACAATGCTATATTCTATGAATACATCATGCTTGAAACCATACTATAATAAAAAACATAAATAAAAAACAACAAGACAATACAAAGTGCACTATGAACAAAATAATGGTGACATACACATAATGGTTGTATGTAACACAAAAAATACACTGAAACACCAACCTTTGACTAGGGTTTTAAGAACAAGCACCAAATACAGTCAATGTGCTATGAATGTTATGTGCTTCAAATGAAATGTCCTTTGAATGTAAACCTATGGTTGTGGCATACCATAAACAATAAATGCATGTTGAATGACTGGAGAAACATTGATATACTAAGAACTGACATATACTAGAATCACATTACATTGATACAATAGTCATACAATGACAACCAACATAATACATGAGCTCATCTGAGACAAACCGGATAAAGGTTTTGAATAAATACATGAAGAATGTCATAATGTGAATGATAACATTTATAACATCAAAGTGATTGAAAGGTTTTGCAAACATTCATGATAAAAATAAGGGAACCTTTTTATTTGATCGATATATGAAATAGAAAAACCTAGCTAATGAACACAAGGAATTGACCCATGTATGTAACCTGAAATACAGGATGACATGTAATTCATATTATGATAAATCAAAACATAAAAAAGGAATAAATAAAAATTGTCTAAGAGCATAACTTAAAGAAAATTACCTATATAATGTGGTTATGAAACCTTCAGTTCACCACTTTTCATGAACTGCTCAACACCCCTACTTCCACGTCAACATTTCTACAATCATTCTCCTAAATGAACCAATTTTGTCTTGTTCATGGAGGGTGCCCTAGCATGTGTAAAACCAAAAGTTAACAACCTGAATGGACACCTCTAACTTCACAATAGCTACCACAAAGGCTACAAATCAACCCAACATAGTTATATTTCCAGAAATAAAAAAAAGTTAGTTCCAACCACACCAAATCCCCTGGTAGCATGAGACTTCCAATTAGAAATGCATATCAGACTAATACAAGTCTAAAACACCTTGATTGCACCAGCTCCAGTGGTATTATTGACCTTTGATGCATTCAAAACATCATCAAAACTACTTAGAACTCTTGCTATCAGCTCCCTAACAACCTGACTCCAGTTAATAGCAATAGAAGGTCAGTAAAAAGGAAGGAAATCATTACACAAACTAACACCAACTCCCAAAAATCTATATCTAAACTGAAAATTCTTTTAAAATTTAGGGTTTTCTCCTACCAACAATAAAACTCCTTATTACTCGACCCTTCCCAAACAAACATCAAGCAACAAAAAAGGGCAAAAACTAGAGAACTAAAATAAAATTGACATAAGCTGCTAGTATGTGTGTTGTAGGTGCAAGGGTGGGTGGACGCTTTTTAAAATTCATAACTTTAATCTTAGATATATGTTCACCATAGAACTCCACAAGGTGTAGGCTTCAACGTTGGTAAAGGAAGGAGACTTATAAACCCTGTGTTGTCACCAAAACCTCACGACACCCTAAGAGCACCTATATGGCTTGGTAAATTAGTAAAACTTCATTAGAAAATAGAAAACATGAGGTAAAACATGATAGGGCATTGCTGGTACACATTGAATACCTAACAATGGACAATAAAGAAACACCTTCAAAAATCACAATGAATAGTCTCTAGATAATCCCCAAATATCAACCTTCAAAACCTGCAACTAAAAGAACCTGGAAAATCTTCAATTTTTTTTTGAAACCTTGAATCCTCAAACACAGATATAATGGTGACCCCTATGTGGAATACAAAAAACCATACATAATTAAAATGAAAGCCTGAAGCCTTGTTTTATAGAATTGGAGGGAAAACAATTCAATTTGAAATTTAAAATTAATCATTTCCCACACAAACATTTTTTAAATTCATAACGTTTCTCACCATGTTACCACCCTTCACTTAGGCATTTAATTTAGGGGCACATAACATTAATTAATAAAACTAAAACATTAAAGTAATATAATATAACATTAGCCTCATGACTTTAGTGGATTATTTGAATATCTCCAGCCAAGTTGCAGAAAGTACCTCCAAGTCTCCCAAAGTCGAAACTGGCCATGCCAAAAGAAAAATAAAGTTGAGCAATGATGTTAGGGGCAAGAAGAAGTAAATCAAAAATTTGTGCTCTCCAAAAAGTGTGGTGGCCAGCCTAAGAAGCCCAGAATGCTCTAGAAAGTGTTACTACAAACTAGAATAACAACTGCGCTAAAAAAAATAATCAGATCCAAGGAATAAACGAACTTGAGCTCTCCAAAAAGTTTAGATTTCTCCAAACAACACCTAGCAGTAGACTGGATACTCAAGATTGCCAAAATTAGATACTCAAACTTGGCCAAATGATCACATTACAATATGTTGTTAATGGGGATATTACATAGCTAGTGGAAATAGGCAGTAGTTGGCAAATTTCAAATTTGAAAGTTTAAATTTCATGTCAACCTTGTGTTCCATGGTATTGATCTCAAATAATGACTTGGAGATCTCAAGCTACAGAAAAAACATATAAAATAGTGCTGGTAATTATGGTGGATGCATGGAAATATATGCAAATACAGATAGTATAAATTGAAATGTGAGAGAATATGGTAATGAATTGAGAAGCATAATGAAGGGAAAAAGAACCGAACTTACTACAAGAGTGCAACTTGTCAATATCCAATTTTTTTTGATTTATTTCATCATATACATCCATAACTAGGATTGAGAACCCCCAGTAGTTGAGCACCCTAATGACACACCTCCCAAGATCCTACATGGAAATTTCGAATCACTATAAATTTTTAATAGTGATTTCTTGGTAAGGCCCTTTCTAATGAAGACTTGAATTGCAAATCATTAAATATGAGGCAACATAACCAAGGTTTTTGGTTGAGGTGTCAAAAAAAGTCACCCAAAAATTTGTATATCAATAGTTTTACATTAATTCAAGTTTCATTGCTATGTCTGTGTGCAATCACACAATTTGTTGCTTTTTAGATCTAGGAAATACATTTAGTTCGATTAGGAGTACTCACAATCAACACTAAAGGGCCTACAACTACCATGGAAAGTAGAGGGCATGTTATGGAAAACAACACCCAATTTCTTGATGAGTTGTTTTCATATGATTCACCTTGTCAAATGAGGAAGGTATGGCCTCGCGAGTGTGCTCAATGTTTATCTTCTCTTTGTTCATAAATTTTGGATCTTTGTATTTGAATGCAATGCATCTTCCCTTGGAATATCCAAATGTATGATGATAAGTCAAAAAAAAATTGGGCCTTTTATGGTTTGAAAAAAGGTAAGAGACTAATACTGTATTTCAAAAGTTATTTTGATACCATATCCTTAGGCTTGTGGGTTTTGTTTTAGGTCAGACTCTATATTCTGAACTCGTCAATTTTTCTTATTTTTTCTTCTATCTTGTATCATCCAATCATATTCCTTGAGCATGATAGGAAGACATAAATTCAGATGTCTGATGTTGAATACCTTCAAGCCAACATAGATGAATTTGGTAGGTTGGTAAAGTTTGTCAAGATCAAGGGTACTCATGTTGTCCAAAATTCCACTCAAAATACATATGTTGTCCCAGAACCTAAGGATCTACCCAATAACTTGGTAACTATTCCATAGATAGACCTAGGGACAATAAAACCATTTTACACCTCCTTGTTGATCCATTGTTTCAACTTAAGTAATTGTGTCATAGATTCTCGTGCTTGTGACAACATTATGTTAGTCAATTAAATAATCAAATTTTAAGTTGTCAAATTATATCAAAATTAATGATGACTTAATTTAATTATTTAATAAAGAATTAAAATGACTTTAATGGAGCTTAGTGAAAATTAATAATTTGAGTTTAAATTAAAAGAGGATATTAAAGAGAGAAAAATAATATCTAGAGTTGAGCAAAGCAAAAAATGAAGGGATGAGCTATTAAAGAACTTTGAGAGGCTCATTTTGGACATGCTTGTCATATGTTTGGTTATGTTTCTCTCTTGGACATTCTTTAACCAAAAAACTCTTTCAATACTACACTTGTTGGAGACTTACATGTTTCTTCTCAATTTGGGCCAAGACTGGAACAATGAGCAAAGAGTTTAATTATTGTGCAAATATTACTATCTTCAATACTTCTGGGTGGATAAGGAGGTCATAAAATATTCCCTACAAGTGTCAAGCTCTATGCGAGTAAAAACTCTATAAAGAAACCAGAAACATAGTAAGGTATTCAAAATGCCCAATGAAATGCCAACTAGTGCAAAATTTGGTTGGAACAACTGGAAATAGCAAGAAAATTGTGTGACAGAATTCTCTAGTAGTTGTGGTTTGTAAAAAATGGAGAAGAACACAGATAGTATCTTACAATGGTACCATGAGGGATGACAATGAACCTAGAGAAATTTATGAGGGAGAACACACCTTAACATCAGACTTTTTGATTCTGTTACATGTGGTGATTGAGATTTACGTGAGGAGAGAATCTGCATAGGAGGAAGTCATAGAGGGTGTCCTATGGAAAGCTCTTGAAATAAGCCAGTAGTCAACCAGTTGATGCACCATCTCCCCTGCATGCTGGAAAAAACATGCCTAGCCCAGAGGAACCAACAGGAAGATATGGAGCAAGAACAATGACAACAACATATCCTTCATGACTATGAGCAAAATAATTACTGAGAAGAGGAGCATGACGAGAGTTGGTGAAGGCAAAGCACTAACTAAATCTTCAAGAGAGGAAGGAAAATTAAAGCATGTAGCTTGGGCAATAGAGAGAGCTGAGATGGTGGCTCAGTTGGAGGTTGTCAAGATAGAGAAGGTAGCTTTGGAGGCACAGTTGGCTAAGGAGAAATCCTCTTTTGAGTAGCAGTTGGCAGAGGCTAGTGAAGAGAGGAGTGTCTTGCACCTTGGTCTAACACAGGCTCAGGAGGAATCTAATATGAAGGAGCTCTTCAATGTAGCTATGATGGTGAAGATAGCCTTGGAGGATCGAACGGTTAGAAACTAGAAATTGCAGGCGAGGACACAATAGGTCTATGAGTTGTGTGCTCATTTGGATTCTTCTGAAATGCAATCAACCTCTTTAGGGATGCTCCCTCAGCCCCCTTTCTCTCAGTCATGATTTTGTTATATTTAGTTCTATACATTGTCTCCATTTTGTTGTAATTCATCAAAGACAACTTCTTTTTTGGGGGAGATGATGTTGTCAGGAATAATGATATATTGTTGTGTTGTTGGTATTTAGTTAGTTGGCTGAAGGATAGGTAGTTGGGGTATAGTTTCAACAGTTGGTGTCACACCCCTTTGATCAAGACATATTATATGTACTACCTATGGGTAAAGGCATGATGTGATTATGGTCAATTGATATTACTTTGATCCTTTGTATACATGAGATTGATGGATTAATGGAAGAAATGGTTCTTTGGCACACATCTGTTATGTTTTGTGTATATACTTTCTACATTTAACTAGTTTACCCAGTAAGGAAAACAATCAAGACAATCAACTTCAACATCACAAAACAAGAATGAAAGACATGATGCAATTACAGGAAAAGTATCTAGAAGTTTGTGTAAGGAGTTTTCAGCAATCATTAATCAGCCTACAGGTGAACAAGATTTCAAACTAGACTTGAAAAAAAGATTGGAAGGGAACTAATGAATGAAGAGAAACTAAACTCACAAGCTATAGAGTGTTCCAAGAAGAGAAAGAATCAAATAAGGAGAGGACAAATTTGTTTCATATGTCAGAAAACTTAGGCACCTGATCACCTGATGTCAGATGGTAAACATGCATCAAGGAAAGTGAATTTAAGGATGTTGAGTACACGACAGAAAGATACGAGACACTTCCTACTCATGAAGAAAAAACCAAACAAGGCATTGAGGACACTCAAGAGTATTAGGTGAAAATTGAAAATTCAAGTTACTCTTAGTTTGATTTTGAAACAATAGCTAAGGAAAGGCATGAGGAATTTCACTATTATGATGGTGATCCTTTAATCAAGCACGATGTTGACACTCAAGAATTGAGAATCAACCATGAGGCCAATTATTTAAGAGAATAAACTAATTGGATGAAGCATAAGGATAATGTAGATCTCAAGCTGATTTGTAACTCACTCTTTGAGATGAGTGTTGATTGGACTTATGATAATCCACTCTTCAAGTTGGATGAGGAAGTTCTTTCTAACTCCAGTGATGAGAATGGTTTGGATTGCAAGATTTGGGACCCCAGTGCAATTTCAAGTGATAAGGTATGGACATAGAATTAGAGTGGTGGATCAATTTATGGAGCTAGTATTGCTACCCACTTTCCGGTCAACTTACACATGAGTTTGGATCCTGATCAAAAGATGAGTTGGATGGATTCTTTGGCTTAGTGGATGAGTGGTTCCTGGTTGAAGATTGATGGTAGATGTGATTTGATCATAGGAGATGTATTTTAAGCCACTTCTATAATCATAAATTCTCTGTATTCAAAGGTATTTCAGGTTGTTGAATGCAGAAGTAATATTGGGTTGGTTGTCTTGAGGGTTGGTTTTGTTGAGTGGTGTTTACCTACAATAGTTGGTTGTAGCTGGAGGGATTTGTATCATCTCCTCCCTAATAGAGGTCAGCATAATGACAAGGTCCCATCATCAAGTGGCATTAGAAGTATTTATAGCTTCAACTAGAGTGAGGTTCTTAGTTGGATTGTGGATGTACTCATTCATGAAAGCAGCACATGACAAGGTTACTTGACTAACTATGCACGTGGGGAAATTTGGGATACTGGCATTGGTATGCTCAGTGCATTACTTTAGTGAAACCTTGATGTATTGCTTCACAACTCTCATCATGGTGATGATTACATTTGACTAGTGCAATGGATTGGCGGAGCAACATTACTACGATTGACATGGAATACAGGCATTTGGTTTCAACATGTATGTGTAGATTGCTTGAGGGCAAGCAATCTCCAAGAAGAGAAGACTATAATATCCCCTTTTTGGAACATTATAAGTCAATAAAATAATTAAATTTTAAGTTGTCAAATTATATCAAATTTAATGATGACTTAATTTAGTTATTTAATAAAGAATTAAAATGACTTCAATGTAGATTAATGAAAATTAATAAAGTCAGTTCAAATTAAAAGAGGATGTTAAATAGACGGAAAAATAATATCAAGCACCAAGCAAGGAAAAAATGAAGAGTCATAAGGATGAGCTATTAAAGAACTTTGAGAGACTCATTTTGGACATGCTTGGTATATGTTTGGTTATGTTTCTCTCATGGAGAATTATGGGAAGCTTTGGATTTTAACAGGTTTGAGGATGAAAACAATCAAGCTTCAAGGTAATGGACAGAAACCCATTGTCTATTGGAAAAACCTCTAAACTTTGAACCACCTCTTGACAATATAACATGAGACTTGAATGGAAAAAATAAACATATCCTTTGCTCTATTTTAAACACTTCTCAATTTCAATATATTTAAGGTAGGACACAATTTCACCAGAGCCTAGAAACTCTCCTAGACAAAGAGCCTCACACACGTCTCTCGATGGTGAATTCAAAAGAGATGCCCTCCAAAAATTTGAAACTAGATTTTTACCAAGCCACATACAAAACTTGCAGCCAAAATAAAACTCACCCTTTTCCACAAATTCTAAGTGCCAACTCTTCACTCGCACCAATAGGGACTGCTTTCTTTTCAGATACGAATCGTGGTATAGAACTACATCAATTTTATATTTGCAGTAGGAAAAACCCATCACATTCTGATAAGAACTTCTCTCTTATTATAATTTAATTTTTAGAATGATTCCTTGGTTTGATGCCGCTCCTTTCCATCTTTCCAGAACATTTTGAATTTCTCAATTTTGTTGAGAAATGAGAAAGTTACAAGTATTTTACTGAGTCTGGTTTTCATAGTGATTACTCCAAAAATAACTTGATAATCTCCCCTTTGACTCACTTCTTAACATGCGTGGCTCTTATTCTCAAGGCAATGATAAAAATTCCTTCAATACACCATAGGAAACTATTCTACAATGGAAACTTTGAATATTATAAGAGATTTGCAAACCACTTACGTTCAATCTCCTTCACAACAATGTATAAAAATTTGTCTTACCACAATTAACGGATCTGCACTGTTACACACTCATGCACCATGGATCAGAATAATCCAAGTATCCACTTCCAAATTTTCATCACCACAAACTCCAAGCCAACTATTCACAGCTTCTATCATAACACTTGGTAGCAACAGTTTACCATGATGTAGAATTGACTTTCCACTAGCAATATTCACAAAGATCAGATATATATTAACATCCTTTTAACCAACTGGGAAACAACTCGGGCTCTGATACCAAATGATGAATATTAGAATTAAAAAATCTCAAAATCAAAACTAAAACTCTCAAAGATATATATTTATAAGGAAATGAGAGAATACAATGATATGTACCTCCCACTCTCAAGGCTGAAATATTGCCTCATTTTATACATGGAAATAAACTATATTAAGCTTTCAATGGATCCAATAAGGATTTCATTATTTAGAAATAGTTTCAACCCCTATATTATTGTTAAAATAAACTTAATTCAAAGGTTCTTAATTCATCATCCAGACAAAAATAGAATATCCATATGAGCTCATGCATCACTAGTCATACTATTGGCGCAATAGTACTATCTTGAATCAAAATTTTATGTTTTTCCAATCTTTTTCTGAGCAAGAGTAATTCCATAATGCTTTTCAAAAATAGAAACAATTATTATATAAGCATTCACCAACCACATGCAATGTCTTGTTTCTCAAGTGATAAATGAATAAAACCTGACATCAACTCTTGTTCACCATTAACTTTCATTATTCTTTAGTTATACAAACTAACAGCGACTTCATTTTTCTAAAGAAGTTAATGTCTTTATTCCTTCCTGCATTGACATTTAAGGACACCCTCTATGCAACTTGGTTCGATTGTGGAGAAGAATAGTCACCTTAAAGGCCAGAGGTACATTGTGTATAAGTACATTAAGACTTGTAAATTTCCATTAAAAATAGTTAATGCACACTCACATAATGAACATATTTAGAAAATAAATTTAATTAAATTTTTCTTCTAAATAAACAAAAATGTACAAGGGGATCAAAACTCAGTACAACCAGAATGGTACCTTCAACATGTGAAGTACTATTTCATGTCTATACTAACAATCGTCATCTATTGATTAAATTGTGGGGGTATATAGGCTTATTGATCTAATAGAATAATTGTCTGAAACCCATAAAGAAGGGGGACAAAGATTACCATTCCATCTTGCATCACCGCGGGTTCTCTGGAGTAGGTATAATAATTGTTTGCTAATATGACTCAATGTTTTCAGTATGTATATATGTAATACATGAACAGTTGTAGATTCTCAAAGAAGACATTTTCTCTCAGCGTATATATTTTCATTCACCATTTGTTTTTCGTAAAAGGTACCTGTACGCCTCTCTCTGGTTTCCCATAGCTTTCCAAGGGCGGGGGTTAGTAGCCAAGGTTCACAAGTGAATGCAAATCAAGTACGCAATAACTACTAAATGAATAACAGAAACATGAGCAATAAAATGTACAAACAAGAGAAAGGAAGACAAACGAATGCAAACCCTTCGATGCTTGAAGCTTCTATTGTTTCTCTCTACTCCTTCTGAAACACTATTCTTGATGCTCAGTATTGGTGGGGCAGCGTCTATGACTTGAGAAGCGTCAAGAATTTTGACAATTGAAATGTGTGTGTGTGATCACAAGATGGCTTGAATGCTAGAACCAAACTGACATAGTAATGGCGCACGAGAGCTTGAAATCTTGGATCCTTCAAATGGTTATGAAGGGTTTATAATATAGGATTTGGTGATGAAATGAATGGTTGAGATCAATCCCAGAGATGGGAAGATGAACGGTTGAGATCAAAAGGAACAGGAGACATCCACAGTAAACTCCACCTCTTTATTTGGTTAAGAGGAGATAGAGTTTGGTTAATTGAGGAGCTAATTATGAGTTACCTTTTTGAACTGAAGAGGTGGGTGAAGTTACCCATGTGGACTGGAGAGATGGGT
>MU228545.1:1300026-1324633 GCA_018584345.1 Thuja plicata
CCCAATGGGAGATAGATTACTGGAGACACCATTATGAGGGCGTCATTCCTTCTATAGAGAGAGTACCCAGTTATACGGCATCACAGAGATCCAGCAGGACTCAGCGGTCTCAGAGCAGTGGTGTTAGAGCTCCAGGATCCTCTCACAAGACTGATGTTGATATGCCTCCCCCTCGTCCCCTCCTGGCGAGGGTGGGGGTAGCTCATGCTGATTATGTTCTTTGTACCATTTTTGTAGTGATCCATTGCATACTTTGAGTTTGTACCATTTTGTATCTCGACACATTGATATATATATATATATATATATATATATATATGATTCTCTTGTTGGTTACCTTTGTGTTTTGACTTGCAAATTTTCATTTGTACTCAGATGTTTTGATCTATATGAGATGCAGCAGTGTTTTGATTATGATGTGCAAATGCTTTTACTTTCTATGTGCATGTTCTATATGATTTTAGATGATGAGATGTATATGCCTTGTGCTTCTAATATGCAGACTCATTTATAGAATGATGTACTTTTTCTAATGATACTGACGTGTTATGCAGGATGGTGTAAAAGAAATTCCTATGTGGATGAGATGTTTTGCGGATGCATGTGATGTTTTATGATTTTATCATGTATGCAAAATTAACATGTATGCGAAATTATCATGTATGCGAAATTATCATGTATTTTTTCATTTTCTGATGCACTTTATGGAATGAATGCAGTCTATTATGCACAAAATATCTGAGTAATGCATGTGATAGTTAGAAAGAAGTTAGTATGGATAGATGTGTTCTGAGATCGATCTGATAGAATGTAATGATAGAAATGTTTCTCTTTTTTTTCATTTTGTGGATAGGAATGATCTGATAGAATGGATGAATGTCTCAAGTCACTGCCCATGTTCCAATAATTGTCATCATTGCATCTTTTTTGTATTTTCTGATATTCTGAAAGAGAGTCAAATGATCCAGGTCACATACTACCTAGACACCCCCATGACCTCTTAATATCCGAAGGAGTAGAGAGATTGAATAGAAAGAAACCCATAGTGTACCCAAATATTGACCATCTGGATTCAACTATGCTCCTTGTTTGAAAAGGAAGAGACACAAAAGCACCCAGATATTGATCATCTAGATACCGCTTGTCCTCTGAATTAATCTAAAACAAAGAAACCAAGATAGAACTCCTATGTCGCTAGAGTCCATCTGGATAACACACTGAGCTCTTGATTTCCAAAAAAGGGAAAGACAAGCAAACAAGATAGAACTCCTACGCCCCTAGAGTCCATCTGGATAGCATCATGAGCTCTTGTTTGCAAACATAAAGGGAAAGACCATAGAAACAAAGATAGAACTCCAAAACAACTCAGAGTCCATCTGGATATTGCTGCGAGCTCTTGATTTCTTATAAATCAAACAAGCAAAGCTAAAAGAGAAGGAATGACCAATTCTTTCCCAGGTTTAGTCTCAGATCGTGGAACTGCGCAGCTGCCAGATAATTGACAGTGCCTATCGCATTTATCCGTAATCATCATGGCCCTGAAATCAAAGTGAACATTTAACAGACAACAATCAAAGAAAATAAGTCATGATCTATCATAGCTACTCTCCTCACATGGTGGATCCTGAAGTAGCTTAAGAACATAACCCTGAAATTTAGACTGACATATGACTGACTTGACTGACCTAGTCAACATTTATGCTTGGTTTTGCGATGCAGTGGATCTCTTGATTGGTCAACTCTTTGGATAGGCTTGTTTGGCTTGTTTTGATTGATCGTGTTGGCAGCTCATTAAGCTATGTCAAATGGGCCAAATGCTTGTTCGCAAAGCTCATGTTTGTGACAGTACTGATTTGATAGGTTTGAATTGTTTTGATCGAATTGGCAGCTGATCAAGCTGTGTCAGATGTGCCCAATTCTTGTTCGCAAAGCTCATGATTGTGACAGTTTGATTGATAGATTTTGAAATGATCAATTTGGCAGCGGATCAAGCTGTGTCAGATGGGCCCAATGTTGTTTTGCAAAGCTGATGATTGTGACAATTAATTGACTGGGCGCTCTTGCCCCTTTCTGTGTTGATAACCGAGTTGGTTTTATTTCTTGGGTTTTTGCAATTTTTTGAATGTTTTTGATGAAGTTTGATTTTTCTCTTGATTTTTGAACTTTTTAGGTTTTTTGTGATGAGTTTTCAATTTTTAGGATTTTTTTAGATCTTTTGGAATCGCCCCCTAGTCTGGTGGATCAATAAGTAACCATGGGTAAGTGCTTTATGCTTAGAGGGGTTTGCCCTTCCAGATATAGCTTGGGATAGTCAGTTTTGTCATTTGGAGTGGGCTCAAGCCTTTTGAAACGTATTGATGGTGAAGCTGGTTTGAACACTTGGCACCTATTTGCCAAGTTTCCACCAAGGTACCTACTCAATAGTGCCTGTTTACCAGGTTTTCACTGAGAGAGTGATGTTGTTTTCTCTTTACTTTTTTTGCTTTTTTTGTTGTCGCCATGGCGCCTAATTGCCAGGTTTTTACCAAGGTAACTTTGTATTTTTTTTATTTTTTTGGTATTTTTAGAATATGTAGATAAATTTCCCAACCATAGAGACCTTTAAGGGTAGAACCTCTTTAGGTGCATGTTGTTGATGTAACTGAGGAGCTGATCTCCTTCTGGTGTTGCCAGTATGAATGCCCCACTTTGGGTAGAGTTGATAATGACATATGGTCCTAACCAGTTTGGCTCAAATTTCCCAGGTTTGACTCGTTCTGTTTGATTCTTCTGATTCTCCATGAGGACAAGGTCTCCTACCTCAAATGTTTGTGGCTTTACCTTTTTATGATAGTTCTTTCTAAGGTGATTCTAATAGCCTTGTAAGTGGTCGAAAGCATGTTGCCTTCTTTCATCTAGCAACTCTAGTTCACTGAGCCTTGCTACTCTATAGTCTTCATCAGAAACCAGGTTCTTCAATGATATCCTTAGGGATGGGATTTCCACTTCGAGGGGTAATACCGCCTCTGTTCCATAGACTAGGGAGAAAGGATTTGCCCCCGTTGGTGTTCTCACACTAGTTCTGTATGCCCATAATGCAGGACTAAGTTGTAGATGCCAGTCTCTCCCTGATTCATTCACTATTTTCTTCAGGATCTTCAAGATTGTTTTATTCATAGCTTCAGCTTGTCCATTTCCTTGAGGGTAGTAAAATGAGGAGAAACCTTGTTTGATATGGAACTACTCACATAGGTCTTCAACATCCTTGTTTTGGAAAGGGGTACCATGATCTGTTAGGATTGTTTAGGGGATCCCATATCGACAGATGATGTGATTGAGCATGAACATTGCTATCTATTTTCCTATGATGTAGGTGAGGGGAATTGCTTCCACCCACTTTGTGAAGTACTCTGTTGCTGCTATGATGTACTTGTGTCTGTTTGCTGAAGAAGGTGTTATCTTTCCCACTAGGTCAAATCCCCACATTGAAAATGGTAATGGTGATGTGATGGGATTCAATTCCTGGGCTGGTGCATGGATGAGGTCTCCATGAATTTGACACTTTTTACACCTTTGAACATGCTTATGTGTGTCTGTCTCTATTGTTGGCCAATATTATCCCATGCGGATTATTTTCTTAGCTAAGTTGTTGCCACCTCCGTGGGTTCCACATATTCCTTCATGTACCTCATACAAATCTTTCTGGGATTCCATGGAAGTGAGACAACATAATAATGTTCGATCGAGAATTCATCTGTATAGAGTAATGGAGAGGATTGTATACCTAGAGGCTTGTCGTATGAGGGATTTTCTTTGGTTTCTAGACAGGTTTGGGGGTAAGACATTATTCTAGAGATAGCTATAGACTTCTTGGTACCATGGGGATTTAGGACCAACAAGGACACATGTTGATTCTGTGATAGATGCTTGATGTGATGGCACCAAGAGTTTCTCCACTAGAAACTGGAATTTGGTATCGTTGCCTAGCATATCAATCAGTGATGCTATGGTAGCCATTGCATCTGCCACTTTGTTATGTGCTCTTGGGACTTGCTCAAAGAGAATGTAATGAAACTTGGTGCGCAGTTGTTCCATCTGTTCTCTGTACGGTATGAGCTTCTCATCTTTGGTCATGTAATCATTATTAACTTGGCTGATGACTAACTGTGAATCACCAAAGACTTTCAGGTTCTTGATCCTCCATTGAATGGCTATCTTTAGACTGATAACTAATGCTTCATATTCTTCTATATTGTTGGTGCATTGGAAGTTGAGTCTAAAAGACTTTGGTATTGTATCATAATCTAGGGTGATAAGCACTATCCTTTCCCCTACTCCATGGTTTGTACATGACCCATCAAAATAAAGTTGCCATATCTCAATCACTGGCTGTAGTGTCATGATAGATTCATCAAGAAAATCAGAGGTAATTGGTTGGTGGTCTTGAATCGGTGCCTCTGCTAGTTGATCGGCGATCACTTGTCCTTTGATAGCCTTTCTGTCCACATACTCAATGTCAAATTTGCTTAAGATCATTATCCATTTTTCCAGTCTTCCAGTGAGTGCTACTTTGCTTAATAGGTATTTGAGAGGATCAATATGTGCAACCCATTTCGTTTGATGACTCAACATGTAGTGTCTTAGCTTTTGAGAAGTGAACACAACTGCCAGGCATGACTTCTCTACTGGTGTGTAGTTTAGCTCATATCCAACCAGTGTTCGGCTTAGATAGTAGACGGCCCTCTCCTTCCCTGCATCATCATGTTGTGCCAATAGAACCCCTAATGCTGATTCTGTTGCTGAAATGTATAGTAACAATGGTCTACCTTGCACTGGTGGTACCAATATAGGAGTTTTAAGAAGGTAGTCTTTGAATATCTGAAATGCTTGTTCACATTTTTCTATCCATATGAACTTGATATCTTTATGTAATAGATGTTGGAATGGGTGACACTTGTCTGCCAGTTGAGCTATGAAGCATCTTATTGATTGGAGCCTTCCTTGTAAACCCCGTAGTTGTCTCAGGTTCGATGGTGGAGGCATGTCCAGTATTGCCTTGACCTTTGCTAGATCCACTTCAATGCCTCTATGTGATACTATGAACCCTAGTAATTTCCCTGCTGTGACACCGAATGCACACTTTTTTGGATTTAGTCAGACTTTGAATTCCTCCATTCTATCAAAGATAGGTCCCAAAAATTTTAGATGATCCTTTTGAAGCACGAATTTTGCTAGTATGTCATCGACATAAACTTCCATTTTCTTATGAATGAGATCATGGAATATAGTGCTCATGGCCCTTTGATATGTTGCTCTGGCATTCTTTAAACCAAATGGCATGACATTCCAACAATAATTTCCCCATGGACATGTGAAAGCTGTTTTGTGTTGGTCCTCTGGTGCTATCCGTATCTGGTTGTATCCTAAAAAGCCATCCATCAATGATAGAATCTCGTTCCCTGCCATTAGGTCCACTATTATGTCGATGTTTGGTAGAGGAAAGTCATCCTTGGGACATGCTATGTTGAGATCCCGAAAATCTATGTAAATCCATATTTGTCCACTATGCTTCGTAACCAGAACCAGATTTGATATCCAATCCGCATATGGTATAGGTCTAATGAATTTAGCATCCAGGAGCTTTTTCAGTTCTGCTTTGACTAATAATGCACCGTGAGGGTGCATCTTTCTTAGCTTCTGTTTGACAGGTTTTGCATTTGGTAATAAGGGGAGATGGTGTAGTACTAACTCTGGGTCTAATCCTGGCATATCTGAGTAAGACCATGCAAAATTGATCATTCTCTCCTTGAAGAAACCGATGAACTATTCTCTTTCCTTAGGGGTGAGAGATTGTGCCAAATAGATGTTCTTTGGGTTCTTGTCATCCCCCAAGTTGATTTCTTCTATCTCCTCTGCTAGTAGTGCTGATTTCTCCTCTGTTAAGGGGAGGAGTTCACTCTTTCCATCTTCTAGCACCTCTGTGAGGTTTTCGCTAGAAGATATGTCTTCTTTTAGCTTTTTATCTTTTTGTTCTTTTTTCTTTTGTGGATTGCAAAGAGGATCTTCCTCCCCAAAGTATGCTACTCTGTCTAGGTTGATAGAGAATCCTGCCTTGTGATCTCCTGACGGTATGCCTTCTCTTAGTCCCATAAAATGAGCTATTGCTTCATCATTTTCAAAGACATCAAGATCAGATGGTCCTTGTTGATCCCACTCTATAAGTTCAGGGTGTATGAGACAGACACTTTCACTACTGTATGGCTTTGTTTGACTAAATGGGACTACAAATATGGTGCCTACGAAATTGGACTATGATGAGGACGCACCACTTGAGGTCTGATGAATGATATGTTTGTCTATACAAGGTTGTCCGGTAATGGTCAGTTGCTCAAATAGGTCTGTTAGGTTGATGATAATGTCTACTTGAGGGAACGAGTAAGGAATTGATGGTTCAGAGTCATGGAGGGATTTCCACTCATACTCATTGGAGTCAGTCTTGAAGGAGTATTATTCCGATGTCTCACTTCCTTGGGTATCATTGATTGCTAAGTGTAGGTTTATTTGGGATTGTGTGGATCCCTCTTCGGTTGGAAACAACTACGCTAATATGTTTCTTATTAGGACATGCTCGTTGTTGTGCCCCCGGTGCATCTGTGCTATTTGTGTGTGATTGACTTGAATGTCTTGAACCATAGGACTAGTGCTTTATTGTCCATATCCCAAACCTCTAGTGTTTCTTTGGGTTGGTGGGATAGGAAATTCATATATGCCTTGTTGCCTTGCCCCCAGTCCGATTGTACCATCGTACCCAAACCTTTGTATCATTGTGTAACCATTGCTGTAGTTTTCCAATAGTAAGGGTGGTCGGCTTGTCTCCAGAGTGTCTCTGTATAACCATGCATTAATGTCTTGTTCAAAAGGATTCTCTTCTGCTATGTCCCCCCATCGGACAAAGGTTGTAGGTGGACATCTAAAAATAACTGGTTGCTGAGTTTCTGTTGCAATGAAAGGTGGTGGTATACCATGATTTCTGGGACTTAAAGGCATGTGCGTGATTGTGAAGGCCTCTTCATATCTATATTCACCACATCCTTTGTCCATGATGGATATCTTACTTGCTTTCTCTGTGAAATCTTTAAGATCTATTTTTGAACTGGATGAGATGTTGGTATCTTGATGAATGACTATCTTACCTACTTCTCTTTTGACATCCTTGGGATTTGATTTTGAAGAGGATGGGATACTTGCATCCTGGTTCGATGGTACTTGGTTATCAGTGATGATTTGGACCGCATTGCAATATTGGTATGGGATTGGGATCTCCTTCTATGATAATCTCCTCCCCTTGGTGAGGGAATTTGATGCATTGATGGTATGTTGATGGTACAGCTTGCATTTCATGTATCTACGGTCTCACTAATAACATGTTGTATCCCAATTCCAGGTCTAGAATTTGGAAGGGTGTGTTTTTGACCACAAGGCCAATGCAAACAGGTAGAATAATAATACCTTTAGAGGATCTTTCCTCTTCATCATATGCTCTGATATTTATCCTTCGAGTGACATCAATGTTTGATTTAGAATAGCCTTGCTGTTTGATTAATTTCAGAGTACAAATGTTTAAACCAGCTCCACCATCAACAAGGACTCTTCGAACAACGCTTTTGTGGATTTGGACAAGCAAGTGTAGAGGATCATTATGTAGGGGTTTATGCGGTGGCACATCATGGTCTGTGAATGTGGCATGCTTGTTAGCTTCTATATGGTTGACCATTGTTTGGAAGCTTTCTGGTGTTATGTCCCTTGGGACTACTGCATTTTGAAGTTCTTGGTCAAGTGTTATTTTATGTTGCAGAGATATGCGCAAGAGGTCAAACATGGATATCTGGGCAGGTGTGCGCTTTAGTTGGTTCACTATGCGTGTTTGTGGATCTGAGTTAGCTATAAGATTGGCTAATGTAGTAGCTATGGATGGTACTCCTTGTAAGACAACTCTAGCATGATGAGTAGTTATAGCGCAATTATTGCCTTGGTCTCTGATGGTGATTGTGGCCACATGATTATTTGAAGGGTTCAGGCAATTTATGATATTATCACTATATGCATATGTATAGTTAACTTTATTGGTTTTTCCACCAGACCTGGAGGCTTTTCCTTTGTTGTGATCATGGAAGGTATCATTAAAAATGGTGTGATCAGTTGTGCCTTTAGCTTGAGTGTTCGTCACATCGATAATTCCTGTGTCAATGAGATCTTGGATAGCATGTTTCAATCGGTAGCAATTGGTTTTTTTGTGCCCCTTGACCCGATGAAACTCACAGAAGTCTTTGTCATTGTACCACCTTGGTTTGTTTTCCTCTTGTTCAAAATATTTGATTGCTAGGAGAGTGATGGTGTTTGATTGTATCAGCTTACGTAAAGCTGATTCTATTGGTTCTCCCAATGGTGTGAAATTTCTTTGTTGGAATTGGAACCATGGTTTGCGTTGACTCTATTGTTGATTGTTTGACACAGTGGTTGCTTGCACAGGGGGAGGTTGGTTCTGGACATATGCTTATTGAGTTGGCCCTGTGGGGTTTTGGTTTACCATAGGCGCGCCTTGCGGTGACACCTTGGGTTGTGCGTAGTTGACCATTTTTACATCAATGACACCATCACCAGTGACATTTTTGTTCTTGTTCCACCACTTTGCCTTTTCCATTGAATTGTTATTTGCATTCGTTTGCATAGGGTATGCAAGGATTCCTCTTTTGACCAAGTTTTTTTCACACCAAACTCCTCTTTTGATGAGTTGTGTGAAGTTGGGTGCTAACAGTAGTTCTGTTGTGAATGACATATCTAGGATCAGACTGTCAACAAACATGACTATCAAGTCTTGTTCGGGCATGTCATAAGTTATGCAGTTTTCTGTGTTCCTCCATCTCTATAGGAATTTCACAAAGGACTCTCCATCTTTCTATTTTATGTCACAGAGGTCCTTGATGCTGACCTTGCACTCGATGTTATGATGGAAATGTGCGATGAAATTTTTAGCCAATTCTCCCCAAGACTGAATGCCATGAGGTAGATGTGAGAACCATTCCATTACTGGTCCGGCTAAAATTTGTGGGAACAACCTCATTAGATATGTCTCATCATGAGAGAATTCAACGTAGCTAGCAAAGAACTCTCATATATGCTCAATGGGGTTAGTGTTGCCCCTATACTTGTCAAATTTTGGCACTGAGAAGTGGTTTGGGAATGGAGACATCTGAATCTAATGATCAAAGGGATAGGGGTATAAATCCTCTGTGGTATAGGATTTTTTTTGTCCCTGATTCTACATAACCAACATTTGGGTTTGAAGGTTTTGCATTTGTTGCATTAGAATGTCTATTTGATACTGCGGCTGATGTGTGTGGACATTCCTTTGCGCTATGGTGGGTATGAGGCTACGCCTTTGTGTCCCTTGAGTAGGAACATAGGATTTCATCCTAGGGACTTGATATTGATTTCCCACCGAGTGATTTGTAACTGTTGGGACATGAGTGGCCCAAGGGGGGTTTGGAAGTGTTTGCTGTCGTGACTGAAACTAGTTTTGATAATGGTGGGGTAGGTATGGCTGCTGCCGAGGTATGGTTTGAAACTGGGGTTGTTTTTGCGGAGGTTGGATATGCGACAACTGAAGCTAGGGTTGTTGTTGTGGAGGTTGGATACATAGAAAATGAAGCTGGGGTTGTTGTTGTGGATGTTGGATAGGAGGAAACTGAAGCTACGGTTGCTATTGCGGAGGTTGGATGGGTGTCAGAATGGGAAAATATGTAGCTTTGGGCTGGCCTTGACTTAAAATAGGTCCTACAGAGGTGGATCTTTGCGGGCACGAAGTGTTGATCCCAAGGTTAGTGTGGACGGGTTGTAGTAGTGGCATAGTTTCAGAATCACTAGAGTTTGGTGAGATGGAAGGCATGCTAGTGATCATAGGTGCACTCAATTGTGAGTTTGTCATGCCTTGAGTAGATGATGTGCTAGCTTGGGTTGGGTCATTGGTTTGATTGGACATAGTCTTTGTTGATGTAGGTAAAGTCAATGTTGGAAAGATCTGTGACACAACCGGTAATGTCTGAGGAGTAGTGTTTTGACTTGCGAGAGGGTTTTCGGGCCATATAGTTGATACACTGAATTCAGCGGGGAGCTTGACTCCCTTCTTTATTAGCATGGCCAAGTAACGTTCAGGGTTCCTCTCTACAACAGTGTCAACTACTTTGGTGGAGTATGCATCTTGTTCCACATCTTCAATCTCTGCTTTTGTGATATCTTGGAAAAAAGCTGCCCCACGGGGGGGCTCAATGAATAGGGTAGGACTAGTGTTCACGAAGGGATCATTCTCTTTCTCAGTTTCCCAAGTGGGGAAATGGTTGATGTATGACTCATCTGGTTGATCTCTAGCCATAGACCTTGTGTAAGGTCCTCCATGAGGTGTTTGAGACATAGTGTGGTCCAGGTTTTGTAACTAAAACAAGTGATATAAAGCAAACAAAGAAGAGGATTCTTTCTAAGACAAAGTCTAAGTTATGTTTTGGAAAAAGGTAATTCTAAGGACAAATTTTGATATAACTTGATCTCAAAGTGGTGATAAAAGATAGGATTTTCCGACCTTTGTCTTGGACAAAGTCAATTTGAAAAAGGTGATGATGTTTGATAAGATGAGATCAAGATACTTCGAGTTTGAACTTTGGAACTAACAATGTTTTTAGACAGTAATCGTGCTTTGTAGAGAAAGGGTAATCTTAAATGTTTTAGAGATTCACATAATGTTCTTTGCATTTTCCTAGGATAGACACTAGTTTTGGACACCTAATGAAGAATTCTTTCAAGGTTTTCAGGTCAGAATAGGAATATAATATCTCTGGTCAAAAGAATGTGGTATAATTTCATCGATTGCAGTGAAACAAAGGTTGATTATGGTGTTTTACCACACACAAGGCTTCAGATTTTGCAAGATAGTTGACATTTGATAACCCTAGACTTTAACACGTTTGACTCATTTTGACAGTTTGAATGTTTTTATTTTGCGTTTTCAGAAATTGATCAAAGGAACAAGCACAATAGACACTGTGTTTTGAAGATTGAGATTGTGTATGTTCTACAAATTTTTCAAGTTGCAATGTTGTCACGAGGTCTTAACAAAGAACAATCAGATTAATCTAGGTCAAATTGGCTTCAGAATATAATGTTATAGGCCCAATGCTTGAATGTCTGTTAGCTCACACAGCAATTGTCATGCTACTAGGACACAAAGGTCCACGTCATAGGTTCCCGTGTTTTTTCCATTTCCAGGTATTGTTGCCATGGAGTGAAGATCTCTTTCACTACACAAATACCTTGGGACACATATGTTGGGAATCTTGGGGGGAAATTCTGCAACCCCTTGCACTATAATAAAATATCTGTTAGAAGGTAAAATGGGTTGGCCTCTATTTAATCAAGGTTGTAGTAAGAGTTTGTGGTGTCTCTCCAATCGGTTTGTACGTGCGTGACTCACTTAAGAGCCTAGTTGATCACGCTGGCTCCTTAGGGATATTCACCCGATCTAGACTATCATCAACACGCCTCACCCAAGCTTGGCTAGATAAGATGAAACTTTGGTTTGCGCCTTGTTTATATACCAGTCGGAAGGATTTCCTGGTTTAAGGTCGTCCTCCAAGGAAGAAGCGCTTTCCTTGGACAGGCCTTTCTAAGAAAATAATGGTTTGTAATCTAACAGTTTGTGCAAGTGCACCCAAAACTCAAGACACGAGGTTAATCGGTTAAGCTCCAATTTTGAAATGTGAACTAAGCTACACCACCATACAAGCACGAATGTTCAATTTTAAGCCCAAAAAGTAGGTGTTGATTTGCTTGTTCAATTTTAAAGCACCAAACTGAAATATTTTTTGCCTTTGTTCAATTTTAAACCTCACGTCAATTTTAAAAGCCCAAATCTGAAATATGAGGTGTGATATGTTTTGCAAGCACTATTCTTTTTAAGCCCAAATCGAAAAATGAATTCCTTTTAGTTTGTGTTGTTTAAACAAGTTAGTACCAAAAAGGATTATTTGCAAAAAAATGAGAACTTTGAAGAAAATGAAATGGTGCTTACCAAAAACTTACCTTCCTCTGTCCTTGATGACCTTGATCTAATCCTGCACAGAAACCACAAAGAATGTCAGTCAAAAAGTAGATGGGCAGAAGGCTTGGATCTAATATTTGTAGTATTTTTTGTGACTACGGAAATCTTCTTGCAACTGCGGTAAACTTCTGTCGATTGCGGTAAACTCCTTGCGATTGCGGAAAAGTGCTATCGATTGTGGTAAATAAGTTTCAACTGCGGTAAGATGCTATCGATTACGGCACGGATCGGACAACTGTGGCAGATTTATGACGATTGTGGTAAATTCCTTGCAATTGCGGCAAAACACCAGAAGTCAGAGACAAGAAAATGGCCAGAATAACTGCGAAAGCCTGCAATCAATTGTGGTATTAAACAAGTCGATTGCGGCACAGTTTTAGCGATTGCGAAAAAATTCCAGCAACTGCAAAATAATACAGATATCAAAGAAAAGTGAGATTTTCAAATTTGCGACCATATGGCCATGGTTGATCTAATCATTTCTTCGTCTGCAAGAGATATTTGGGTTGTTTCTTCACGTCGGGTTCACCAAAATGTATGCCTCTCTCTCCGGTTTCCCACAGCTTTCCAAGGGTGGGGGTTAGTAGCCAAGGTTCACAAGTGAATGCAAATCAAGTACACAATAACTACTAAATGAATAACAAAAATGTGAGCAATAAAATGTACAAACAAGAGAAAGGAAGACAAATGAATGCAAACCCTTCGATGCTTGAAGCTTCTATTGTTTCTCTCTACTCCTTCCGAAACGTTGTTCTTGATGCTCAGTATTGGTGGGGCAGCGTCTATGACTTGAGAAGCATCGAGAATTTTGACAATTGAAATGTGTGTGTGTGATCGCAAGATGGCTTGAATGCTAGAACCAAACTGACATAGTAATGGTGCACGAGAGCTTGAAATCCTGGATCCTTCAAATGGTTATAAAGGGTTTATTATATAGGATTTGGTGATGAAATGAATGGTTGAGATCAATCCTAGAGATGGGAAGATGAACGGTTGAGATCAAAAGAAATAGGAGACATCCACAGTAAACTCCACCTCTTTATTTGGTTAAGAGGAGATAGAGTTTGGTTAACTAAGGAGCTAATTATGAGTTACCTTTTTGAACTGAAGAGGTGGGTGAAGTTACCCATGTGGACTGGAGAGATGGGTGGAGTAACCCATGTGATGTAATTGGAGTTATCTCTTTGAAGATAAATGAATATTTAATTCATTTTATTTAATAATTGTTTTCAACATGTGAGATAATTGAATTCTTTTTAATTAAGAATTTCTTTATTTGATGAAATTGAAATTAATTTAATTGAAAGAATTTAATTATTAAGTTTAAACATTTGATTTAAACTATAGGAAATTGAATTTAATTGATTAAATAATGATAATTAATCAATTAAAGCTTAATTAATTAAATAAAATTAATTATTTAATTAATTTTGGGAATTGGATTAGATAATTTGTGAAATGAATTTAGAGGAAAATAGGTGATTAATTAATGATTAAGAAACCATTAATTAATAGATGAAAATTAGTGTTTTTAATGTAAAGTCGCAAGCCTGTCCATTTTAGGGTGTCTACAGTACCTGAGACAAAAACAAAGTATGTTAATTATGCAAATGAACAAAAATAGATCAATGCAATTCAAAAGTGCATTAGGTACAATACTGTAACAAAATAAAATCCCGTCGACTTAAATCTAGGTATACTAAATCAAACCAAAAAAATGATCACAATTAACCGAGATTACATTAGCTGGGATTTGATAATTGCCATAAATGAAGATTCTAAAATTAAATGAGGTATATGATGCTTATCTTTGGAAATTACTATGAAGAATAAATATTGTTACCTCACAGAACTTGGTCAATTTGGTTTTTAAAATTGATGATTGTAGTCTGATAAATTCCTCAGGTTTTGAAGTCCCAAAAACTCATATACGTCAAATCCAAGCCCCTAGGAATGAAACTATGCATTGCAGGTGTAAGATGATGTGTAGATTGCTTTGTCATCTGCATGATCACCTTGATTGAGTGTAAACTTCTGACATTTCAATCTTTGATATTTGAAGATGCATGAGGACTCTGCAATTAGAAATACCTAAGGGAAGATCACAGTTTGTGAAGGTCAATGTAAGATACTAACAACCCTCACAGGTTCTAACTTTACCAACACTAAATTTTCTTTGCCAATGACTAATATTTCTATTGTGTTTTGATTTGGAATGTGTTTTTTTTTTTTTTTAAATTTTGAGATATATTTTCCTTCTTTGGTTTTGGTTGCACATATGGGAAAAAAGGAAAATGCTTAAAATATAAGAGCTACAATAGCAATGAGTATTCACAAAGATTCAACCATATTGCAATGCATGAACACAATTCTACATACAATCTGATATATATGCTAGGAAGGAAAATACAAAGTCTGATTTAAAAACCTAGAATTGTATGAAGCCTGTGAACCCCCAACTAGGATTGAAATCTAACTAGGAAGACAAATACAAAGTTTGATTTAAAAACCTGGAATTGCATGAAGCCTATGAACCCCCAAATATTGATGTTACAGCCAAATAGATGACTTTTCCCAAGATATTATGTTGTTGCAAGTGATATCTAACCCAACCGCCACTAAGAAAGGTGATTTGGAGCCCAAACCCTAGGCATTTTACTGTTCATGGTACTGTAGCATTACTGTTCACATAGATACTATAGCAGCAAATTAAAAATTTGAAATTTGATATTAATTGCTGCAAATAAGAGCTACAGGTTTTCCATCAATGGAGTCCTCAATCTGCAATAAATACCAACCTCTGTCCCTATATTAATTCCCTGATCAAAATCATTAAAATCCTTCACACATACAATCACAATTCATGGCACAATATTGGCTCTAATATAGACCAACTCTAGGCGCAATTCACTTGATAGTTCCACCAGTTCAAACTGCTAGAAAAACTTGGAAGAATTTACAATTCTTCAAGCTCAAGCTTGAAACCCTTGTTCCAAATTTCTCTTCACCCAAACTCAAATAACAAATCCATCAAGAATGAATTGATTTCCTCATGTGAAGGCTTTTATAACTCTCAATATGAATCAACCAGCTAGCTTCAAATTCACACTTCACATAACTTAAAACACCACTTATCCTATTTGTTTTTCATGTAAAAGCTTTTGAAACATTTGAAATATAATAAATAATTATATTCCCTCATATTAAATGCACTTTTAAAATAAGCATTAATTCACTTGGTACTTTATAGTATCTCATATAGTTATTAATCTAAGTTCCACAGGGACACGTCCCCGACCTTGGAACCCCCCGTTCCTATCCCAGGTATGAAACAGGGACACGAGGACGGTATTTCAACATCCCCTAACCATTCCCTTTTCGGTCCCAAATCGGAGACATTTCAGAAACCCCAAAAAGAGAAGGTTCCAAATTAGGGGATGGATTTGGGTACCGGGGATGGTTAGGGGATGGCCTGACCATCCTGAGAACCCAAATCTGTCCCCTATTTCCCAGCTTTAAAAAAAAGGTTGCAAATCATAAAAAGTGCATTTTTTTTAAATCGGTTATGGGTGGGCCCCACATGGACTCTAATATCAAATAAAAAATACTAAACCCTATTTTGGATGCAAATCCTAACTCTCTTTCATTTCTTCATTTCATTCATTCTATCAGAGAAGAAGAAGAAAGAGAAATGATAACAAAGCTTTCATTTTTGAGTTGCAAGAGGAGGGTTTGGCATATATCATTTGCAGATACATTATTGATTTTGATTATTATAGACATTTGATTATGGAGTTAAACTTCTATGTTATCCTTTATTGTTTAGTATTTTAGTTGTACTTCCCTTTATATCATTTCATGCATGAAACTTGGAGCCTTTGGGCATTTTTTCTATGTGTATGCCATATTTTTACAATGGAAGTATTTAAACTTTGTTAATTTTCTATGTATTCATTGTATTGAGCTTCTAAAATGTCTATGGTGAATGGTTTAACAATTTTATGATATGCATATTTGAATTCTCTCTAAATATATATAAAATCCCCTATGTTTTTAATAGTCATCCCCTAAAAATTGGTTCTAAAATGTACCCGTACCAGAAACATGTCCATGTCCCCTAAAATGTACAACTCCATGGAGCATAGTTATTAATTAAATGAATTCAATTAATAACATCATTTGAATTAATAGCTTAATACCTTTGAAAAGTACAACACCAAATGCCATAATTTTACTGACAGGGATCATCACCCAAGTGCCCTGCTAAAAGTGGTAACTAACCAAAACTGACTTACTATAAATAGAAAGTCTCTCAAAATGAGCCAACTGAAAAATGATTCAATCATAGTTCATACCATGAGTCTGCGTGCTCCTTCCAAGAAATATCTTTGACCATAATTTGACTTACTATAAAAATTAGGTCCCAAACTGGAAGCTCTGTCAATGTCACCATAACTCCATACTGCTAGCAAACTATCTAGGTCTCATGCTAGAGGATAGCAACTTCATCTATCCTGGAATAGTGACTTACTATAAATAGTAAGTTTGGCAATCTGCCTGGAATGAAGAGAAAACTTGAACCACTTCGACTAGTGTGAAGTGGAAAAACAACTTTTGACTCGACCAACTGACACCCCCTATCCAATTCATTAGCCTATGAGGGTCACAAAATAGGCTAATCCCTCAAACTCTGATGCTCAATAAAATAGGGGCATTACAGTTAAATTCTCCTGCTAACCCACTTGTTAAGTAACATTATCAAGTATCTAGGTGCTCAACCTATTGATCTTGATGTGACAGGTTCCTTTAAGTGTTTCAAATTGAAATGTTCCTAAAATTATTTCTTCATGTACTACTTTTCATGTGTTTAATTGAACACATGAATTACTTTAAATATGGAGCCATAGCAATTAGTTTCACAAATCTATACAAATAGCTTGTAATGTCACCCCTATATTTTTCTCAAACTTCTAAACAATTTACAAGCTCAACATAAGTTAATCAAACACGACATACAACTGCAATAGATCTTATGTAAATATTCAAGTTCATATGGTTGTTGTTACCAATGCATAAAACATCCCTACACTTTGATCATTCACATGAAATACCTTGAAACATCAACAATAAAGAGGTCTGTAGGTGTGATGGTAACTTTAGAAAGGCTACTATGGATGTGATAAGGTTTGCTATACATTTTAGCATGCAATAGGTGTGAAAACAAAAGTTAACAACCTCAATGCACACCTCCAACTTCACAACAGCTACCACAAAGGCTACAAATCAACCCAATATTATTATATTACCAGAAATAAAACAAAGTTAGTTCCAAGCACACCAAACCCCCTGGTAGCATGAGACGTCCAATTAGAAATGCATATCAAACTGGTATAAGTCTAAAACACCTTAATTTCACCATCTTTGGTCACAGTATTGACCTTTGATGTATTCAAAACATCATCAAAACTACTCAGAAATATTGCTATCAGCTCCCTAACAACCTAACTCCACCTAATAGCAATAGAAGGTCAGTGAAAATGAAGGAAATCATTACACAAACTCACACCAACTCCCAAAAATTTATATCTAAACTAAAAATTCTTTTAAATTGCAGGGTTTTCTCCTACCAATAATAAAACTCCTTATTACTCAGCCCTTCCCAAACAGACATCAACCAACAGAAAAGGGAAAAAACTAGAGGACTGAAAAAAAAATTTGACATAAGTAGCTAGTGTGCGTGTTGTAGGTGTAGGGGTGGGTGGACTCTTTTTAAAATTCATAACTTTAATCTCAGATATTTGTTCACCATAGAACTCCACAAGGTGTAGGATTCAACATTGGTAAAGGAAAGAGACTTATAAACCCAGTGTTGTCACCAGAAATCCTCACATCACCCTAAGAGCACCTATATGGCTTGGTAAATACATAGAACTTCATTAGAAAATATAAAACATGGGGTACAACATGCTAGGGCATTTATAGTACACATTGAATACCCAAAAATGGACAATAAAGAAACACCTTCAAAAATCACAATGAATAGTCTCTGGATAATCACCAAATATCAACCTTCAAAACCTGAAATTAAAAGAACCTGGAAAATCTTCAATTTTTCTGAAACCTTGAATCCTCAAACACATATATAATGGTGACCCCTATGTGGAATCTGACAAACTAGCTACTGATTGTACATAATGAAAATGAAGAACCCAAAGCCACATTTTATAGAGTTGGAGGGAAAATAATCCAATTTGAAATTTAAAATTAATCATTTCCCACACAAAAATTTTTGAAATTCATAAGATTTCTCACTATGTTAGTCCCCTTCACCTAGGCATTCACTTAAGGAGCATATAAGATTAATTAATAAAACTAAAACATTAAAGTAATATAATATAAAATTAGCCCCATGACTTCAGTCGATCATTTGAATATCTCCAACCAAGTTGTAGAAAGTGCCTCCAAGTCTCCCAAAGTCAAAACTGGCCATGCCAAAAGAAAATAAAGCTGAGCAATGATGTCAGGTGCAAGAAGAAGAAGTAACTCAAAAAGTTGCGCTCTCCAAAAAGTGTGGAGACCAGCCCAAGAAGCCCAGAATGCTCTAGAAAGTGTTACTACAAACTAGAATAACAACTGCGCTCAAAAAAATAATCGGATCCAAGCAATAAATGAACTTGAGCTCTCCAAAAAGTTTAGAGTTCTCCCAACAACACCTAGCAGCAGACTGGATACTCAAGATTGGCCAAATCGTATACTCAAACTTGGCCAAATGCTCACAAAAAATATGTCATTAATGGGGACATTACATAGCTAGTGGAAACGGGAAGTAGTTAGCGAATTTCAAATTTGAAAGTTCAAATTTCATATCAACCTTGTGTTCCATTGTATTGATCTCAAATAATGACCTAGAGATGTCGAACTATAGAAAAAATGTATGAAACAATGCTGGTAATTATGGTGAATGCATGGAAATATATACAAATACAGATAGTATAAATTGAAATGTGAGAGTATGTGGTAATGAATTGAGAAGCATAATGAAGGGAAAATGAACTGAACTTACTAAAAGAGTGCAACTTGTCAATATCATATTATTTTGAGTTATTTCATCATATGCGCCCAAAACTAGGATCTAGAACCCCCAATGGTTGAGCACCCTAACTACACACCTCCTAAGATCCTACATGGCAATTTCAAATCACTACAAATTTTTAATAGTGATTTCTTGGTAAAGCCCCTTCTAATGAAGACTTGAATTGCACATCATTAAATATGATGCAACATCACCAAGTTTTTTGGTTGTGGTGTCAAAAAAAGTCACCCACAAAGTGGTATATCAATAGTTTTGCATTAAATCATGTTTAATTGCTGTGTTCATGTGCAATCACACAATTTTTTTCTTTTTAGATCTAGGAAATACATTTAGTTCGGTTATGATTACTCACAATCAACACTAAAGGACCTACAACTACCATGGAAAGTAGAGGGCATGTTATGGAAAACAACACCCAATTTCTTGACGAGTTGTTTTCATATGATTCACCTTGTCAAATGAATCACACATGCTTGGGCTTTGATACATCTCGTTGAGACCTTTCCAACGAGATATCACACATTCTTGTGGGATGCAAACACTCTGTTCTAACAATCTTGATGCCGCTCAAAGACACAGTCTTGAGATTCATTTTTGGAGAGTTGGAGGCATTGTATTGAAGGAAATTAGTGGATTGCTATAGTGGCATGAATAGTAATTCACTACAGTGATGTGAATAGTGATTTCTCTACACTAGCATGAATAGTTTATTGCTACAGTATCGTGAATAGTGGTCATGATTAGTGAGTTTTCTATGACATTTTGACAGCCCTAAAAGACATTATTAGAGTGGTAAATTTTGCCCTTGTACTTTTAAAAGTATTTTCAGTCTTTATATGTTTTTAGATGTTACTGGTAATTTCCTGAGTGCTACTAATCATTTTCATCATTCCTCTGAAACCTGGTACTATCACAGAGAAGTGCAGATTGATTTAAGTTCTGCAAAGATATTGGAGGTGTTGTGTTTGGCTGCTTGTAGAAGGTTCGAACTGATAAACACATCTCATATACCTATTATTGCTGGTTTTTGTAATCAGGAGGGTATCATACTTGCTGATAAACATTGTTGAGTACATCGTATTTGCTGATAAGCCTTGTTGGGTGTGTCATATTAGTCAAGGGGGACTATAGCAAGACTGAGACAATAATTCTGGACAGCCTACCACGTCTGCAACATGTATACTCTTATTTGCAATAATAGATAAAGTTCTGAAAATAAATCTAGGTTGTTTATTTGTAATCAGCATTTAAAAATCTTGAATGAATTTGCATTTACTTACATTGTATTATCCAATCTAAAAATGTCTAAATTTGTTTGATAAAATTCCTGTAAGCTAAAAAGGTTAAAAAATTATTAGAATAAGGGGGTATCTTTATAGTGGTATCAAAGCAGAGTATCTTGCCATTCTGGTGGGTACAAAATATAATGAATAGGCAGTGATATGATAGATTGGAGTGTTCAAAATTTAACTCATCATTATAATCAATGTAACACCAGTGTGGGGGGACGTTAGGATGAGTTTTCGAGATGAGGGTACAAATGGTCTCAATTTCAGGACAGTAGGGGGATGGCGGCAAGGGGGTGGGGGGTGGGGGAGCGGTGGGTGTTGTATACTATACATATCACATATAGAACTTGAAAATGCTAGTTATCAGATGATATTTTTGTATAACATACCAAATTGAAATACTTGAACATACCAAAATTGTAGCACGAACCATAACCATTGAACATTCCCAATAGTAACATTCAAAAATCAAAATTCAAGTATCCATCCCGACAAAGATGTGGATGTGCAATGGCGGAGGTGGGGGTACTCGAGTACTAAGACTAAGACTTGATTAAATGTTGGACAAAAGGAACAAGGAAATCCTATAGATCATATAGGTACATGTGAACAGGTGAGAAGAAACATGGCTGAGAGGAATGCTAGTGACCCCAATGAGGAGAGATTTTTACAGTTACTAGATACCTTGGCATAGGGACAACGTTTGGCTAAAAGAGAGCAGGGGAGAAGACTCAGTGCATGGACATGATGATGCAGATGATGGCTAGGTAGTTGGGAATGAATTTGAATATAGGAGGTAATAATGCAGGAAACAATGAAGGGAATAAAGGAGTAAATAATGCTGGGAAAAATGGAGGTATTGGAAGGGGGAGAGATGGCTGATAATTTTGGCCTTGTCACCCTGGATCACAGACTGTTTTCTTCCTATGAGATATTCAATACGAGATTGATCACTCATTTTGATAGGAAAGACATAGAGGTATATTACAAGGAGCTAGCTCATCTTAAACAAGGTGGATCTTTGGAACATTACATTGACGAGTTTCAGAGGATCTCCATCATGGTTCCAAATATAATAGAAAAATGGAAGGTAATGCTATTCATTGAGGGCTTGTATGATAAATATAGAGGGATGGTTAGAGTTCTCAAACCAGATACCTTGGATGATTCTATTAAGTTAGCTCATGATTTGGATTCACCATCCTCCATTTTACAGCCACCTAAGAAACCCTTCAAGGGGTCCTCTTCATTCTAGAAAGGTAAAATTTAGAATAAGAGTGCACCTCCTAGGCTGGATTTTGAAACTAAAAATGAGTTGAGGAGGAGGAAGTTATGCTTTACTTGGAGGGAGCCTTGGAATCCATATCACAGGTGCCTTGGGAAAGGAAAACTTCACTATATTGAGGTAGCTTCTAAGGATGAGTATGAGCAGTTGATGGCAGTGAAGAGGAGGAAAATGATGAGGAGACTCAGGTTGCCAGCATCATAAGGGAAGAAGAAGAAAGTCCCCACGAGAAGCCCCTAGTTACCTTAGCATCTCTTTCAGGGATTCCTACATGTCACCCCTTTTGTTTGAAAGGAGTAGTTAGAGGGTAGAGGATTGTATGCCTTTTAGATACAGGTTCTACACACAACTTCATCAACACAGGTATGGTCTCCAAGAGAATGCTATAGGTAGACGACATTCTAGAGTTTGAGGTCACGGTAGTAGGAGGGAATTTATTGAGTTGTACAGGGAATATCTTTGGTCTCCCAGATACACTTTGGAGATTACCTTCTAGAGGCAGATTTTTATGTCATTAACTTGGATAGTTTGGATGTGATATTGGGTATTCAGTGGTTGCAGACCCTAGGTAGGTACATCATTGATCACATGCTAAAAGAATTAGAGTTTATACAGGGTGATCAGTAGGTGATTCTTAAGGCCATGCTAGATGGCGGTCCCAAATTAGTATCCACTCATAGGATGGAGGCCATCATGAGACATAGCGACATGGAGTGGGGAGCCCAGTGCTTCATATCCACAAAACCCACATCAGATTTAGGGCAGCAGGTTCACCTTGATATTTAGCAGGTGCTTGACAAGCACAAATAGGTTTTCAAGGACATTCTGCCCAGCATACCTTTAGACAAGGGATTTGAGCATATCATAGAGATGGAGGAGGGTGCTAAGCCTATTATTACTACTCCTTATCATCATCTGAGGCACTAAGGAAGAGATAGAAAAAATGATAAAGGAGCTCCTAGAAATGGGACACATCAGGCCCATTCGTAGTCCCTTCGCTTCTTCAGTGGTATTAGTGAAGAAGAAGGATGGTACTCTTCACGTGTCAATTGATTACCGTGCACTAAATAAGAGGACCATTAAGAATAGGTACCCTATTCCCTGAATTGATGAGCTTTTAGATGAGTTACATGGGGCCATTTATTTCTCAAAAATTGATATTTGATCAGGGTACCATCAGATACATGAACAAGAAGAGGATGTCCATAAGATTGCTTTCAGATGTCACTACAAACACTACAAGTTTTTGGTGATGTCATTTGGGCACACTAATGCACCTACCACCTTTCAATCTTGTATGACTCATCTATTCAAGAAACAGCTACACAAGAGTGTTCTGATATTTTTTGATGATATCTTGGTCTTCAGTAGGACTTGAGAGGAGCACTTGAGGCACTTGGATGAGATTCTTAGCATCATGGAGAGTTATTCTATATTTGCAATAGAATCTAAGTGTGATTTTGGATTAACAAAGATCCTCTATCTGGGTCATGTGATAGGGGTAGATGGAGTCACGGTCCACTAGGAGAAGATACAAGCAATCTGGGATTGGCCACCACCTCAGAATGTGTTAGAATTGAGAGGATTCATGGGGTTATGCTCTTACTACAAGAGGTTTGTTAGAGGATTCTCTCAGACAATAACACCCCTCACCAATCTTACTTGGAAAGGGGCTTTCAGGTGGATAGATGGGACAGAGGCAATCTTTAATAGACTCAAGACTGTCATGAGCACATGTCCAATTCTAGCACTGCCAGATTTCTCTTGTCTATTTATTTTAGAATGTGATGCCTCTGGTAACAGAATTGGTGGAGTATTGATGTAGGACAGGGATCTTATTGCTTTTGAGAGCTAAAAACTTAAGGACAACGAGGGGCTTTACTCCACCAATGATAAGGAAATGCTTGACATCATGCACGCCTTAGCTAAATTCAAGTAGTATCTAGTGGGTGGCAAGTTTATAGTCAAAATGGATCACAATAGTTTGTGGTACTTCCTGGAATAGAAAGAGTTGAATGAGAGACAACAGAAATGGGTTAGTAAGATCTAGGCCTATGACTTTGACATTGAGTATGTCAAGGGCATGAATAACATTGTGGCTGTGCACTCTCTAGGAGACATTCAAAGGTAGCTTGTTGTGTTCTATCTGAGATTTCCACAGATTGGAAATCCAACTTGTTGGTTGAGTATTCTAAAAATACTCAAGCATGTCAGATATTGGATGGGAAAATTTCTGATAATAGGTACATGATTGCGGATGATATCATATTCTATAAGGGCAAAATTTACCTAGTGCTAGATTTGAAGCTTAAAGATAAGATATTGAGATTCATCCATGATGCACCTACAGTGGGACATCTAGGTTTTTTCAAAACCTACAGACAGGTTAGAGAGAGGTTCTCTTAGAAGGGCCTCAAGGATGATGTCCTCTAGTATGTCAAAGAGTGTCAGACTTGTCATCAGAACAAGTCAGAGCACACTCATCCAGTGGGTTTGTTGCAGTGATAACTTTAATAAACCCCCCTCTAGAAAAAAATATAAAATCCTGGTGAATCTTTCATTTTATTTTTAAAAAAATTAATTCCTATTGGCGAATCTCTCAATTTTTTGAGAAAAAAAATTATTTGTATTGGCGAATATTTTTTAATCACAAATTTTTTGTAGAAAATATTGGCGAATCTCAAGAAATAACCAAAATTTCATTAATGACCATGGAAAATAATTATATTTAAAGAAAAAGGAGTTCTTATAGAAAATTATTAGGCTAACTATGAAAATATTTTATGGGTTTAAGAGAACTCTATAGTATCTAG
>MU228545.1:1336186-1391338 GCA_018584345.1 Thuja plicata
TACATTTTATCTATAACATATTTTGAAATCAGGGGAAAAATAGATTATTTGCATATACTTGTTTGGAGGGAACTAGACCCTAGATTTTCAGCAGTTTTCAACAATGGAAAAATGGACTTCAAAAATTAAAAAACTATGTACATTCTTGTTCAATTTTTTAAAAAAAATTTATAGACATAAACTTAATCCATTTTTACACATTTCTTTAGTTTATATCATTCTCAAATTCTAAATACAAATGCCACCTTTTATGTCGTTAAAGTTGAACAGTTTGCATGTTGTGGTCCTTTTCCTTTATAAAAGTGTGACATAGGTTTGTACTTTTACCCATTGTCAATGGACCTTGGAACCTCTGTCTATATTGGGGTTCATTAAAACAATGAACATTTCAATCCTTGTGCATATTGCTTTGTTATGGCAGGTTATGACAGTCTAGTTAGGACTAAGTACAAAGCACTCTTGAGTTCCTAATGGTGAATGGCAACAAGAACCACTAAGGGTCATTAATTAGGAAATTATGCATGCCTTCAGACCATGTAGATATTGGAGAGAGTTATTTTTAGTATTGAGTGCCAGAGGTTTCAAGTTTGGATAGTCTAAATGAGCCAATGGGGCCCAAAAGGTAGAAGACATGCAATCAAAAGAGGAAAGGCACACAAGGATATCAGAAATGAAGGATGTAAACAATGAAGAGGTACGTACGTACACCTATAAATATTTTTTTAAATCATCAAGCACTGAAGAAATTCAAAATGAAAAAATAGATATGGTAAGAAAATGACAATCATCAGATGGATGATAAGGTTGACGATAAGGAATGGTAGGGGTTAGCAAGAAGAATTGACAAGCAAAATGCAGATTTCATTTGTAATGTTGTTACTAATCCAATTATTTTTATAAACAAATTTGTTATTATGTTTATTCCAGTGCAGGTGTCAAGTGTATCGAATTGGGAAAAGTAGCAAGTTTTCTTTTATAGATCCAAGTACTTGGAAAGGAGGGTAGGAAGGCCAAGGTTGAAGATGAAGCATAGTGATGGTGCAAGTTCCAAAGTTGATGCACATTTCTAGTACCTTGTACATCTGAAGGTTATACCAAATGAAAGAACCATTCAAAGATCAGAGAAAGAAGAATTCAAATATAATCTTGTTATAAGTCGTTACTCAAGGGTCTTGAGTTTCATATCCATGTGTACAGATAAGGGTCATGAAATTTTGATAAAAAAATAGCTGGAGGATGTTGAAGAAGGTCGTTATCTTCCATTTGAATAAAATTTAAATTAATTATATATTGTATTTAGAAAGCTATTGTCATTGTAGATGGTCGTTATCTTCCATTTGAATCAAGTTTCATTGAATTCAATGTTGTATTTAGTTGTAATTTATTCATAAACAATCCAAAACCCTCATCTAGGGTCATCAATGAACAAGAAAATTACATATCTCTCACTTTATCCATGGGAAATTTCCATAAATTGGTAAAATGACTTGTTTCAATGTATATTCTAAAATTCAAAAGTAACACGTCTTAATGATGTAATTTGGTTATGTTTCAAGGATGTCTTAGGACTATTACAATGGTGTTTAGACTCGTA
The DNA here is from genome assembly GCA_018584345.1 of Thuja plicata. Taxonomy (NCBI): domain Eukaryota; kingdom Viridiplantae; phylum Streptophyta; class Pinopsida; order Cupressales; family Cupressaceae; genus Thuja; species Thuja plicata. The sequence continues at coordinate 1,337,781 of MU228545.1, forward strand.
AGGGAAAGAAGATAGATGTTTATTGCTTTGTTATTGCATTAAATATTGGTAAATGGTGTTGTGGTGTGTGATAGGTGTAAGAGGAGTTATAAATACCCCGTTGGGTCAATTTCATAAGCAAATGAAGTTTCAAATATTATTAGTCACTGCCCCTGAAAATGGAGAGTATGATTGTCACGATAAAGACTAAGAATACAACATTTTGAGTGTTAAGTGATTATCCATTAAAATGGGGATTGATAGGAGGTGATATCAAGGCACCCTTGAACCTCTATCTCTATTGGGGTTTGTTAAAATAATGAATATTTCAATCCTTGTAAACATTGTTCTGTTATGGTAGGTTATGATATTCTAGTCAGGACTGAGTACATAACACTCTTGAGTTCCTAATGGTGAATGGCTACAAGAGCCATCGAGGGTCATTAATTAGAATATTATGCATTCCTTCAAACCATGTAGAGATTGGAGAGAATTATTTTGAGTGTTGAGTGCAAAAGGTGTCAACTTTAGATAGTCCAAAGGAGCCAATTAGACCCAAAAGTTAGAGGATGATCATTTCTTTCGAGTGTTGTTACAAAACAACATTGTGATTTCTTATAATATGTTGACAATCTAAATTAAAGGTGTTTAGATATGTGTTTGTGATTTGAAATTTGGAGTTTGTATAAATGTTAGAGTAAGTAAAGCCTCACTACAAGACTACAAGAGCCATAGTGCACTCTATGAAGGAAAGATTATTTCTTGAAGTGTCAGAGAGAGAGAGAGAGAGAGAGAGAGAGAGAGAGAGAGAGAGAGAGAGAGAGAGAGANGTGAGAGAGAGAGAGAGAGAGAGAGAGAGAGAGAGAGAGAGAGAGAGAGAGAGAGAGAGTTTTATATGGTTGAAAATGTTTTGTTTACCTTTTGTAAGGTCTATAGAGTCAGATTAGTCATTGTTTTGAAGAATTCTCATGCTTAGTTATTGCCTAGAAGGTTAAAAGTGTACAAAAAAACATGTTTTATATAATCATTTCATTTGAACTTAGTTAGCTCAGTTGGTGAATCCCTCGCCTCTGCATCAAATTGGTACAGGAGCCAGTAGACTCTGGGAAAAGGAAGCTTGTATGTGGTTGTTAGTTTGTGTTTGTGCAACAATGAAGGAGGTAAACAATGAAAAGGTACATACACCTATGATTATTTTCACATCATCAAGCACTGAAAAAATTTAAAAGGACAAGATAGATATGATTGTGGATGAGTTTCCTTGTCATTTTCACTTGATTAAATCTAATGATCAAGTTGAACAAGTTGAAGGGTGCATGAAGGTTGACATTGTTAGCAGAGTTGATATTGCTAATAGTGTTGAAATGGATGAGGTTGATAAAATCAATGTTATTGTTGAACTAATAGAAGAAAATGGGAGCGATCAAATGCATGATAAGGAATGGCAGGGGTTACCAAGAGGAATTAAGAAGAAAAATGCAAATTTTATAAATAATGTTGTTACTAATCCAATTATTTTTTTCAATGAATTACTTATTATGTTTACTCTAATGCAGGTATAAAGAGAATTGGATTGGGAAAAGAAGAAAATTTTCTTTGACAAGTCCAAGTACATGGAAAGGAGGGTAGGAAGGCCAAGGGTTAAGATGAAATTTATGGGAAAGGGTCATGAAATTTTGATCAAATTTGATAGAGGATGTTGGAGAATGTCATTATCTTCCATTTGAATCAAGTTTCATGGAATTCCATGTTGTATTTAAAAATTTATTTTAATTCTTTCATAAACTATCCAAAACCCTAATCTAGGGTAATCAATGAACAAGAACATTACATTTCTCTCATTTTATCCATGGGAAAATGCTATAAATTAGTAAAATAAACCTTTGCATAAATATTTTGAGATTGCAAAGTTACAGATCTCAATGATGTAATTAAGTTATGTTTCAAGGATGCCCTAGGACTATTACAATGGTGTTTAGATAGGTAAGGGAAAGAAGATAGATGTTTATTGCTTTATTATTGCATTCAATATTGGTAAATGGTGTCACGGTGTGTGATAGGTGTAAGGGAAGCTATAAATACCCCCTTTGATCATTTTGATCAAGAGATGAAGTTTGAAACATTATAAGTCATAGCCCCTTGCGATTGAAGAATATGATTAATGTTTTAATTATCGATATTAATGCATTAATTTATTTATTTTTCATAAAACTACAGTTTTTTTCTTTGGATGAGTCCATTCCTGAGTCTTTACTGAGTGCGAGTCCAATTTTTGTCTGTCGAGTCTGAGTGTTTCAACTATGGTTGTGAGTTTGTGTTTGTGCGGGTTGAGAGGAGAACCTTCTTGCCAAAAGAGAAGAGAGGAGAATAGACTTAGGTGAATAAAAGGCATAGTGGAAGCAAGGTTATAGGGATTTTCTTGAAGGAGAGATGGATTTGTTGAAGAGGTGTCTACAGGGTGATGATTTATCAAGGAAGAAGCAACATAAGAGAAAAGAGACAAGTGTGAAGTACAAGGAAGATGACAAGGCATGATAACAAAAATTTAAGCAAGAGATACAAAGGTTGGATCAAGCTCTGAAAGAGTTGAAGGAAAATTTTGCTCTAGAAAGGCAAAACTGGCACTTGCCAAGCAAGGATAGGATCGCATGGCCCACCATAAGGATCATTCAAATGAGGAAAAGGCACATAAGGATAGTAGCAATGAAGGAGGTAAAAAATGAAGAGGTAAGTAAACCTATGATGATTTTGACATCATCAAGCACTCAAGAAATTCAAAATAACAAGATAGAGATGGTTGTGGATGAGTTTCCTTATCATTTTCGGTTGATTGAATCTAATGATCAAGTAGAAATGGTTGAATGGTGCATGAAGGTTGACATTATTGATAGAGTTGATATTGTTGATAGTATTGAAATGGATGAGGTTGATAAAATAAATGTTGTTGATAAACCAATAGCAAAAAATTGTAGTGATCAGATAGATGATAAGTTTGATGATAAGGAATAGCAAGGGTTACCAAAAGGAATTGAGAAGCAAAATGCAGATTTCAAGAGAAATGTTGTTACTAATCCAATTACTTATGTCGATGAATTTTTTATTGTGTTTTTTCCAGTGCAGGTGTTAAGAGAATCAAATTGGGAAAAGCAACAAATTTTCTTTGATGGGTCAAGGTTCCTAGACAAGGGGGTAGAGGCCAACCGTGAAGATGTAGCATAGTGATAATGAAACTTTCAAAGTTGATGCATGTTTCCAATGCCTTGTACATTGGAATGGCATACCATATATAAGAACCATTTGGAGACTAGAGGAAGAAGAGTTAAAACATAATCTTGTTGCAGGTCCTCACTCAAGCGACTTGATTTTTTTGTCCATGGGGAGTATGGTGCAGGGGCACCTAGCCCCGATGATCAAATAGGGTCAATGGGAGATTTTAAGCCATCTTGAAATTGTAATAAGGTCATATGAGACCTTTCAAAATGTAAGGGGGATTATAAGGGTCAATAAGGTCATATAGTCAAAAGTTGTCAAGTTGCAACAAAAGTTTCCAAGCAACTTATCTTGCAACCAAATGACCAATAGTGTCTAAATTGGTGTTTTAAACATCCACTTGATGTAAAGAGGCCACTAAAATTTCAATTTTATGTTAAAAGGTCAATTAGGTAAGTCCTTAGGAAAATGAAGGAAAAAATGCAAAAGTTGTCACTATGCAAAATGTTGTCAAAAAGCAAATTAAGGGAAATGGATAGTTAGAATGGAAAAAAAATAGTCATAGGTGGTTGGAAGGAATGGAAAGGGTAAAATATCCCTTTTATGAGTCATTTGTAAGGGGAGAAGGAAGTATGGATTCAAGTTGTACGGAGATTTAGCAACAAAAACAACAAAATCAGTCAAAATTATGTATTTCCCTTGAATGTGTGACTGTCACACTAATGTATACGGGAAAGGGTTGTGACATTTTGATCAAAAATTAATGGAGGACATTGGAGAAGGTATTTATCTTCCATTTGAATCAATTTTCATTGAATTCCATGTTGTATTTAAAAAGTTGTTGTAATTTCTTCATAAATTATCCAAAACCCTCATCTAGGGTAATCAATGAAGAAAATTACATAGTGAACAAGAAAATTGCATATCTCTCATTTAATCAATGGTAAAATGCTATTAATTGGTAAAATGACCCTTTTTAATGTATATTTTGAGATTCTGAAGTTACAGATCTCAATGATGTAATTTGGTTAGGTTTTGAATATGCCCTAGGATTGTTACAATGGTGCTTAGAAAAGTAAGGGGGGGAAGATATATATTTATTATTTTGTTATTGCATTCAATATTGTTAAATGGTTTTTTGGTGTGTGATAGGTGTAATGGAAGTTGTAAATATCCCCCTTGGGTCAATTTGATTAGGAAATGAAGTTTGAAACATTATAAGTCATTGCCCCCTGGTAACGTAGAATAGGACTGTCACAGTTAAGACCGAGAATACAACATTTTGAAGGTTAAGTCATTATCCATTAAAATGGGGATTGATTTTAGGTGTTATAAAGGGACCTTAGAACCTCTTTCTTTATGTGTGTTTGTTAAAACAATAAAAAATTTCAATCCTTGTGCACACTGCCCTGTTATGGCGGGTTATGAAAGTCCAGTTAGCTCTGAGTGCAGAGATCCTAATGGTGCATGGCAACAAGAGCCATCGAGGGTCATTAATTAGGATACTAGAGAGACTTATTTTGAGTGTTGAGTGCCAAAGGTGTCAAGTTTGGATAGTCCAAAGGAGCCAATTACACCCAAAAGGAAGAGGACGGTCATTTCTTTAAGTGTTGCTACAAAAAAAACTTGTCCTATCTTCTAATATGTTGACAAGCTCAATAAATGGTATTCAAATATGTGGTTGTGATTTGAAGGTTTCAGTTTGTAAAAAAGTTATAGTTAGTAAAGCCTCATTACAGGACTATAAGAGGCATAGTGCAGTCTATCAAGGGAAGATTATTTTTTGAAGTGTCTGAATGAGAGAGAGTTTTATATGGTTGCAAATGTTAGGTTTACTTGTGTAAGATCTAATAGAGTCAGATTAGTCATTGTTTTGAAGAATTCTGAAGTTTGGTTATTGCCTAGAAAGTTACAAGAGCACCAAATAACATGTTTTATATAATAATTTACTTGGAAGTTGGAAAACTCAATTGGTGAGCTCCTTGCCTCTGCATCAAATTGGTATCAGAGCCAAAAGACTCTGGGAAAAGGAAGCTTGTCTGTGGTTGTGAGTTTTTGTTTGTGCAGGCTGAGAGGAGAACTTGGTTGCTAGAAGACTAGAGAGGAGAAGAGAGCTAGGTGAGGCAAAGGCACAATGGTAGCAAGATCAAAGGGACTTGCTTGAAGGAGGGATGGATTTTTTGAAGAGGTCTTCATAGGGTGAGGGTTCATCATGGAAGAAGCAAGAGAAGATAAAATAGGCAAGTGTAAAGAAGAAAGAAGATGACAACAGAGATGAGAATGTTTTAAACAAGAGATACAAAGGTTGGATCAAGCTTTCAAAGTTTTGAAGGAAGAATTTTCTCTAGAGAGGCATAAATGGAACTAACCAATCAAGGAGAGGATCTCATGGCCCATCAAAGGGATCATTAAAAAGAGGAAAAGGCACACAAGAACAACAGTAATGAAGGAGGTAAAAAATGAAGAGGTATGTACACCTATGATTATTTTGACATCATCAAGCACTAAATAAAGTCAAAAGGAAAAGATAGATATGGTTGTGGATGATTTTCCTTATCATTTTAACTTAATAGAATCTAATGATCAAGTTGAACAAGTTGAAGGGTGCATGAAGGTTGACATTGTTGACGAAATTGATATTTCTAATAGTGTTGAAATGGACGAGGTTGATAAAATCAATGTTGTTGATGAACAAGTAGTCGAAAATAACAATGATCTGATGGATGATAAAGTTGACGATAAGGAATGGAAGGGGTTACCAAGAGGAATTGAGAAGAAAAATGCAGATTTCACAAGTAATGTTTTTACTAATCCAATTATTTTTGTTCATGAATTTGTTATTATTTTTACTCCAGTGCAATTGTCAAGAGAATGAGATTGGGAAAAGTAGAAAGTTTTCTTTGACAGGTCCAAGTACCTGTAAAGGAAGGTAGGAAGGCCAAGCACGAAGATGAAGTACAGTGATGGTGCAAGTTACAAAGATAATGTATGTTTCCAGTACCTTGTACATTGAAAGGGCATACCAGATGAAAGAACCATTTTGGGTTCAAAGGAAGAAGAACTCAAATATTTCATGTTGTATTTAGAAAGTTATTGTAATTTCTTTCAAAATAGTCCAAAACCCTCATCAAGGGTAATCAATAAAGAAGAAAATTACATATCTCTCATTTTATCCAAGGGAAAATGCTATAAATTGGTAAAATTTGCAATGTATATTCTGAAATTCAAAAGTCATGGATCTTAATGATGTAATTTGGTTATGTTTCAAAGATGCCCGAGGACTATTACAGTGGTGTTTAGACTAGTAAGGGAAAGAAGATAGATGTTTATGGCTTTGTTATTGCATTCAATATTGGTAATTGGTGTTGTGGTGTGTGATAGGTGTCAGGGAAGTTGTAAATTAGAGTTAATTAGAGTTTTGAGTGCCAAAGGAGCCAATTAGACCCAAAAGGCAGCGAGCAGTCATTTCTTTAGAGTGTTGTTACAAAAGAAACTCGTCTTGTCTTTTGATATGTTGACAAGCTCACTAAAAGGTGCTCAAATATGCGTATCTGATTTCAAGGATTTGGTTTGTATAAGTGTTATAGTCCATAAAGCCTCATTTCATAATTACAAGAGGTGTAGTGTAGTCTTTGAAGGAAAGAATATTTGTTGAAGTGTCAGAATGAGAGAGAAAGTTTTATAGAGTTGCAAATGTCATTGTGTTGAAGAATTCTGATGTTGGGTTATTCCCTAGAAGGTTACCAGAGTACCAAATAACATGTTTTATATACTAATTTCCTTGGAAGTTGGAGATCTTAGTAGGTGAGCCCCTTGCCTCTGCATCAAATTGGTGTCATAGCTAGAAGCCTCTGGGAAAAGGAAGCTAGTGTGTTTTTGTGAGTTTGTGTTTGTATAGGTTGAGAGGAGAACCTGGTTGCCAAAAGACTACAGAGGAGAAGAGACCTAGGTGAGGAAAAGGCACAGTGTAAGAAACATTAAATGGACTTGCTTGAGGGGGAGATGGGTTTGTTGAAGAGGTGTTTGTAGGGTGAGAGTTCATCAAGAAAGAAGCTAGAGAAGATAAAAGTGACAAGTGTGAAGAAGAAAGATAACAACGCAGACCGACAATGTTTTCAGCAAGAGATACAAAGGTTGGATCAAGCTTTGAAAGAGTTGAAGGAAGAATTTTCTCTAGAGAAGAAAAAATGGCACTTACCAATAAAGTAGAGGATCAATTAGCCCATCAGAGGGATCATTCAAAATAGGAAAAGGCACATAAGGACAACAACAATGAAAGAGGTAAACAATGAAGAGGTAAGTACACCTATGCTTATTTTGACATCATCAAGCACTGAAGAAATTCAATAGGACCATATAGATATGGTCCTTGATGAGTTTCCTTATCATTTTCACTTGATTGAATCTAATGATCAAGTTTAAAAAGTTGAAGGGTGCATGAAGGTTGACATTGCTGACAAAGTTGATATTGTTGATAGTGTTCAAATTGATGAGGTTGATAAAATCAATGTTGTAGATGAACCAATAATAGAAAATTGTAGTGATCAGATGGATGATAAGGTTGATGATAAGGAATGGCATGGGTTACGAAGAGGAATTGAAAAGAAAAATGAATATTTCATGAGTAATGTGGTTACTAATACAATTATTTTTGTCAATGAATTTGTTATTATGTTTAATCTAGTGCAAGTGTCGAGAATCGGATTGGGGAAAGTAAAAAAATTTCTTTGACAGGTTGAAGTACCTAGACAGGAGGGTAGGAATTTAAGGGTGAGGATGAAGCATAGTGATGGTGCAAGTTCCAAAATTGATGTACGTTCTGAGTACCTTGTACATTGGAAGGGCATTACCAGAATAGAAAAAAAATAGTTATAGCCGACTGGAAGGCAAGGAAAGGGTTAAATATACCTTATGCAAGTCATTTGTAAGGGGAGAAGGAAGTATGGATGCAAGTTGTACAGAGATTTAACAAGAGAAATAATAAAATAAGTTAAATTTGTGTATTTTCCTTGTATTTGTGACCGTAACAGTTATGTGTACGGGCAAAAGTCATGACATTTTGACAAAAAATTGATGGAGAGGACATTGGCAAGGCTTGTCATCTTTCAGTGAATTCCATGTTGTACTTAAAAAGTTATTGTAATTTTTTCATGAACAGTCCAAAACCCTCCTCTAGGGTAATCAGTGAACAAGAAAATTACATATCTCTAATTCTATCCATGGGAAAATGCTATAAATTGATAAAATGACCCTTTGTAATGTATATTCTAAGATTCCAAAGTTACATATCTTAATGATGTAATTTGGTTATGATTAAAGGATGCCCTAGGACTCTTACAATGGTGTTTAGATTGGTATGGGTAGGAAGATTGATGTTTATTGCTTTGTTATTGCATTCATTATTGGTAACTAATGTTGTTGTGTGTGATAGGTGTAAGGGAAGTTGTAAATACCACCTTGGGTCAATTTGATGAGGAAATGAAGTTTCAAACATTACAAGCCACTACCCTGGTAATAGAGAATAGGACTATCACAGTTAAGACTAAGAATACAACATTTTGAGTGTTAAGTCACTATACATTAAGAGGGGGATTGATTGGAGGTGTTGTGAAGGGACCTTGGAACCTCTATCCACATTGGAGTTTCTTAAAACATTGACGATTTGAATCCTTGCGCACACTGCCTTGTTATGGTAGGTTATGAAAGTCTAGGTAGGATTGAGTATATAACACACTTAGTTTCTTGTTTTAACATTTGGACATATCACTATATGTCATTTTGTAAATATTGTTAAACTTATCTTGCATATGTACAGTTTAAAGTTTGAAACTATAATGAAATTTCAAATATTGGGTGTTTGAGATTCATATGACATGTGTAACATTTTGAATATGGATCTCATGTTCTCTAAATGCATTTATTTATTTATTTTTTGTAAAATTGCAATTTTTTTCTTTTGTCGAGTCCTTTTCTGAGTCCGAGTCCAATTTTTTGGTCTAGCAAATCTGAGTTTTTTAACTGTGGTTGTGAGTTTGTGTTTGTGTAGGTTGAGAGGAGAACCAGCTTGCCAAAAGACTAGAGAGGAGAAGAGACCTAGGTGAGGCAAAGGCATAGTGGAAGCAAGGTTAAAGGATATTTATTGAAGGAGAGATGGATTTTTTGAAGAGGTGTCTATAGGGTGAGGGTTTATCAAGGAAGAAGCAACAAAAGAGAAAAGAGACAAGTGTGAAGTACAAGGAAGATGACTGCAAGGCACAATGACAAAACTTTAAGCAGGGGTTACCAAAAGGAATTGAGAAGAAAAATATAGATTTCATGAGCAATGTTATTACTAATCCAATTAATTGTATCGATGAATTTGTTATTATGTTTATTCCAGTGCAGGTGTCAGGAGAATCAAATTGGGGAAAGCAACAAATTTTCTTTGATGGGTCCAAATTCTTGGATAGGGGGGCTGTAAGGCCAAGGGTGAGGATGTAGCATCATAATAAGGTCATATGAGACCTTTCAAGATGTAATGGGGGTTATAAGTCTCAAAAAGGTCATATGGTCAAATGTTGTCAAGTTGCAAAAGAAGTTGGTTGATGTCATATGGTCAAAAGTTGTCAATTTTCAAGAAAAGTTGTCAAGCAACTTTTTTTGCAACTAAATGACCCATAGAGTCTAAAGTGTGTAAATTGGTGTTTAAAATATCCACTTGATGTAAAGAGGCCTCTAAAAGGTCAATTATAATACATATTATAATAAGGCTTTTCAAATTCAAACATATTATAATAAGCACATGTATGGGAACTTAATTTTGTTCTCTCTCTCCTTCCATTTCCTCTTCCCCCTCGGATTTAGAATTCCTAGATATATTTCTTGGGTGTGTCTAATGATAATGATCTAAAATATCTTTACTAATAGTTGGGGCATTGCGCCCAATGCCAAAAGGAATGTCTCACACAACAGAGGGTCTTATTTTCTTTTGAAATTCCTGCACAGCCAAGGACCTTTGCAAGGTTACCAATAGGGTCAGCACCCTTCCTTGGATTTTGGGCCTTTAGCTAGCTACAAGACCACCAAGAATAATTTAATATGTATACTCCTTCCCAACTTTTAGCATCTAGCTGAGTATAGGTACCTTTCTGAGAATCCTCTTTGCAAGTTTTGTAAATTTTAGAATTTATGATATGATGCTAATTGAACTACCACATAACTATCTCCAAGGTACCTATATTCTAGAGGTAGCCTTCATCACCAGGCTGCTTACATACCCATAACCATACTATCAAGGCCCTTAGATTCATTCTCTCTCTAACAAATATGTATTCCTATTTTACTACGTTTGATGTAACTGTTGTGGGGATGCAATCCCTTTTGGGGTATTATCCATTTCCCAAACAAATCCTTCGCCATCATACACCCACTAGGGTGAATCAGGCAGAATCATGAGTTACCTACTATAAATATTGACAATGCTTGTTTTCATGTTATACTTTAAAGGTGTGCATGGTTAACCTATGCACTCATGCCCTATTTCCTCTTTGTTAATGCTATCATGTCAAGTTGTTTCAAATTTGTTTGTTTGTTCTCTTTCCCATAAGAGTTAATCAGTTGTTTAGCAAAGTCAACTTGTTGAAACAACATTGTTTGTTTTTGTAAGGTAATCAACTAAAGGATAAACTAACCAACTAAATTATTAACGAGGTAATCCTTTTAATAAAGCCATAAAAGACAAAGTTGTTCACATTTGCACACATATAAAAAAAATATTCTATGATCTATCAGTGGCTCGATAGGTGTTTAATATTAGTACATAAGACATATAAAGTTTATAAGCTAACTTAAAAAGAAAAAAATGTGACTTCAGCACAACATGGTAAAAGACTCAAACATAAGTATCTGGAAAAATGAACATTTGGAAAAACTAGAATTATGCCTTCAAACACTCGGTATGTTTGGGCTGAAGTGATGTTTGCGAAGAAGTTGGAACTATCAGCTATCTACAGGTGTGATATCTTGTGATAAGAAGGGTGAAGCACAATGATTGATAGAGGAGAAAAATGAGTGGAGGAGGTTTCTCATTCATGCTAGGTTTCATAGCTACATCATGATTTATTATTCCTCAGACAGATTATAATAAGGCTTTTCAAATTCATAAATCTATTTCTTAAAATACAAAATACCTCAAAGAGAAGAGTATCCTTAATTAGCTACAGGAAAATTCATCGTCCTATCTAGATATTGTGAGGTTGATTTCCAAAATACCCTTTTTCTCTGATTATTATCATAGTAATAGCAACAATAATTTTATTAGCATAGTCTGCGTATAGGACAGTATTCTATGGAGTTTAGAATTTCTAAATACTCTAACCACATCATTTTTAATATTCGTAAAATACTATTAAAAGACCTTCCAGAATTTATAAATATTATAACCTCATCATATACCTAAGGGGTATCACTACTCAATTTTATTTAAAATGAGTTGGGCATACATATTTTTATCCAAATTGGTTTTCAAACATTGAGAAGTATAACAATTTCAGGTGCCAAAGAATATGCAGACTTCTTTTCCCAATTTGTTATGAAATCTATATAAGGTATAGCCATATGAATCTCTTGGAAATATAAGAACAGAGAATTTGATGGAAAGAGCCACCTAGCAAATTTCTTAACTCTAAATGATTAATAACTATTCCACATATGGACCACTCTAGACCAGCAAACTATTAGGGTGCTGTAAAAAAAAAAAACATATGGATATATATATGTACCCTTAAAATAACACTTGCTTGGCATTTCCTCAAAATTTCTACCATTAACATAAGATGTAAAGGTTATACTAAATATTATTTAACAATCTTCACAGCTAAACACATGCCCATAGAAATTTTCAATATAGAGATTCTTCACAAGCGTAGCTAAGGATTTATTTATTTTTTAAACAAAATTGAAGTGAGGAAAATAAGAGATGTGGACATACTTGGAAAAGTCCAAGGCTGTCGACTTCCTCATGTCCCTCTAAATTGGCACCTTCTTGGATTGTTGCAAAAATAGCAAGGGAAAATTCAAAAGAACTTCTATTTTAGTGCAGCTTGTTCTCTTCTTCGGACGATGCCCCAATTGATTTCCCTTCAAGACAACAAATCTAGAAGTTGATGTCCATGTTGAGTAACACATATTGCCTTTAGAGCCTTTTAGGGTCAGTTGGCTTATGGCAGCTGTCTTTTCTAGAACCCTTGTGGAGCAAGAAACAAATCTGATATATTTCTTCCCAGAAATATCTTTGAATGAGCTAAAATCAGATTTCTTTGGGGTTGAGGCTTCCCTTTGTTGTCTTCATGCGTATAAACTCTCCTCCTTGCTGGACACATTCACCATTGTTGTCTTCTTCTCCATCCAGAAATGGACGTGTGACATTGTCCAAACATTCTCCAACTCCCTACCCTGGCTTCATATGCACACTTATGTTTTGCAAGAATAATTACCTTTGGATCTATCTGATAGATATATATATATATATATATTCATTTTATAATTAAAAATCAAATCAAGATCTATTTATACATCTCCTACTCAGCTATTTGCAAGAAAGAAGAACATTGTAGCGATATTATCAAATCAAGATCAAAGTGGTATACACTCTTAGAATCAGATTTACAGTCAAAACAATCCTTTCAGGAATGTCAAAGTAGTGATCAAAGAATGAAAAAGTGACAGTGTTATGATGGATGAAGGATGGTAACAAGAGATCTCAATGAGAGCATGTTGCTATTGTGAAACAGACCAAAGAAATTGCAGATGTAGCATGATAGCATAGAAGATCAAGACAATCAAAAGAATGATAATGCAAGCATAAAACAATGATCAAACAAGGTCAATGGAAGATTGTAAGTGATCATGGAATTTTAATAAGGTCATATGAGATCTTTCAAGATGTAATGGGGGTTATAAGGGTTAATAAGGTCATATGGTCAAAACTTGCCAAGTTGCAAGAAAAGTTGTCAAGCAACTTATTTTGCAAACAAACAACCAATAGTGTCTAAAGTGTGTATAAATTGGTGTTTTAGACATCCAATTGATGTAAAGAGGCCTCTAAAAGGTTAATTTGATATTAAAAGGTCAATTAGGTAAGTCCTTAGGCAAATGAACAAAAAAAATGAAAAAGTTGTCACTAAGAAGAATGTTTCCAAAATGCAAAATTAAGGGAAATGGACAATTGGAATGGAAACAAAATAGTTATAGCCAGTTGGAAGGCATGTAAAGAATTAAATATCACTTCTCTTGGTCCTTTGTAAGGGGAGAAGGAGGTATTAATGCAAGTTGTACGAGGATTTAAAGAGAAAAATAATAAAATCAGTCAAATTTATGTATTTTCCTTGTATCTGTGACTGTAAAAGTGATATGTACCGACAAGGGTCATGACATTTTGATCAAAAATTGATGGAGGATGTTGGAGAAGATCGTTATCTTCCATTTGAATCAATTTTCATTGAATTCCATATTGTATTTAGAAATTTATTATAATTTCTACACAAACAATCTAATACCCTCATCTAGGGTAATCAGTGAACAAGAAAATTAAATCTCTCACTTTAGCAATGGGAAAAGGCAATAAATTGGTAAAATGATCCTTTGCAATTTATATTCTTAAATTTCAAAGTTACAAATCTTAACGATGTAATTTAGTTATGATTCAAGTATGCCCTAGGACTATTAGAATGGTGTTTAGACTGGTAAGGGTAGGAATATAGATGTTTATTGCTTTGTTATTGCATTTAATATTGGTAAATATTGTTGCGGAGTGTGATAGGTGACTGTAAAAGTGATATGTACCGACAATGGTCATGACATTTTGATAAAAAATTGATGGAGGACATTGGAGAAGATCATTATATTCTATTTGAATCAAGTTTTCATTGAATTCCATATTGTATTTAGAAAGTTATTGTATTTTTTTCACAAACAATCCAATACCCTCATCTAGGGTAATCAGTGAACAAGAAAATTACATCTCTCATTTTAGTAGGAGGAAAATGCAATAAATTTTTAAAATGACCCTTTGTAATTTATATTATTAAATTCCAAAGTTACAAATCTTAACAATGTAATTTAGTTATGTTTCAAGGATGCCCTAGGACTATTACAATGGTGTTTAGACTGGTAAGAGCAGGAAGATAGATGTTTATTGCTTTGTTATTGCATTCAATATTGGTAAATTTTGTTGTGGAGTGCAATAGGTGTAAGGGAAGTTGTAAATACCCCCCTTGGGTCAATTTTATAAGGAAATGAAGTTTAAAACATTTCAAGTCACTGCCCCCTTGGAATGGAGAATAGGATTGTCATGGTTAAGATTGAGAAAACAACATTTTAAGTGTTAAGTCATTATCCATTAAAATGGGGATTGAGTGGAGGTGTTTTCAAGGGACCTTGGAACCTCTGTCTATATTAGGGTTTGTTAAAAAAATGAAGATATCAATCCTTGTGTACAATGCCCTATTACGGCAGGTTATGATAGTCTAGTTAGGACCGAGTACAGAGCACTCTTGAGTTCCTAATGGTGAACATAAACAAGAGCCACCGAGGGTCATTAATTAGGAAATTATGAATGCCTTCAAACCATGTAGAGATTGGAGAGAGTTATTTTGAGTATTGAGTGCCAAAGGTGTCAATTTTGGACAGTCCAAAGGAGCCAATTAGGCTCAAAAGGAAGAAGACATAAAATCAAAAGAGGAAAAAGCACACAAGGAAAACAGCAATGAAGGAGGTAAACAATGAAGAGGTATGCACACCTATGATTAATTTTTACATCATCAGGCACTGAAGAAATTCAAAAGGAAAAGATATATATGGTAAGAAAATGACAGTTGTCAAAAAGAAAAATTAAGGGAAATTGGAGGAGTAGTCAAAGGACCTTGGAACCTCTGTCTATACTGGGATTTGTTAAAAATTAGAAGATTTCAATCATTCTACACACTAACCTACTATGGTGGGTTATGAAAGTCTAGTTAGGACTGAGTTGGGGAACCTCTTACCTCTACATCCAATTGGTATAGGAGCCAGAAGACTTTGGGAAAATGAAACTTGTCTTTGGTTGTGACTTTGTGTTTGTTTAGGATGAGAGGAGAACTAGAGAGGAGAAGAGACCTAGGTTAGGCAAAGAAATAATGGTAGCAAGGTTAAAGGTACTTGATTAAAGGAGAGATGGATTTGTTGAAGATATGTCCACCGGATGGGGGTTCATCAAGGAACAAGCAAGAGAAGAGAAAATCGGCAAGTGTAAAGGAGAAGGAAGATGACAAGGCAGAATGAGAATGTCTTAAGCAAGAGATACAAAGGTTGGATCAAGCTTTGAAAGAGTTGAAGGAAGAATTTCCTCTAGATAGAAAAAAATGGAACTTACCAATCAAGGAGAGGATCACATGGCCCATCAGGGGGATCATTCAAAAGAGGAAAAGACATACAAAGATCAAATCAATGAAGGAGGTAAATAATGAAGACGTACGTAAACCTATGATAATTTTGACATCATGAAGCACTATAGAAATTCAAAAGGAAAAGATTTATATGGTTGTGAATGAGTTTCCTTGTCATTTTCACTTGATTCAAATCTAATGATCAAGTTGAACAAGTTGAAGGGTGCATGAAGGCTGACATTGTCGAAAGAGTTGATATTGCTAATAGTGTTGAAATGGATGAGGTTGATAAAA
Source organism: Thuja plicata (assembly GCA_018584345.1). Taxonomy (NCBI): domain Eukaryota; kingdom Viridiplantae; phylum Streptophyta; class Pinopsida; order Cupressales; family Cupressaceae; genus Thuja; species Thuja plicata. Next base: position 1,353,665 of record MU228545.1, read on the forward strand.
TCAAAGTTGTCGTTGAACTAATACAAAAAAATAATAGTGATTAGATGGTTGATAAGGTTGATGAGAATTAATTTCAAGGGTTACCAAGATGAATTGACAAGCAAGATGCAAATTTAATGAGTAATACTGTTACTAATCCAATTATTTTTGTCAGTGAATTTGTTATCATGTTTATTCCAGTGCAAGTGTCAAGTGAATTAGATTGGGAAAAGAAACAAGTTTTCTATAAATTGGTAAAATGACCCTTTGAAATTTATATTCTAAAATTCCAAAGTTACTGTTCTTAATGATGTAATTTAGTTATGTTTCAAGGATGCCCTAGGACTATTACAATGGTGTTTAGACTGGTAAGGGTAGGAAGATAGATGTTTATTTCTTTGTTATTGCATTCAATATTGGTAAATGGTGTTGTGGAGTGCAATAGGTATAATGGAAGTCATAAATACCCCCCTTGGGTCATTTTGATAAGGAAATGAAGTTTAAAATATTACAAGTCATTGCCCCCTTGGAATGGAGAATAGGACTGTCACAGTAAAGATTGAGAAATAAACAATTTGAGAGTTAAGTCATTATCCATTAAAATTGGGATTCATTGGAGATGTTATCAATGGACCTTTGAACCTCTATCTATATTGGGGTTTGTTAAAAAAATAAATATTCCAATCCTTGTGCACACTTCCCTATTATGGAGGGTTATGAAAGTCTACTTAGGACTGAGTACAGAGCACTCTTGACTTCCTAATGTTGAACGACAACAAGAACTGTCGAGGGTCATTAATTAGGAAATTATGCATACCTTCAAACCATGTAGAGATTGGAGAGAGTTATTTTGAGTGTTGAGAGCCAAGAGGTTTCAAGTTTGGACAGTCCAAAGGAGTCAATTAGGCCCAAAAGGCAGAAGACATACAATCAAAAGAGGAAAAAGCACACAAGGATATCAGAAATGAAGGAGGTAAACAATGAAGAGGTACGTATGTACACTATGATTATTTTTAAATCATCAAGAACTAAATAAATTCAAAAGGAAAAAATAGATATGGTAAGAAAATGATAGTGATCAGATGTATGATAAGGTTTCCAACAAGGAATGGTAGGGTTTAGCAAGAAGAATTGACAATAAAAATGCAGATTTCATTTGTTATGTTGTTACTAATCTAATTATTTTTGTCAAAAAATTTATTATTATGTTTATTCTAGTGAAGGTGTAAAAAGTATCAGATTGGGAAAAGCAACAAGTTTTCTTTGACAAGTCCAAGTACCTGGAAAGGAGGGTAGGAAGGCCAAGGGTGAAGATGAAGCATAATGATGGTGCAAGTTCCAAAGTTGATACATGTTTCTAGTACCTTGTACATTTGAAGCGTACCAAATGAAAGAACCATATGGAGATCAGAGGAAGAAGACTTCAAATATAATCTTGTTATAAGTACTCACTCAAGGGTCTTGAGTTTCATATCCATGTGTACAGACAAGGGTCCTATAATTTTGATAAAAAATAGATGGAGAACATTGAAGAAGGTCATTATCTTCCATTTGAATCAAGTTTCAATGAATTCCATGTTGTATTGAAAAGTTACAGATCTTAATGATGTAATTTGGTTATGTTTCAAGGATGCCCTAGCACTATTAAAATGGTGTTTAGACTAGTAAGGGAAAGAAGATAGATAGTCACTTCCCCTACAAATCAAGAGTATGATTATCATGGTAAAGACTGAGAATACAACATTTTGAGTGTTAAGTAATTATCCATTAAAATGGGGATTGATTGGAGGTGTTGTCAAGGCACCCTTGAACCTCTCTGCCTCTATTGGGGTTTGTTAAAAAAATGAAGATTTCAATCCTTGTAAACACTACCCTATGATGGCAAGTTATGACATTCTGTTCAGGACTGAGTACAAAGCACTCTTGAGTTCCTAATGGTGAATGGCTATAAGAGCCATTGAGGGTCATTAATTAGGATATTATGCATGCCTTCAAACCATGTAGAGATTGGAGAGAGTTATTTTGAGTGTTGAGTGCCAAAGGTGTCAACTTTAGATAGTCCAAAGGAGCCAATTAGGCCCAAAAGGAAGAGGACGATCATTTCCTTAGAGTGTTGTTACAAAACAAAGTTTTTCTATCTTATAATATGTTGACAATCTCAATAAAAGGTGTTTAGATATGTGTTTTTGATTTAAAAGTTGTAGTTTGTATAAATGTTAGAGTTAGTAAAGCCTCATTACAAGACTACAAGAGCCATAGTGCAGTTTATGAAGGAATGATTATTCTTTGAAGTGTCAGAGAGAGAGAGAGAGTTATATATGGTTGCAAATGTTATGTTTACCTTATGTAAAGTCTATAGAGTTAGATTAGTCATTGTTTTGAAGAATTCTCATGCTTGGTTATTGCGTCGAAGGTTACAAGTGTACAAAAAAATATATTCTATATAATTATTTCCTTAGAAGTTGGTAAGCTCAGTTGGTGAATCCCTTGCCTCTACATCAAATTGGTACAAGATCCAGCAGACTCTAGGAAAATGAATCTCTTATGTGGTTGTGAGTTTGTGTTTGTGCAGAAATGAAGGAGGTAAAAAATGAAGAGGTACGTACACCTATTATTATTTTCACATCATCAAGCACTGAAGAAAATTCAAAGGACAAGATAGATATGGTTGTGGATGAGTTTCCTTCTCATTTTCACTTAACTGAATCTAATGATCAAGTTATACAAGTTGAAGGATGCATGAAGGTTGACATTGTTTGCATAGTTGATATTGCTAATAGTGTTGAAATAGATTAGGTTGATAAAATCAACGTTGTTGTTGAACTAATAGAAGAAAATTGGAGTGATCGGATGAATGATAAGGTTGATGATAAGGAATGGTTGGTGTTACCAAGAGGAATTAAGAAGCAAAATGAAAATTTTATGAGTGATGTTGTTGCCAATCCAATTATTTTTTTCAATTAATTACTTATTATGTTTATTCTAGTGTAGGTATCAAGAGAATCGGATTGGGAAAAGAAACAATTTTTCTTTGACAAGTCCAAGTACATGGAAAGGAGGGTAGGAAGGCATAGGGTTAAGATGAAATTTATGGGAAATGGTCATAAAATTTTGATCAAAATTTGATAGAGGACGTAAGGGAAGGTTGTTATCTTCCATTTGAATCAAGTTTCATTGAATTCCATGTTGTATTTAAAGAGTTATTGTAATTCCTTCATAAACAGTCCAAAACCCTCATCTAGGGTAATCAATGAACAAGAAAATTATATTTATCTCATTTTATCCATGAGAAAATGCTATAAATTAGTAAACTAACCCTTTGCAATGTATATTTTGACATTACAAAGTTACAGATATCAATGATGTAATTATTTTATGTTTCAAGGATGCCCTAGGACTGTTAAAATGGTGTTTAGACAGGTAAGGGAAAGAAGATAGATGTTTATTTCTTTATTATTGCATTCAATATTGGTAAATGGTGTTGCGGTGTGTGATAGGTGTAAGGGAAGCTATAAATACCCCCCTTGGATAAATTTGATGAGGAGATGAAGTTTGAAACATTACAAGTCACAGCCCCCTGCGAATGGAAAATAGGATTAATGTTTTGATTATGGATCTTAATGCAATAATTTGTTGATTTTTTTATAAAACTATAGTTTTTTTTTTCTTTGGATGAGTCCGTTCCCGAGTCTTTACTGAGTGTGTGTCCAATTTTTTTTTTTGGGGAGTCTGATTTTTTCAACTATGATTGTGAGTTTGTGTTTGTTCAGGTTGAGAGGAGAACCTGGTTGCCAAAAGACAAGAGACGAGAAGAGACCTAGGTGCAGCAAAGGCACAATGGAAGCAAGGAAAAAATGGATTTTCTTGAAAGAGAGATGGATTTGTTGAAGAGGTATCTATAGGGTGAGGGTTTATCAAAGAAGAAGCAACATAAGAGAAAAGAGACAAGTGTGAAGTACAAGGAAGATGACAAGGTGCAATGACAAAACTTTAAGAAATAGATACAACGGTTGGATCAAACTTTGAAAGAGTTGAAGGAAAAATTTTCTCTAGAGAAGAAAAACACTCAAAATATTGTATTATTAGTCTTAACTATGACAGTCCTATTCTACATTACCAGGAGACAGTGACTTGTAATGTTTCAAAATTCATTTCCTAATCCAATTAACCCAAGAAGGGTATTTACAACTTTCCATACACCTATCACATGCCACAACACCATTTACCAATATTGAATGCAATAACAAAGCAATAAACATCTATCTTCCTACCCTTACCAGTATAAACATCACTATAATGATCCTTGGGCATGCTTGAAACATAACCAAATAACATCATTAAGATCTATAACTTTTGAATTTCAGAAGAGACAAGTGTGAAGCACAACAAAGATGACAAGGCACAATGAAAAAACTTTAAGCAAGAGATACAAAGGTTGGATCAAGCTTTGAAAGAGTTGAAGGAGAAAATTTGTCTAGAGAGGAAAAACTGGCACTTACCAATCAAGGAGAGGATCGCATGGCCCATCATAAGCATCATTCAAGTGACGAAAAGGAACAAAAGGATAGAAGCAATGAAGGAGGTGAAAAATGAAGAGGTAAGTACACCTATGATGATTTTGACATCATCAAGCACTCAAGAAATTCAAAATGACAAGATAGATATGGTTGTGCATGAGTTTCCTTATCATTTTCAATTTATTGAATCTAACGATCAAGTAGAAAAAGTTGAAGGGTGCATGAAGGTCGACATTGTTGATAGAGTTGATAGTATTGAAATGGATGAGGTTGATAAAATCAATGTTGTTAATCAACCAATAACAAAAAATGGCAGTCATCAGATAGATGATAAGGTTGATGATAAGGATTGACAGGGGTTACCAAAAGGAATTGAGAAGCAAAATGCAGATTTCAAGAGCAATGTTGTTACTAATCCAATTACTTATGTTAATGAATTTTTTATTGTGTTGATTCCAGTGCAGGTGTCAAGAGAATCAAATTGGGAAATGTAGAAAATTTTCTTTGATGGGTCCAAGTTCCTAGATAGGGGGGTAGGAAGGCTAAGGGTGAAGATGTAGCATAGTGATGGTGAAAGCTCCAAAGTTGATGCACATTTACACTACCTTGTACATTGGAAGGGAATAACATATATAAGAACCATTTGGAGGCTAGAGGAAGAAGAGTTCAAACATGATCTTGTTGCAGGTCCTCACTCAAGGGACTTGAGTTTTTTGTCCATGAGAAGTATGGTGTAGGGGCACCTAGCCCCGATGATCAAATAGGGTCAATGGGAGATTGTAAGACATATTGGCATTGTAATAAGGTCACATGAGACCTTTCAAGATGTAATGGGGGTTATAAGGTTCAATAAGGTCATATAGTCAAAAGTTGTCAAGTTGCAAGAAAAGTTTCTCTTGTAACCAAATGACCAATAGTGTCTAAGTGTATAAATTGGTGTTTTTAACATCCAATTGTAAAGAGGCCTCTAAAAGGTCAATTTGATATTAAAAGGTCAATTAAGTAAGTCCTTAGGCAAATGAAGAAAAAAATGCAAAAGTTGTCACTATGAAAAATGTTGTCAAAAATAAAAATTAAGGCAAATGGGCAGTTAGAATGGAAAAAAAATAGTTATATGTGGTTGGTAGGAATTGAAACGGTCAAATATCCCTTGTATGAGTAATTTGTAAGGGAGAAAGAAGTATGGATGCAAGTTGTAAAGAGATTTAGAAGGAAAACAATAAAATCAATCAAATTTTTGTATTTTCCTTGAATCTGTTAATGTAACAGTAATGTGTATGGCAAAGGGTCTTGACATTTTGATTAAAAATTGATGTAGGATGTTTGAGAAGGTCGTTATCTTCCATTTGAATCAAGTTTCATTTAATTCCATGTTGTATTTAAAAATTTATTGTAATTTCTTCATAAACTGTCCAAAACCCTCATCCAGGGTAATTAGTGAACAAGAAAATTACATATCTGTCATTTTATCGATGGGAAAATGCTATAGATTGGTAAAATGACCCTTTGCAATGTATATTTTGAGATTCCAAAGTTACCGATCTCAATGATGTAATTTGGTTAGGTTTCAAGGATACCCTAGGACTGTTACAATGGTGTTTAGACAGGTAAGGGCAGGAAGTTAGATGTTTATTGCTTTGTTATTGCATTCAATATTGGTAAATGTGTTGTGGGTGTGCTAGGTGTAAGGGAAGTTGTAACTACCCCCCTAGGTTCAATTTGATCAGGAAATGAAGTTTGAAACATTATAATTCATTGCCCCCTGGTAATGTACAATAAGATTGTCATAGTTAAGACTGAGAATACAACATTTTGAGTGTTAAGCCATTATCAATTAAAATGGGGACTGATTGGAGGTGTTATCAAGGGAACTTGCAACCTCTTTCTATATTGGGGTTTGTTAAAACAACAAAAATTTCAATACTTTTGAACACGACCTTATTATGGCGGGTTATGACAGTCTAGTTAGTTCCAAGTACAAAGATCCTAATGGTGCATGGCAATGAGAGTCATTAAGGGTCATTAATTAGGACATTAGAGAGAGTTATTTTGAGCGTTGAGTGCCAATGGTGTAAAGTTTGCACAGTCCAAAGGAGCCAGTTACACCCAAAAGGTAGAGGATGGTCATTTATTTATAGTGTTGTTACAAAACAAACTTGTCATATCTTCTGATATGTTGCCAAGCTCAATAAACAATGTTCAAATATGTTTTGTAGTTTGAAGGTTGCAGTTTGCATAAATGTTATAGTCAAGTAAAGTCTCATTGCAGGACTACAATAGGCATAGTGCAGTCTATGAAGGAAAGATTATTTTTTAACGTGTCAGAATAAGAGAGTTTTGTATGGTTTTAAATGTCATGTTTACCTTGTGTTAGATCTAATAGAGTCAGATTATTTGTTGTTTTGAAGAATTCTCAAGTTTGGTTATTGCCTAGAAGGTTACAAGCGCACCAAATAACATGTTTTATATAATGATTTCCTTGTAAGTTTGAAAACTTAGTTGGTGAACCCCTTCCCTCTACATAAAATTGGTATTGGAACCAGAACACTCTGGGAAAAGGAAGCTTGGCTGTGGTTGTGAGTTTGTTTTTGTGCAGGCTGAGAGGAGAACTTGGTTGCCAAAAGACTAGAGAGGATAAGAGACCTAGGTGAGGCAAAGGCACAATGGTAGCAACATTAAATGGACTTTCTTGAAGGAGGGATAGATTTGTTGAAGAGGTGTTCATAGGGTGAGGATTCATCAAGGAAGAAACAAGAGAAGAGAAAACATGCAAGTGTAAAGAAGAAAGAAGATGACAAGCCAGACGAGAATGTTTTAAACAAGAGATACAAAGGTTGGATCAAGATTTGAAAGAGTTGAAGTAAGAATTTTCTCTAGAGAGGAATAAATGGCACTGACCAATCAAGGAGAGGATCACATGACCCATGGCAGACATCATTCAAAAGAGGAAAAGACACACAAGGACAACAACAATCAAGGACATAAAAAATTAAGAGGTACGTACACCTATGATTATTTTGACATCATCAAGCATTGAATAAATTCAAAAGGATAAGCTAGATATGGTTGTGGATGAGTTTCCTTATCATTTTCACTTAATACAATCTAATGATCAAGGTGAACAAGTTGAAGGGTGAAAGAAGGTTGACATTGTTAATGGAGTTGATATTTCTAATAGTGTTGAAATGGATGAGGTTGATAAAATCAATGTTGTTGATGAACCAATAGCAGAAAATGGCAATGATCAGATGGATGATAAGGTTGATGATAAGGAATGGAAGGGGTTACCAAGAGGAATTAAGAAGAAAAATGTAGATTTCATGAGTATTATTGTTAATAATCCAATTATTTTTTTCAATGCATTTGTTATTGTGTTTATTCCGGTGCAAGTGTCAAAACAATCAGATTGAGAAAAGCATATAGTTTTCTTTAAAAGGTCCAAGTACCTTGAAAGGAGGGTAGGAAGGCCAAAGGTGAAGATGAAGAACAATGATGGTGCAAATTCCAAAGTTGATGCATGTTTCTAGTACCTTGTAAGGACCTTGGAACCTCTCTCTGTATTGGGCTTTGTTAAAACAATGAAAATTTGAATCCTTGTGCGCACTGCCCTGTTATGGCGGGTTTTGAGAATCTAGTTAGGACTGAGTACAGAGAACTCTTAACTTCCTAATGGTGAATTTCTATAAGAGGCATCAAGGGTCATTAGCTAGGATATATTGCATGCCTTCAAACCATGTAGAGATTGGAGAGAGTTAATTAGAGTGTTGAGTGCCAAAGGAGCCAATTAGACCCAAAAGGAAGAAGACAGTTATTTCTTTAGAGTGTTGTTACAAAAGAAGCTCATCTTATCTTTTGATATGTTGAAAATCTCACTAAAGGTGTTAAAATATGTGTATCTAATTTCAAGGATGTGGTTTGTATAAGTGTTATAGTCAGTAAAGCCTCATTGCATAAATACAAGAGGCATAGTGCAGTCTATGAAGGGAAGATTATTCTTTGAAGTGTCAGAATGGGAGAGAAAGTTTTATATGGTTGCAAATGTCATTGTGTTGAAGAATTCTCATGTTGGGTTATTGCCTAGAAGGTTACCAGAGTACCAAATAACATTTTTTATATAATCATTTCCTTGGAAGTTGGAGATTTCAGTTGGTGAGCCCCTTGCCTCTTTATCAAATTGGTATCAGACCCAAAAAACTTTGGGAAAAGGAAGCTTGTGTGTGTTTGTTAGTTTGTGTTTGTGTAGGTTGAGAGGAGAACCTGGTTGCCAAAAGACTAGAGAGACGAAGAGACGTAGGTGAGGAAAAGGCATAGTCTAAGAAATTTTAAAGGGACTTGCTTGAGGGAGAGATGGGTTTGTTAAAGAGGTTTCTGCAGGGTGAGAGTTCATCAAGGAAGAAGCTGGAGAAGAGAAAAGAGGAAAGTGTGAAGAAGGAAGATGACAACGCAGATCGACTATGTTTTCAGCAAGAGATACAAAGGTTGGATCAAACTTTGAAAGAGTTGAAGGAAGAATTTGTTGTAGAGAAGAAAAAATGGAACTTACCAATAAAGGAGAGGATCACATATCCCATCAGAGGGATCATTCAAAACAAGAAATGACACATAAGGGAAGCAACAATGAAAGAGGTAAACAATGAAGAGGTAAGTACGCCTATGATTATTTTGACATCATCAAGCACTAAAGAAATTCAATAGGACCATATAGTTATGGCCATTGATGAGTTTCCTTATCATTTTCACTTGATTGCATCTAATGATCAAGTTGAACAACATGAAGGGTGCATAAAGGTTGACATTGTTGACAGAGTTGATATTGTTGATAGTGTTGAAATAAATGAGGTTGATAAAAACAATGTTGTTGATGAACCAATAGTAGAAAATTACAGTGATCAAATGCATGATAAGGTTGATGATAAGGAATGGATGGGGTTACCAAGAGGAATTGAGAAACAAAATGCTAATTTCATGAGTAATGTGGTTACTAATATAATTATTTTATTAATGAATTTTCTATTATGTTTAATGCAGTGCAAGTGTCGAGAATCAGATATGGGAAAGTAGAAAATTTTCTTTGACATGTCGAAGTACCTAGAAAGGAGGGTAGGAAGGCCAAGGGTGAAGATGAAGCATAGTGATGGTGCAAGTTCCAAAGTTGATGTACGTTTTGAGTACCTTGTACATTGGAAGGTCATACCAGAATGAAAAAAATAGCTATAGCCGATTGGAAGGAATGGAAAGGGTTAAATATCCCTTGTGTGAGTCATTTGTAAGGGAAGAAGGAAGTATGGATGCAAGTTGTACAGAGATTTAACAAGAAAAATAACAAAATAAGTCAAATTTGTGTATTTTCCTCGTATCTGTGATTGTAACAGTTATGTGAATAGGAAAAGGTTATGACATTTTTGTACATAGATTTAACAAGAAAAATAATAAAATAAGTCAAATTTGTGTATTTTCCTCGTATCTGTGATTGTAATAGTTATGTGAACAGGAAAAGGTCATGACATTTTGATCAAAAATTGATTGAGAGGGCATTGGAAAGGGTCCTCATCTTTCATTTGAATCATGTTTCATTCAATTCCATGTTGTATTTAAAAATTTATTGAAATTTCTTCATGAACAGTCCAAAACCCTCTTCTAGGGTAATTAGTCAAAAAGAAAATTACATATCTCTCATTCTACCCATGGGTAAATGCTATAAATTTATAAAATGACCCTTTGCAATGTAATTTGGTTATGATTCAAGGACATCCTAGGGCTCTTACAATGGTGTTTAGACTGGTACAGGAAAGAACATAGATGTTTATTGCTTTTTTATTGCATTCAATATTCGTAAATGATGTTGTGGTGTGTGATAGGTCTAAGGGAAGTTGTAAATACCTCCATTGGGTCTATTTGATGAGGAAATGAATTTTCAAACATTACAAGCCACTACCCCAGTAACAGAGAATAGGATTGTCATAGTTAAGACTGAGAATACAATATTTTGAGTGTTAAGTCACTATACATTAAGAGGGGGATTTATTGGAAGTGTTGTCAAGGGACCCTGGAACCTCTATCCATATTGGGGTTTCTTAAAACATTGATGATTTGAATCCTTTTTCACACTACCATGTTATGGTAGGTTATTATAGTCTAGGTAGGACTGAGTATAGAGCACACTTGAGTTCGTAATGGTGAATGGCTACAAGAGCTATCAAAGGTCATTAGTTAGGATATTGTGGCAAAGGTGTCAAGTTTGGATAGTCCAAAGTAGCCAATTAGGCCTAAACGGTAGAGGATAGTCATTTCTTTAGTGTGTTGTTACAAAAAAAAGTTCTCCTATCTTATGATTTGTTAACAAGCCCAATTAAAGGTGTTCAACTGTGTTTTTGTGATTTGAAGGTTGCAAAAATATAAAGGTTATAGTCAGTAAATCCTTATTGCAGGACTACAAAAGGTATAGTGCAATATGTGAGGGAAGATTAACTGTTGGAGAGAGAGAGAGAGAGAGAGAGAGAGATTTATATGGTTGTAAATGTCATGTTTACTTTGTGTAAGGTCTGATAGAGTCAGATTAGTCATTGTGTTGAAGAATTCATGTTGGGTTATTGCCTAGAAGGTTACAAGATTACCAAATAGCATTTTTTACATAATCATTTCCTTGGAAGTTGTAGAAATCAGTTGGTGAACCCCTTGCCTCTACATCAAATTGGTATCAGAGCCAAAAGATGCTGGGAAAAGGTTGTGTGTGGTTGTGAGAATAGTTTAAAAAATCAACATAGTGTGGTTATGAGCGAGTCGAGTCTAGGTGAGTCACTCCCTCTAAATTCATGAGTTTGAGGCATGGACTCGTGCAAGTTAAACATTAGGACTCTTGAGTCCTTGTGATGGACACTTCTTGCTACTTGGACACACACAACCACTTATAATTTGATATTTTTTTTCCCTTTTTGAGTCGTTTGATCTTTCTTCTTTCTCAAAAACAAAGTTTTACGGTGACTACGATGAAATGGAGGATGACAAATATGAGGACTTTGATGATGATGATGATGATGAATTAACTCCTCATTTAAATACCTCAACACCTACTAGTTCAAGGTCTAAAATTGGAGTTATTTTAGGAGAGGGAAAAGGAAGATATAGTCTTTAGCTTCTTGTTTTTCACATTTGGACATATCACTATATGTCATTTTGTCAACATTTATAAAATTATTTTGTTGATATACAGTTTAAAGTTTGAAACAATGATGAAATTTCAAATATTGGGTGCTTGGGATTCATACGACATGTGTAATGTTTCGATTATAAATCGTATGTTGTCTAAATGCATTAATTTATTTATTTTTTGTAAAACTATAGTTTTTTTCTTTTGCCAAGTAAAATGAAGAGGTAACTACACCTATGATGATTTTGAAATTAGCAAGCACTGAAGAGATTCAAAATGACAAGATAGATATGGTTGTGGATGAGTTTCCTTATTATTTTCAGTTTATTGAATCTAATGATCAAGTAGAAAAAGTTGAAGGGTGCATGAAGGTCAACATTGTTGACACAGTTGATATTGTTGATAGTATTGAAATGGATGAGGTTGATAAAATCAATGTTGTTGATGAACCAATTGCAGAAAAATGGCAGTGATTAGATACATTATAAGGTTGATAAAAAGGACTGGTAGGGGTTACCAAAAGGAATTGAGAAGCAAAATGCAGATTTCAAGAGCAATTTTGTTACTAATCCAATTACCTATGTCAATGAATTTTTTATTGTGTTTATTCCAGTGTAGGTGTTAAGAGAATCAGATTGGAAAAAGTAAAAAAATTTCTATGATAGGTCCAAGTTCTTGGACAGGGGGGTAGGGTGGCCAAGGGTAAAGATGTAGCATAGTGAGGGTGCAAGTTCCAAAGTTGATGGACATTTCCACTAACTTGTACATTGGAAGGGCATACCATATATAAGAACCATTTGGAGACCAGAGGAAGAAGAGTTCAAACATAATCTTGTTGTAGGTACTCACTCAAGGGACTTGAGTTTTTTGTCCATGGGGAGGATGGTGTAGGGGCACCTAGTCCCAACAATCAAATAGGGTCAATGGAAGATTGTAAGCCATCTTGGCACTGTAATAAGGTCATATGAGACCTTTAAGGATGTAATGGAGGATATAAGGGTCAATAAGGTCATATAGTCAAAAGTTGTCCAGTTGCAAGAGAAGTTGCTTGAGAAAAGTTGCCAAGCAACTTCTCTTGCAACCAAATGACCAATATTGTCTAAAGTGTCTAAATTGGTGTTTTTAACATCCAATTGACATAAAGAGGCCTCTAAAAGGTCAATTAGGTAAGTCCTTGGGCAAATGAAAAAAAAATGCAAATGTTGTCAGCATGAAAAATGTTGTCAAAAAGCAAAATTAAGGGAAATGAACAATTAGAATGGAAACAAAATAGTTATAGGTGGTTAGAAGGAATGAAAAGGGTAAAATATCTCTTGTATGATTCATTTGTAAGTGGAGAAGGAAGTATGGATGCAAGTTGTACAGAGATTTAGCGAGAAAAATAATCAAATCAGTCAAATTTATGTATTTTCCTTGAATCTGTGACTGTAACACTTATGTGTACGGGAAAGGGTCATATGACATTTTGATCAAGAATTGATGGAGGATTGATTGGAGGTGTTATCAAGGGAACTTAGAACCTTTGTCTGTATTGGGGTTTATTAAAACAATGAAAATTTCAATCCTTGTGGACATTGCCCTGTTATGGTAGGTTATGACAGTCTAGTTAGGTCTGACTACAAAGATCCTAATGGTGCATGACAACAAGAGCCATTGAGGGTCATTAATTAGGATATTAGAGAGTTATTTTGAGTGTTGAGTGCCAAAAGGTATCAAGTTTGGATAGTCCAAAGGAGCCAATTATGCCCAAAATGCACAGGACAGTCATTTTATGACATTTTGAACAAAAATTGGTGAAGTGCATTGGAAATGTTAATGTTTTGGATTTTATGGAAAAGCTCAATGCATTGGAAAAAGTGACAATAATAATTAATATATTGGATATATTATTGATATATTTAATTATGATAAAATCAGTGGGATAATAATAATAAATATAAAAGGTTATATTTATAATTAAGGATTGATTTTAATAACTAAATATGGATCAAATAATATAAAAGAGTATATTATTATTATGGACCCAAGTAGGCAACTTGGGAGGCCAAGAGTTTATCTTAATAAGCTCATATATTAGAATGACTTGGTGAAGGTAAGAAGCAACCAAAAACACAATGTTTCCTTCTTCCTTTAGCAAGATCTTTGGATGGGTGAATTAGAGAAGAATTCAAGGAGAATTAAGCAGCCCTATAGGACAAATTAGGGAAGAATTAGTGCAGCATTCAAGGAAAAATTGTAGCAAATCTAGAAGGGCGACTCTGGACAATATTGAGTAGATTATTAAAAGGGTCCTATATATCATGTGAGTTCCAAAAATATAGAAATACATCATGACATTGTTCATGACTTAATTGAAAATTAAGTGTCGGAGCCACAATATTTTGCACAAATATAACAAGGTGTTAGTATGTTTGTGAAAGCATTGCCTATAGTAAAATTAGTCAAACTTAGACGTATTTTTTCTTAGAGATAAAATAGGGTTTGAGTGAGCCTTGACGCCCATTCCAAAAGACCATAGCGGGTCTAGATCTCAGAAAAGAAGAAAACCTCCTAAAGAAAAATGAAACTAAACGATCAAGTAAAACCTAGAGCAATGACTTTTGCAAAGGTTCCCACTATCTTCATTTGATGAAGATACAAGCTCAGATGAAAATAATTAATCTCCACCTCAATAGGATAAATAGGAGTGAAATCTAAAATAAGAGAAGAAGCAAACCACTTCAAGACATTGATCCCCAAACTCTCTCTTGAGAACTGTCTCCACCTCAATAAGGGAAAGACAAACGGAGGTCAAGCTAAGAGAAACACAAGCCACCTTGAGGGAGATAATGAAGCCTAAAATATTTTCCTCAAGTCAAAAAGAGCCCCTATAGAAAGGTTGTCTACAAAAAAATGAATGCCAAATTCTTCTGAAGGGTAAACTGAAAGTGACAGAAAGGAAGAAGATCAACCTCAAAAAAGTTAAGACAAACCTCCAGCCAAGGATACCAATTTCCGAAAACAAATTGTTCATAAAGAATCAAGGGCCAAAGGTCAGAAAGAAATTGGAAACATGAAATTAAAAACACCCCATATAAGCATTACAATAAGATGAAATAGAAATGGAGTTAGTAATAAACTAGGTCACAAAGAAAATGAATGCTACAAGATGAACAAAGATACATTAAGGAAGAGAAATAAGTTCAAAAAATCTTTTATTCTAAAAGTGATGCTCACTAGTGTTGCGCTTTAAGCTATATATATTATTTTTAACATGATTGTGTTATTGATTCTGGGTCTCCACAACAAATCTCTCACAATAAGGAACAAGTATTTATGTTTCACAAATTCTACTACAAGCAATTCTTTTGTAAATATATCAACAATTTGATCCTCTATCCCACAAAATTTTTCCTCTAGCACTTATTTTTGAATTAAGTCACGAACAACATGATGTGTTTAATGTAAATAGGGTTGACAACAAAGTCTCTCATTTTGATCCATTTAAAGAAATATATCAACTTTGTGAGGGTATCTAAAAGTGCATTCGGATTACAAGAAATAGAATTGAGGTACTAGAAACAAAACCCATCAAAATTTCACATATGCCAAAGGAGCCCTTTTGATAGTTAACATTTAAAGACTATTTTACTATAACCTACCACTCTTTATGCCATATTGTTGGAGAAGATGCAGAATTGAAAGTGCTAATTGACTTAATAAGGATCATTGCACGGTTTATATTTACCTTCATAATATCCCTTGCATAGTTTACATGCAAAAATAGATAGTCAAATTAAAGGAGGTGAAGTAATTGTCCCACTAATCCTACTTACCCTAAACGCAGACATTACAAAACTGAAAGTACCAAAAAATGATAAAAATTGCCCTTAAAGACTCAAGTGGCAAAGATCTAAAAGAAATTGCAAACATGAAATTAAAAACACCCCATAAAGTTTGTGTTGCACTTAGTGCAAAAACTTCTTCTAAAGATGATTGTGTTATTGATTACGGTTCTAGTGCCTAATTTTGGATTGAGCAGACCATCAGAGGGTGTTCTAATCACCCAAACAAAATGGTGTTGCATGGAGAAATAATAGAGCTATGATAGAAATTGCTAGATGCATGTGACACTCTAGAAGTATACAAGCTAAATTTTGGACTGAAGAAACATATGGCGCAAATATATATTTTGAAGAGAACACCTACATAAGACTATTTTAAGAAGCAAAACATCTACAAGATTGTCTGACTATTATATATCATGAAAATTAGAGTGTTGTCAAGCTAGAAAAGGGTCCTATACATCATTCAAGTTTCAACAATATAGAAGTACATCAAGACATTTTTTATGACAATATACAATTTCTGGCACAGAAAAAAAAATTGTTGATATCTTTGTGAAATAATTGCCTATAGTAAAATTAGTCAAACTTAGAGACTTGTTTTTTATCAGAGCTAAAATAGGTTTTGAACGTGCCTTGAAACCCCTTCCAAAAGACCATAGCAGAAAAATTAGAAGTAAGACAAATGGTGAAATAGCACACCATGAGGAAGCCTCAACTCACTAGAGTTAGAAGACCTAAACAACTAGCAAAACAACATGAGCGCACCAAGGACAAGACTCAAACCTCCAAAAGAAGAATGAGAAAAAATAAATGTAATTAATGTGCAAAGCACGGTCACAAACTAAATAAATGCCAAAAGATGAACATGAATACCTAAAGAAAGAGAAATAAGCTCAAAAAATCTTGTGTTTCTTAAAAAAGTGTTCTTTGTGTTGCACTTAGTGAAAAAAATTCCTCTAAAGATGATTGTGTTATTGATTATGGTCCTAGCACCTAATGTTGCATTGAGGAGACCATCAGAGAGTTTTCTAATCACCCAAAAGAAATGGGGTTGCAAAAAGAAAGAATAGAGCTATAATAGAAATGACTAGATGCATGCTACACTCTAGAAATATTCAAGATAAATTTTGGACTGCAAAAAATTATGGCGCAACATATATTTTGAAGAGAACACCTACATACTCATTTACCATGTTCATACCAACAGGCCCCGAACCGGGTTCAGGTATGCACTCGGTACTGGTTCATTTGTGGGTACATGATATGGTTGATTTGAATATTTTTCAACTATCAATTGGCAGTTAATATTTATCTTTGGCATTTGACATTGATCAATGATCAAGCATCATACTATGAAATGATTTATTTTTAGAATTTTGTATATTTCTCTTATTTTTTGCATATATATATATATATATATATATATATATATATATATATATAGACACACATGTACACATATGTACCCAAACCCCTAAAGAAAAAATTCACGCACCCACATACCAGGTTCTCATACCCGCACACATCCCTGAACCCAAACCAATAACTTATCCTACGTAAGACTATTTAAAGAAACAAAACATGCAGAAGATTGTCTGACTATTATATGTTGTGATAATTAGAGCACTATCGTACAAGTTCCAACAAGACAAAAAAACAAATTGTTGATATGCTTGTGAAATAGTGAAACAACTGGCTATAGAAAAATTAGTCAAACTTAGACACTTTTTTTTATCAGCTCTACTAAAGTAGGTTTAGAAAGAGCCTCAAAAACCCTTCCAAAAGACCATAGGGGGCCTAGATATTAGACAAAAAAACTGCAACACAAATAAAAAATAGGAAAAATAAGCAGCAAGACAATGGTGAAATAACACACCATGTCAAAGGCTCAACCAACTAGACATAGAAGCCCTAAACAATTAGTGAAACAACACCAGCCAACCCAAAGAGAGGAGACAAAACTCCAAAAGAAAAAAGAAACTAAACTTAAAACAATAAGTTTTGAAGAGGTTCCTATTATCTTTATTTGATGAAGATACAAAGTCAGATGACCATCCTTATTCTCCACCTCAATAGGATAAATAGGAGTGAAATTAGAAACAAGAGGAGAAACAAACCACTTGAAGACATCGATCCCCAACCTCTCTCACAAGAATTGTCTCCGCCTCAAGAACTATAGCCAATAGGGGTAGGTTATTACAGTAATATATTAATTTAAATACCTAGTTCTCTCAACTACCAAACCTTCAACTATTTTTTTTTTAGAATTTATATATTTATTAAGGACTATTTAGATATAATAATAACAAAAGTAAAGAATGTTCATTATAAAATTAGCAAAATTGTTATATCGCTTTTTCTGTGGGTTGACAGTAAAATTGAAATATATGAACTATTAAAACTAAATTGATATTTATTTTGATAGAATATAAGCAATTTTATTAATAACATACAATGGTAGGTTAGGGCATTAAAAGCTTCATTTATTATATGTTTAACTATCTAAATATAAATAGATTTTGTTTAAATAAAAGTCTAGTACTTTTATATATCACTGAAAATGATATTTGCAGGTGCATTATAAGATTCCTTAAAAAAATATGTAACTATCTAAATTGAAATGATTTTTTCTTTAATAAAATAGATGCATGGCTATCACTTTATATGTATATGTATATGTATATTTACATGTACAAATTTATATGTATATGTCCATGTCCATGTCCATGCATAGCGCGCGCGTGTGTGTGTTTATATAGCTTAAAATAGCTTTGGGGAGGATAGTAAAAGCTTGATCTACAAGCTTCTGTATAATCTTTATGATTTTCTTTAAAATTTTGATTATATAACTATTATAAATGTTTATTTACAAACACCTAGTTATGATTTTTACTATCTATAAAACAATCTAATTTTAATTTGTGTCATTGCTATATTTTTTCACCTATAAACTCCAAATTAGTTTAATGTTTCTTTAGAAGAAATATTGTAAACTATATAAAGACCACACCTATTAAATGTCTTACTACTCTTCACTAAATTATAATGAAAGAATTATAAAATCTAATAAAAATATCCATCCACTGTAACATAGAATAAAAAAAATATTAAACAAAGCAAGCAATTTTTTGTTCTATACGCATTTGGCAATTGTAAAGCAAAACTCTGGAGACTTTGACAATAATATCATCTGTTCTGCATACGCAGGTTTGTAAAATTAGCGTAGAAAATGAAGGAAACAGGTTATTTCCAAGCTCAAGACATTGTAGAAGAGAAAGACATAAATTATTTCTATCAAAAAAATTAAAAGTTAGTAACTACATTTAGATTGTTCTGATAATTTTGAGCGCAACTGTTAAATTACGAAGATTACTAGTGTTGGTAAATGAAGATATCTGAAAAAATAGATTTGTAGTATAAAATGTGCATTGTATCATATATCCCACAATAATGTATGGGCACCCATTAGGGCACAATTAAACCATTAGTGGACCCCCAAATTTAATGTCTTATGAAGGAAGGTAAAATTCATTTCACAGATCCAAATGACTGATGTTCTGATATCATGAGGTATATCTTCTAAATGGGTTATTAAATATAGTGATTGGGATTTAGTTATCATTTTTGCTGAAATTATGATGTTGTCATAACCAGGAAAGGTAATTTTTTGAAGATCTAAAAATCAGGTATAACAGTGAAAATAAATAGACTTTGTTCTCTTTTTGCAAGAAGCATTCTAATTTTGTTTTTGGCCATCTGCTTTAAGTTTGTATGGAAAGTTTTTGATTCAAAATTTTTTGAGAACACAGAATTTTTACACATTTCAATGAATCATCCTTTCAATTTGTATTATGTTTACAAAGAGGTATAGCAGTTTATTTTGGCACGTCTGAATTTTTCTCAAAGTATAATGCTTGTCTACTTATATTGTAAGGAGAAATTTTAGAAGTTGTAGCCAAGTTGTAACAGATGATTGTAATTTTCTAAGGGTCATTGCTTTGAGGATATTAGAGAACTTGTTTCAGGTAAATTGATCATTGAAAGAAGAAAAACAAAAGGTAATGTGTATGATTTGAGAGAGCTAAAAGGTACACATTATCTTTTGAGGAGATTGGTGCAAGTTGGCTTCAACAAAAATGGAAGCCCAAGATATTGTTTTCTATGTAATTTTGTTCATAGATAAGAATTTGATTAATAGGAGCATTGTAATGTTTTATCTATTGTCCCCGACCATTTCTCATTGATGTCAAGATTGGTGGTCTATTTTACAGAGTAGTACAGATGCTTTGTTTGTTGTTTAGAGAATATTAATGTCGATTATTACAGGTATAGATTGATTTTAGATTGATCTTTGTCTTCAAATTAGTTGGAATTTTGCCATCAATGCCAAAGAGGTATATTGTTAGATAGACAGACAACTAGACTTATATTTTGGCATTGATGTCGAAAGGTGGAGTACATAAATATGAGAATCAGATATAATGATTGAAACTTCAATGTTGCAAACATTACCGGCTTTTGAGAACTGTGCAATATGTCCACGATTTGAAAATAGGATGAATGTGAATAGGTTATTATTTCCAACAATATAACAGAAAAATAAGAATAACAACAATGTATAGATGAACAATGATACCTACAATTGATATTTTATGGCTACATAATTGCATATATAAGATGAAAGTAAATGAGCCATAGATTTCAAAAAGTGAAACTGTAAACACATTTTCAGTGCCTAGTTGGAATGAAACATCTCTGAAATTGTATGAAAGTATTGTCTTATATAAACTCATTCCATCTCCTTAGACGTCACCTCTATTCAATATTTTTGACAAGTATATCAATTGTGATGGTGCTAATTGTCATAGGAAGTTATATTGATGGCATCAATCATAGGTTGGTTATATTAAATGCATCCTCACTTGTATATTGTGTAGTGATCATGTCATTGGGTTCTTCTTTAAAATAACAATTTGTTTGTTACTTGAAAATGATGATTGGTTATCAGTTATGACTATTTAGTTGTAACAAGTAATAACCCAATTGATAGAATGGTCTTATAAATTTCAAGCATCTGTATGAACTTCGTGTTAATTAGGAATCAATGTACTCACACTATAGAATATGTTTACAGAGGTGAAGGCTTGATAAAGGGATGTATTATATAAGAATCACCTGAGATCGATAGAATGAGACACTACACTATGAAGGATGAATAAACATTTATGCAGAAGTCTAGATTAAAATTTGTATGGAAGAAGACAGTCATTAGCGCTTTTGATGATCAAATATTATGAAATTGGGATTGACCAGCAGTACAGTATCTCTTCGAATTTGGATCAACCAATAGTAAATTGAGTGAAGAAGTTTTGAATGACTATAATTATTTACAGGCATTTGTCAATGGGATTATATTATCATGTTTTCTCAATGTGTGATGCTGTCATAAGGAGGAAAGATAAATTTTGAAGATGAGAAAATCATGTATAACAGAGAAACTAAACTGACTTTATTCTCTTTCTGTAAACAGTGTTCTAATTTTGTTTTCTGCAATTTGGTTTAAGTTCGTAAGACATTTTTCATTTTAAAATTTTTTGGGAACACACGGTAGTTTTAGAAATAGAAACTACATCACCATAAGCGATAATTGATCAGACATTAGATACAGTAAGAATTATATCAGAGACAACACTTCATTTTGCAAGAAGCAATTCTATTCATTTCAATTGCATAGTTTCATTGCGATTTTTGACATGGTGACATAGCAATGATTGTTGCACTATGTGAAAGAAATAACAATTCACTTTAGCATACCTATAATTTCATATATCAAAGACGGCAAGTGACATTGTTCATTATTATTTTATTCACATTTATCTTTGTGATATCCATTACATAGTTTAATTGCAAAATTATATAGTGTAAGTTTACAAAAGTGAAGTAATTGTCCCAGCATTCCTTACTATCCTAAATGGGGACATTGCACAACCAAAAGTACAAAAAACTGATAAATATTAGCCAAATGATTCAAGGGCAAAAGATTCCAAAGAAATTGCAAGCATGAAATTAAAAAACACCCTATATAATAATTATAACACGAGAAAATATAAATGTATTTATTGTGTTTAGCATAGTCACAAACCAAATGAATGCTAAAAGAGGAACAAGAACACATAAAGGAAGTTCTAGAAATAAGCTTACAAAATCTTTTGATTCTTAAAGTAATGCTCTTTGTGTGGAACTTAATGCAAAAAAAATTCTAAAGATGATTGTGTTATTGATTATGGTTCTAGCGCCTGATGTTGGATTGAGGAGACCATCAGAGAGTTTTGTAATCACCCAAACAAAATAGGGTCACACAAGGAAAGAACAAAGCTACAATAGAAATGGCTAGATGGATGCTACACTCTAGAATTATGAAGCTAAATTTTGGACTGAAGAAACTCGTGGCGCTATATATTTTTTGAAGAGAACACCTACAAAAGACTCTTTGACAAAACACAACATCCACAAGATTGTCTAACTATTATATTTTGTGATAATAAGAGCACTATCAAGCATGAAAAGCATCCTATATATCATGCAAGTTCCAACAATATAGAAGCACATCATGACATTGTTCATTACTTAAATGAAAATCAAATGTCGGAGCCACAATATTTTGGACAAAATGATAAGGTGTTGGTATATTTGTGAAAGCATTGCATATAGTAAAATTAGTCAAACTTAGACACATTTTTTCTCAAAGATAAAATAGATTTTGAGCGAGCCTTGACGCCCATTCCAAAATACCATAGCAGGTCTAGATCTCAGAAAAGAAGCAAACCTCCAAAATCAAAATGAAACTAAACAATCAAGTAACCTACAGCAATGACTTTTGAAAAGGTTCCCATTATCTTCATTTGATGAAGATACAAGGTCAAATGACCATCCTTAATATCCACCTCAATAGGATAAATAGGAGTGAAATCTAAAATAAAAGTAGTAGCAAACCACTTGAAGACATCGATCCCCAAACTCTCTCGAGAGAACTAACTCCACCTCAATAAGGGAAAGACAAACAGAGGTCAAGGTAAGAACAACACAAGCCACCTTTAGTGATTCAATGAAGCCTAGAATCTTTTCCTCAAGTCAAAAAGAGCCCCTATAGCAAGGATCTCTATAAAAAAATGAATGTTAACTTCTTTTGAAGGGTAAACTGAAAGTAGCAGAAAGGAAGAAGATCAACCTCAAAAAAGTCAGGACAAACCTCCAACCAAGGATACCAATTTCCGAAAAAAAATTGTTCGTAAAGAATCAAGGGCCAAAGGTCAGAAATAAATTGGAAACATGAAATTAAAAAAAACCCATATAAGCATTACAATAATATGAAATAGAAATGGAGCTAGTAATAAACTAGGTCACAAAGAAAATGAATGCTACAAGACGAGCAAAGATACATTAAGGAAGAGAAATAAGTTGAAAAAATCTTTTATTCTAAAAGTGATGCTCCCTAGTGTTTCACTATAAGCTTAATATTATTTTTAACATGATTGTGTTATTGATTCTGGGTCTCCACAACAAATCTCTCACAATAAGGAACAAGTATTTATGTTTCACAAATTCTACTACAAGCAATTCTTTTGTAAATATATTAAAAATTTGATCTTCTATCCCACAAAATTGTTCCTCTAGCACTTGTTTTTAAATTAAGTCACGAACAACATGATGTGTTTAATGTAAATAGGGTTGACAACAAAGTCTCTCATTTTGATGCATTTATAGAAATATATCAACTTCATGAGGATATCTAAAAGTCCATTCGTATTACAAGAAATAGAATCAAGGTGTCAGAAACAAAACCCATCAAAATTGCACATATGCAAAAGGAGCCCTTTGGATTGTAAACATTTAAAGACTATTCGATTATGACCTACCATTCTCTATGTCATATTGTTGGAGGAGATGCAGAATTGAAACTGCTAATTGACTTAATAAGGATCGTTGCATAGTTTACATTTATCTTCATAATATCCATTGTATAGTTTACTTGCAAAATCAGATATTCAAATTTAAGGAGGTGATGTAATTGTCCCGCTAATCCTACTTACCCTAAACAGGGACATTACACAACCGAAACTACCAAAAACTGATAAAAATTGCCCGTAAAGACTCAAGGGGAAAAGATCCAAAAGAAATTGCAAACATGAAATTAAAAACACCCCATAAAAGAAGAATGAGCAAAAACAAATGTGATTAATGTGGTTAGCACGGTCACAAACCAAATGAATACCAAAAGATGAAAATGAATACCTAAAGAAAGAGAAATAAGCTCAAAAATTCTTGTGTTTCTAAAAGTAGTTCTCTTTGTGATAATTAGAGCATTGTCAAGCTAGAAAAGGGTCCTATACATCATGCAATTTTCAACAATATAGAAGTACATCATGACATTTTTGATGACTTAATTGAAAATCAAATGTTGGAGATACATTTTTGGCGTAGAAAAAAAAATTGTTGATATCTTTGTGAAGCAATTGCCTATAGTGAAATTAGTCAAACTTACAGACTTGTTTTTTATCAGAGCTAAAATAGGTTTTGAACAAGCCTTGAAACCCCTTCTAAAAGGCCATAACAAGAAAAACCAGCAGCAAGAAAAATGGTGAAATAGCACACCACGAGGAAGGCTCAACCGATGAGAGTTAGAAGACCTAAACAACTAGAAAAACAATGCCAGCGCACCCAAAGACAGGACTCAAACCTCCAAAAGAAGAATGAGCAAAAATAAATGTAATTAATGTGTGAAGCATGATCACAAAACAAATGAATGCAAAATTTTTAACATGAATACCTAAAGAAAGGGAAATAATCTCAAAAAATCTCATGTTTCTCAAAGAAGCACTCTTTGTGTTGCACTTAGTGCAAAAAATTCTTCTAAAGATGATTGTGTTATTGATTATGGTTCTAGCACCTAATGTTTGATCGAGGAGACCATTAGAGGGTTTTCTAATCTCCCAAACAAAATGGGGTTGCAAAATGAAAGAATAGAGCTATAATAGAACACTCTAGAAATATTCAAGATAAATTTTGGACTACAGAAACTTAAGGTGCAACATATATTTTTAAGACAACACCTACATGCTCAGTTACTGGGTTCATACCAATAGCCCCCAAACCGGGTTCAAGTACACACCCGGTAGTGGTTCATTTTTGGGTACTTGTGGGTACTTGTTGGATATTGCGGGTACATGATATGGATGATTTGAATATTTTTCATCTATCAATTGGCAGTTAATATTTATCTTTGGCATTTGGCATTGAACAATGATCAAGCATCATACTATGAAATGATTTAGCTTTACAATTTTGTATATTCTCTTATTTTTTAGAAATATATATATAGAAAAACACATACACACACGTACCCAAACCCCTTAAAAAAATTTCACGTACCCATGTACCAGGTTCTTGTACCTGCATGCGTCCTCGAACCTGAGCCGCTACCTTAGCCTATGTAAGACTATTTTAAGAAAGAAAACATCTAGAAGATTGTCTGACTATTATATGTTGTGATAATTAGAGCAATATCAAGCTAGTAAAGTGTCCTAAATATCATGCAGGTTCCAATAGTATAGAGGTACATAATGACATTGTTCATGACTTAAATGAAAATTAAAAGTGTTGCAGATAAGAATATTGGGACAAAAAAACAAATTGTTGATATGCTTGTGAAAAAGTGAAACAACTGCCTATAGAAAAATTAGTCAAACTTAGACACTTGTTTTTTATCAGAGCTAAAATAGGTTTAGAAAGAGCCTTGAAGCCACTTCCAAACGACAATTGGGGACCTCAATCTTAGATGGAAAACCTACAACATAAATAAAAAATAGGAAAAATAAGCAGCAAGACAATGGTGAAATAGCACACCATGTCAAAGGCTCAACCGACTAGACTTAGAAGCCCTAAACAACTAGCGAAACAACACCAGCCCACCCAAAGATAGGAGACAAAACTCCAAAAGAAAAAAGAAACCAAAATTAAAACAATCAGGTAACCTGGAGCAATAAGTTTTGAAGAGGTTCTCATTATCTTTATTTGATGAAGATACAAGGTCAGATGACCATCCTTATTCTCCACCTAAATAGGAGAAACAGGAGTGAAATCTAAAATAAGTGAAGCAGCAAACCACTTGAAGACATCAATCCCAAACCTCTCTCACAATAATTGTCTCCACCTCAAGAATTGTAGCCAACAGGGGTAGGTTATTACAGTTATATATTAATTTAAATACCTATTTCTCTCAACTACCAAACCTTCAACTATTTTTATTTTAGAATTTATTTATGTATTAAGGACTATTTAGATATAATAATAACAAAAAAATTAAAGAATGTTCATTATAAAATTAGCAAAATTGTTATATCGCATTTTCTGTGGGTTGACAGTAAAATTGAGATATATGTAACTATTAAAACTGAAATGAAGTTTTTTTTGATAAAATATAAGTGATTTTATTAATAACATACAATGGTATAGGTGAGGGCATTAAAAGCTTCATTTATTATATGTTTAACTATCTAAATATAAATGGATTTTGTTTAAATAAAAGTGTACTACTTTTATATGTCACTAAAAATGATATAATTGGCAGGCGCATTACAAGATTCCTTAAAAAATATGTAACTATCTAAATTGAAATGAATTATTTATATCACAACAATCAAAATTTAGTAACTACATTTATATTGTTCTAATAATTTTGAACACGGCAGTTGTATTACGAAGATTACTGGTGCTGGAAAATGAAGAAATCTAAAAAAATAGATTTGCAGTATAAAAATGTGCATTGTATCATATATCCAGCAATAATGAATGGGCACAATTAAACCATTAGTGGAACCCCAAATTTAATGTCTTAGGAAGGAAGGTAAAATTCATTTCACAGATCCAAATGATTGATGTTCTGATATCAAGAGGTATTGGTGCTAAATGGGTTATTGAATATTGGTGATTGGGATTCAGTTATCATGTTTGTTGAAAGTATGATACTATCATAAGCAGGAAAGGTAATTTTTGAAGATCCAAATATCAGGTATAACAATGAAAATAAATTGACTTTGTTCTCTTTTTTTAAGAAGCGTTCTAGTTTTGTTTTTTCTTTAAGTTTGTAGGGCAAGTTTTTGTTTCAAAAAATTTTGAGAACACACAATTTTTACAGATTTA
Source organism: Thuja plicata (assembly GCA_018584345.1). NCBI lineage: Eukaryota > Viridiplantae > Streptophyta > Pinopsida > Cupressales > Cupressaceae > Thuja > Thuja plicata. The sequence continues at coordinate 1,380,334 of MU228545.1, forward strand.
GATGAATCATCCTCTCATTTTGTATTATGTTTACAAAGAGGTATAGTAGTTTATTTTGCAACATCTAAAGTTTGCTCAAAGTATAATGCTTGTCTACTTATATTGTAAGGAAAAATCTCAGAAGTTGTAACCAAGTTGTAATAGATGATTGTAATGTTCTAAGGGTTGTTTCTTTGAGGATATCAGAGTTGGTACTCACATCTAAAGTTTGCTCAAAGTATACCACTTGTCTACTTATACTATAAAGAGAAATTTCAAAATTTATAACCGAGTTGTAGTAGATGATTGTAATGTTCTTAGAGTTGGTGCTTTGAGGATATCAGAGTTGGTTCTTAGGTCATTCTATTGTTGTTATTGAAAAGTTGGTGCTCTTTTAGGGGTTCTATGACTCCTTAGGGTTGGTGCCTATAAATTTGTAACCAAGTTGTAATAGATGATTGTAATGTTCTAAGGGTTGTTTCTTTGAGAATATCAGAGTTGGTGCTCACATCTAAAGTTTTCTCAAAGTATACTGCTTGTCTACTTATACTGTAAAGAGAAATTTCAAAAGTTATAACCGAGTTGTAGTAGATGATTGTAATGTTCTTAGAGTTGGTGCTTTGAGGATATCAGAGTTGGTTCTCAAGTCATTGTATTGTTGTTATTGAAGAGTTGGTGCTCTTTTGGGGGTTCTGTGACTCCTCAGAGTTCATTCCCATAAACATAATAATTGGATTTATTCATTAGGCTCGATTAGGACAGTAGATCCTAAAAGCATTTCTCACAATTATTTTTATCATACTGGGTTTCCACATCAAATCGTGTGCATAATTCTTGCGTAGTTGCATTGCATTCTTTCTTTAGTTTTAGTTACTTTCATATTTCAGTTTGGCAAGTTTCATGAAAAGTATACACTGACTAATAGATAAAAGTTTATATCTACTATTGGTTCAGTCCCCACCCCTCTTAGTAGTAGAATTGTGTTCCATAGTTGGTATCAATTCCAAGTACTCAAAAAAGACTTATTCAATCTAAGTAGGTCTTGAGGATAGAACACATGGCTTCATAGCAGGGGTATTCTTCTTCCAAACCACCGATGGCACCAATTAAGCATTTTGGAAGATAAGAATGGAACTCTTTGACCTCTCTAGTGTCTGATGTTTAGATGTCTATTGAAAATGGATACACTAGATGAATAAACCTCATTATAATTGATTATTTACATGGTATCCAAATGACATATGACACAAATATGGTAGGCAAAGAAGATACAAAGAGAGAAGCAGCATTTAAAACAACTAAAAAGACAAAGGAAGAAACTTCAGAGTCAGAGAACGACATGGATGAAGAACTTGCAGAAAATGTTAAAAATTCAAAACATTTCAAGAAAATATAAAGGGAAGTTTCCCTTCATATACTTTGACTCTAGAGAGATTGGGCTCTTTGTTTCTAAGTTTCAAAGTGCCAAAGATGATCAACACAATGAGGAAGACTTCAAAACAAAGAATAAAAGCTAGTCTTCTCACAAATAGAAAAGCTTCTAAAAGAAGAAAATAAGTTTGTTCATTTAAAAAGAGGGTTCAAACACAAAAGGAAATGATGAACCTAAATGATGCAGGAGAACCTTGGGTCCTTGGAAATCTTGCATCAACCAAAAACATTTGTTTTCTATTTTTCTCTTAGTTCATTCTCTGAGTTTCTTTTAGCATTCCTTCAGTTCGGATTTGTTGCTGCTGTGAAACTAGTGGCATTTTCCTTGACTCTTTTGGAACCTTCTCCTAGATTTTCATCTCATTTGGTTGCTTCACATATGACATCTTGAAAATTCTTTGTGGAACTTAACTATTTTTCTTGTTTCACTACTAGTTTGCATTTTACGATCTCGTGAAGGAGTTTTCAATTTGGCAAAGCTTCACAGTGCATTTATCGATCTCAACACATTTGTGGTCAACCTAATTGAGGTATTGCACTTCATATTTCATTTATTTGAGTGAGATCCTTGTGATTTAGGTCTTGACCTATATTTGTAATGCAAAACTTGATCCTGAACCTGAACTTGAACAAGGAGATGATAGATCCATAAAAGCCCTAACTAGAGTTAATGCAAGACCACATGTCAAACAACCTAATTATCAAGGTAACTTGGATTCAGATGAATTACTTCATTGGATCATGGGATAGGATGGTGAACAAATTGAAGGCTAAGTTCTTATGTACTAATTATCAAGTGAGTTTGTTCAGGAAGTTGCGAAACCTAAAGCAAAAGGATCTTACTATGAAAGGGTATACTGAAGAATTCTATAAATTGAATATCAGATTTGTACATACTAATGATGTTTTTTAGAGGGTTTCAAGGTATCTTAATGATTTGAGAACATCAATTCAAGATGAGATCAGTCTGGTCAAGTTGAAAAGTGTGGAGGAAGCTTACAATTATTCCCTTTAAGTTGAGGAGAAATTTAACAAGACACATGAATAATGACAAAGAGGAAGAGGTGACAGATCCTAGAGAGGTAGATCTTTTGGAGGAGGTAGGTCTTATTCAGATTAGAACAAAGGAAAGACAAAATTCAAGGAAGATTACTCATATCAAAGGGATGACATAAATTTCTAGAGAGGTGGATCAAGTAGCTACAAGAGGGATGATAAGAGGATGTTTAGAGGAACATATTTCAAGTTTGGTGGTGAAGGATATTGAGATTTTGAATGTACTCAAGGAAATTCAAACAAGAAGACTGAGAATAGTGGCCCAAATGCTTTTGTGGAAGAAGAGCCTAGTGAATCTTTAAACTGACTTGAAGATGTAGAACCCTAAAGATAATTAGAACCCTATGTCATGAAGAGACATGTCAAGAATCATTGTTGAGGAGACATGTTGCAAGGTGATCAATTACAATGGCAGTTTTGATAACCTATCCTACAAGAAGCTGGTGGATAAGTTGCAATTGTAGAGATTGAGACACCCAGAGCCTTATCAGATTGCATGGATTAAGGATGATCATAAGGTACTGGTAAGTGAACAATGCCTAGTAAAATTAAATATTGGATCTTATAATGATGAAGTTCAATGTAATATTATGCCTATGGATGTGTGTCATATCTTGTTGGGTAGACCATGTCAGTTTGGTAGACAAGATTTACGTGATGGGAGAAAGAATAGGTATACTATCATGACTAATGGGGTGAAAAAAGTATTGTTTCCTTTAATGGAGAATCCTAAGAATGAGAATTGCTTTATAATGTTTATGGAAGAAGACAATCATTAGCGCTTTTGATCAAATATTCTGAAATTAGGATTGAATAGCACTACAGTCTCTGCAAATTTGGATCAACCAATAGTAAATTGAGTGAAGAAGTTTTGAATGACAATAATTATTTAAAGGAATTTGTGATTGGGATTATGTTATGATGTTTGCTCAACATGTGATGTTGTCATAAGGAGGAAAGGTAAATTTTAAAGATCAGAAAATTGGGTATAACAAAGAAACTAAACTAACTTTGTTCTCTTTCTGTAAACAGTATTCTGATTTTGTTTCTCCAATTACGTTTAAGTTTGTAATAAAAATTTTTGTTTTTAAATTTTTTGAGAACACACAATAGTTTTAGAGATTTAGATGAACCAAGTTGTAAAAGATGATTGTAATGTTCCTAGAAACAACAATTATTGTTTTAAGCAATAAGTATACATGATTGCAAAGATTGAAGGATTGCATTAGAAACAACAACTACAGCACCATAAGCGATAATTGAGGATCAGACATTGCATATAGTAAGAATTATATCAGAGAAAACACTTTGTTTGCAAGAAGAAATTCTATTCATTTCAATTGCATAGTTGCATTTCTATTTTTGACGTGGTGACATAGAAAAAATCATTACACTATGTGCAAGAAACAACAATTCTCTTTAGCATACCTATAATTACATATATCAGAGATGGCAAGTGACATTGATCACTATTATTTTATTCACATTTATCTTCATGATATCCATTACATAGTTTAATTGCAAAATCAGATAGTGTAAGTTTAGGTAAGTGAAGTAATGGTCTCGGTATTCCTTATTATCCTAAGTGGGGAAATTGCATAACCAAACATACAAAAAACTGATAAATATTGCCCAAATGACTCAAGGGCAAAAGATTCCAAAGAAATTAAAAACACCCTATATAAAAATTATAACACAAGCAAATAGAAATGTAATTATTGTGGTTAGCACAATCACAAACCAAATGAATGATAAAAGATGAACAAGAACACAAAGGAAGATAAATAAGCTCACAAAATCTCTTAATTATTAAAGTAATGCTCTTTGTCAGGCACTTAATGCAAAAAATTCTTCTAAACCTGATTGTGTTAATGATTCTGGTTCTTGCGCCTGATGTTGGATTAAGGAGACCATCAGAGAGTTTTCTAATCGCCCAAACAAAATGGGGTCGCATAAGGAAAGAACAGAGCTACAATAGAAATGGCTAGATGGATGCTACACTCTAGAATTATTGAAGCTAAATTTTGGACTAAATAAACTCATGGCGCTATATATATTTTGAAGAGAATAGGTCTACAAAAGACTCTTTGATGAAACACAACATCCACAAGATTGTCTTACTATTATAGTTTATGATAATAAGAGCACTATCAAGAATGAAAAGGGTCCTATATATCATGCGAGTTCAAACAATATAGAAGCACACCATGACATTATTCATGACTTAATTGAATATCAAGTGTTGGAGCCACAATATTTTTGACAGAACGATAAGGTTTTGGTATGTTTGTGAAAGCATTTCCTATAGTAAATTAGTCAAACTTAGATACATGTTTTTTCTCAAAGCTAAGATGGGTTTTGAGCGAGCCATGATGCCCATTCCAAAAGACCATAGCAGATCTAGATCTTAGACAAGAAGCAAACCTCCTAAAGAAAAATGAAACTAAACAATCAGGTAACCTAGAGAAATGAATTTTGCAAAGGTTCCCATTATCTTCATTTGATGAAGATACAGGCTCAGATGACCATCCTTAATCTCCACCTCAATAGGATAAATAGGAGTGACATCTAAAATAAGAGCAGCAGAAAAAAACTTGAAGACATCGATCGCCAAACTCTCTCTTGAGAACTATGTCCACCTCAATAAGGGAAAGACATTGGAGGTCAAAGTAAGAGCAACACAAGCCACCTTTAGGGAGCCAACGCAACCTATAATCTTTTCCTCAAGTCAAAAGAGCCACTATATCAAGGCCCTCTACAAATAAAGGAATGTCAACTTCTTCCAGAGGGTAGACTGAAAGTGGTAGAAAGGAAGAAGATCAACCTCAAAAAAGTTAGGACAAACCTCTGACCAAGGATACCAATCTCCAATCTCATAATATCCATTGCATAGTTTACTTGAAAAATCAGATAGTGGAATCTAAGGAGGTGAAGTAATTTTCCCACTATTCCTACTTACCCTAAATAGGGACATTACATAACTGAAAGTACCAAAAACTGATAAAAATTGTCCCTAAAGACTCAAGGGGAAAATATCCAAAAGAAATTGGAAACATAAAATTAAAAACACCCCGTAAAAGAAGAATGAGAAAAAAGAAATGTAATTAATGTAGTTAGCATGATCACAAACCAAATGAATGCCAAAATATGAACATGAATACCTAAAGAAAGAGAAATAAGCTCAAAAATTTGTGTCTCTTTAAGTAGTGCTCTTTGTGTCGCACTCAGTGCAAAAAATTCTTCTAAAGATGATTATGTTATTGATTATGGTTCTAGTGCCTAATGTTGGATTGAGGAGACCATCAAAGGGTTTTCTAATTGCCTAAAAAAAATGGTGTTGCATAGAGAAAGAATAGAGCTATGATAGAAATGGTTAGATGCATGCTACACTCTAGAAATATACAAGCTAAATTTTGGACTGAAGAAACTTATGGCGCAATAGATATTTTGAAGAGAATGCCTATGTAAGACTATTTTAAGAAACAAAACATCCACAAGATTTTCTGAATATTATATGTTGTGATAATTAGAGCCTTGTCAAGCTAGAAAAGGGTCCTATACATCATGCAAGTTTCAACAATATAGAAGTACATCATGAAATTTTTCATGACTTAATTAAAAATCATGTTCTAGAGATACAATTTTTGGCACAGAAAAACAAATGTTGATATCTTTGTGAAACAATTGCCTATAGTAAAATTAGTCAAAATTAGACACTTGTTTTTTATCAGAGCTAAAATAGGTTTTGAAGTAGCCTTGAAACCCCTTTGAAAAGACCAGCAGGTCTAGATCTTAGACAAAAAAGCTGCAACATAAATTAAAAAATAGTAAAAATTGGTAGCAAGACAAATGGTGAAATAGCACACAATGAGGAAGGCTTAACCGAATAGAGTTGGAAGACTAAAACAACTATTGAAATAATACTAGCCCACCCAAAGACAGGAGTCAAACCTCCAAAAGCAAAAAGAAAGTAAACAATCAAGTAACTTGGAGCAATAAGTTTCTAAAAGGTTCTCATTATCTTTATTTAATGAAGATACAAGGTCAGATGACCATCCTTAATCTCCACATGAAAAGGATAAATAGGATTGAAATCTGAAACAAGAGCTATAGAAAACCACTTGAGGACATCGATCCATAACCTCTCTCACAAGAATTGTCCCCACCTCGATAGGGGAAAGAAAAAAGAGGTTAGGGTAAAAGCAACTCAAGCCATCTTTACAAAAAAAAAAAAGCTTAGAATCTAATAAAATGAATAAATGGGATGATGTTAAACTTGTGTGAATTCTTAATCCCAAGACACAACATAATAAATCATCAACATCTCAAGATAAGTTGGATATGAAAATCAGTGCTTTGAAGGACTTTAGTTATAAAGTCGCAAGAATGGAGAAAGGATTAGCTCCTGAATTGCAGAGTGTTAGTAATAACTAAGAGGGGGGGGGTGAATTAGTGGCCTCAAAATTTTATCCAATTTAATTCACTAATCAATACTTCTCAAATTATTAAGTCCCAACAAGATGTATGCCTTTGATATATTTGAAACAAATAACTGTCTGTCGGTTTACCTTGTCTGTCCTGTTTCTCCTTGATAACCGATAAGCTATAATGCCCCGCCAGGGAACCCAGGAGAACTAACCTAAACTTGACACTGAGTTAACAGGATAATTTTTTTTAAAATTTTTTACAAACAATAATGATAACAATGTGAAAGCAATGAGATACACGACATACACATAAGAACAACTCATACATAGATAACAATCCTCGAGGGTTCCTTGACGGGGCATTACACTTGGTATCAGAGCCCATGTTTCTGCACTGGGAGCTCTGGGAATTTGTATGCCCATTAGTTATCTTTTGATTTTAAAACATTGAAACAAACATAGACATAAAACTCTGATGTATTTAAAACCAATTCTTTGTGGTTATCTATTTTCTTTTGATGTTATTAGTTTTGGTGTTGGTTCTGAGTTGTGGTTTGGTTCTCTGGTTGATTCAGGAATCATGCCTAAATCTAGGGCTGCTAGAGGTCATGGTAGAGGCTGTGTTGATGGTCATAGTAGGGGTAGGAATCACAACCCTTCCCCAAATGTCAGTCAGGACAGTTCTCATCAGCACAATAGGGATGAGCATCAAGCTGAGTCTGTTGAGCCAGACGCTAGGCAGTTGTTGAAGGTGATATTAAGTCGTCTTCCTGAGCAGGTGAGAGTGGAGAAGGATGTTTCTCATCATTCTTAGATAGAGAAAAGAGAGAGGGATAGATCTAGGAGCCCTCCAAGGAGGACTATTGCAATGGATCCTGAGGTTGTGGCAGTGAACCACATGAGGGATCTCATGAGAGTTCCACCTATTCCCTTTGATGGGAAAGGAGAAGGGTTGGAAGCTGAGACTTGGATTATTGCATTAGAGAGGGTTTTTTCTATGCATCCCATTAGTAGCAATACTAAATCTAGGTATGCAGTAATGCAACTCTCCAATTTTGCAGTGAGATGGTGGAAGATAGAGGAGGAGAAGTTAGGTCTCCATATGGACACAGTGACTTGGGAGTTATTCCTTGAGTACTTTCGAGAGTGCTTCCTCTCTGATCAGTGGAGGTAGCAGAGGGAGGATGAATTCCATAACTTGAGGCAGTTGACCATGTCAGTGGTAGAGTATGAGCGTCGATTCTTTGAGCTCAAGCAGTATGCTGGTTATGGTCAGGATTCGGCCCTTATGGTTCAACACTTTGTTAGGGGGCTCAATGAACGCATCGTTGGGGAAGTTAGACTCTTTGAGCCTACGAACCTCAGAAAGGCAGTTATTAAAGCTACCCTTGCAGAGGAAAACCTAGCTTTGGGCCATGGTGGTCAGTTGGGAGTGCAGTCTGGTGTACCTATTCCTAGTAACAGAGATAATCAATCTCAAGGAGCTAGAAATTCTAGGAACCCTCCTACAGTTTCGAAGAGTAACCAGAGCCAGCAGGGTAAGAGATTCTTTCATGGCACTAGTGGTGGTTCTCAGTCAGGGAACTATCGCAACTGGCTACGCAGTATGCGCAATAGGACTGATCATTCAGTCCAGAGTTTGCATGAGGATGCTAGTGAGGGCAGTTTTCTTCAGTCCAGTGCACCTTCAGTTAGAGGAGGTGGTAGTAGAGGTGGTTTCTATTGTTGTGGGCAGCTTGGTCACATTGCGGCCAATTGTCCTCAGCTTGCATCGCAGTACTCAAGTCAGAGACCGGAGTAGGGTCCTATGGGACCCACATGTGGAGTCTTTTGTGGCTCGGCTTGATGTTTGGAGTTTAGGGATTCATATCTCTACCTTTGTTGTAGGCTTCTAGGAGTAAGCCTAGTTTTAGGGGAGGAGGATGTAATACCCACCTCTTAGTTTGCTTTTTAGTTTCAGTTGTCGATCTCTTTTAAGATTTTTCATGTATGTGTGGTTTATTTTAGATGGTTTAAAGGATATTTATGTATCAAATTTTAGTATGCTATTGATTCATTGCTTAGAGTGTTATATCTCTTATTTACATATGATTTATGGTTATTTCATGATGTTGATGTACATGTTAGGATGTCATTTTGATTATGTTTTTCTGACAATACTGACCCTAGGTTTATATACACATGGATCATTTGTATATTTTGCATTACTGTTTGATGTGCTTGATATGGTATGGGACAGAGTCGTAGTTACTTGCTTCGGCGAGATCCACATGATAAACTGGTCTCAACCATTGTTTTCTATATGATATGCATGTATGCTCGTCTTTGTGATGACAGGTTTGCAGGTACCGGGCTACGTCTTCCCTGAATTGGCAGGAGTGAGCGTGCCCTATCACAATATCTCAATGGTGAGAGAGGGGAGATAGTATTCAGGTCCAAATCCACACCCTAAACCCTTATTTTGTCCTATTGATGGACAAAGAATCTGATTGACTACCCTAGTGTGTGAATCCGTCAAGCGACGTGGATTCGTGCGCCTGTTTGTGTGAGTTGGGTTTCTATTTTCAGTGATTGTCTGTTTCAGTTGATTATCTGTTTAGATGAGTTTCAGGTGTTTTTATGATGCTTTTAGCTTGATTTATTTAATGAATTTTCATGGTAAATATTAATGTTAATTATTGCACCTGTAATAGGGTTAAAACATTGATATATGAAATATATGGCTATTTAATAATTAAATATTAAGTAAATGCCTATATTGATTAATTGATTTAATTATTAAGTCTTGATTAAAATAATTGAGATTTAATAAATATTAAATTCAATTAATTGTAATTAATTGTGCATAGTTGAATTATTGAATATCATTTTAAGTTGCATGGTTAATTGATTTATTTAAGTGAAATATTATCTCATGCATTTTCAATTTAGCACTTTGCTTTTATATTATAAAGTTGAGTTCCTGTTGCATGCTTTAAGTGAAATTGAAAATAAAGGAATTATCTTAATTAATAATTAGATAAATTATTTTTCCTTTAGGGTTTTCACTTTTTGAAACCCTAATTGCTTGGATTATCTATATCTTTGTATTGGAGGCCTTTTTGAAGGTTGTTCAATCAGGGAGAAGGAGAAAATAGGTGATTGGGATTTTTGAGGAGGTTTGCTTGGATTTGGGATTCATCTTGCTTGGATTTGTGGGTTTGATCATCTCTTCTATTACTAAGGTAGGATCTTGAGCTTTTTAATTCTAGTTTTCAGATCCCTGTCTTCTATGCATCTGAAAACTAGGATCCTTTGCTTGATCTTCTCTATTTGTGTTTTTGGTGTTTCCATTGATTAAAATGATGAAAAATGTGTTCTTGGTTTCAATCTATGTTTTCTTTCATATTTGCATGACAGATCTGTAATAATGAACATGAGGGTTTCAATTCTGGGTGTTGAATGTCAATTGGGCAAAAAGGGTTTTTGTATTAAAGTTTTCTGTTTGAAATTGCCTTAGGGTTTCATTTTTAGGGAAAACTCCTCCTTGATTGAAAACCTTGATAATAAAGGGAAAATGGCTTGAAAATACTCAGATCTATGTTTGATTCACCTTGTATTGTAGAAAATGCGTCTTCATCGGATGCATGCTGAAACCCTGATCAGATCTGTGAGAAAACAATGAAAAAGAGTTAATTTGCATGTTAGAAACCAAGGAATTTCTTCTTGAAGTTATTAAATAATAAATTAGAAATTCTCCTTGTTATTGTCATGATTGCATGTTGGAAAGAAAGGAAAACCCCTCTTTGGTTATTTTAATATATTATTAAAAAAAAATATAGAGCCTATATTATTAAAAATATAGCTCATAAATGGGCCTTGAAAGGGAAAGAATTCCCCTTTATAAGAAGTATTATTGGTTGAAATAAATTGAATGGAAAATATAGAGCTTGCTGTTTTAAAAAAATAATAATATACAGTCCTGGTTATTTATTTATTCCACCAGTAAAATTTATTAAAATAAAAATATATATATATATATATAAGTGTCCTTTAATAAACAAATATTTATTAAATCTATATATATTGCAAGAGTGATTAAAAAAAAAAAAAAAAAAAAGAAGGAATGTAAT
>MU228545.1:1400888-1415914 GCA_018584345.1 Thuja plicata
ATTCTTGGCATGAAAAACAATCCAGCCAAATTGATTTATGGCTTTAACTCCTGATTTATCTCGTAGTTATCTTCTTGCCAACTGTACAAATCACTTACTTAACTATGGTCAAATAAAACAAATAAAAAACCAGTTAAGTCTATCCTTTAGCTCTGCCAACTAGATATTTTGTCATTTTCTGATCTCTCTATTCCATCGGTCAATTCTGTAGTTCATCGCCAGTGACAATTGCCAGTTCCATCGGTGTCACTTTAGTTAGCTTCAGGATCTCTGTCCGTCAGGCATCATTGGATCTTTGTTCGTTGGGCAACACTATTTTTACCTTTTCGGGTATCATGTGGTTCTACTTCGTCAGGCAACACTATCTTTACCTTGTCGGGCATCACTGTGACTTTAATCTCTATCTTTACTAATGGTGTGCACTCTGCTGGTGTAGTCTATCACTTAGTGAATACTAGACTTTTATGCATTGCTGGAAGCATAACCTTTGTTCCATTGGTTCTCTGAAGTCTTTGGCATGATCATATAGATGATATCAAGTTGACATCAATGACAATACAAACCATTAATTGATTTAATGTCTTGCATCATCTTCAACTTAATATAGTCAATCATTTAATCAGTTACATGTCATCACAGAGTTATTGTAGGAATGAAAGGACACCTAGATTATCTGATCAACCATACAAAACAACATGACATGATGGGAATGTTAGACATTTTTCATATTTTGCCCAAATCAACTTATGTTTCTCTAATATGGCTTTTTACTGTCATATTACACATTCATTTAGAGCTCTTGAATTAGGTATCTCTTAAGAGGGAAGCTTAATGTTTCAAAAAATATTTAGACTTGTGAAGCATATGTTGCACCTTCTTCCTCTTGGTTTTGAGCTTAGACTAAGTGATTTTGCAAGGGCCATGTTGATCTTTTTAAACAATTTAGGGTAAAGTTTTTTTATCTTCAAAATAAATTGTCTTGGGACGTAACCACAGTAAGGGCCAGCTAGCATTTTGCCTAACACATCTTATAGGTCTCAACTAAGGTTAAGCCTACATTGTGATGGGAAGCCCTAGTCTTTCTCCAACATTATATTTCAGCTAAAAGAAGAAATCACTCATGGCCACAAAGAATGAGAAATAGTTTTAGGTGGTGTAAAGTGTAAAGCAGCTTAGAGATATTATTTGGGAGTTTGAACAGCTCATGCCAAGTAACTCATAGATTTCAAACTACATAGATTTCAAACTGCAAGATCACTTCACTAACGAGCATAACAATAGAATGCACAAATGTCCGATCTCACAATGTAGAAAAGAACATTAAGGGGGAAATTATTTATGCAAAATATATTTTACCAACTATAAACCCATTCAGCATGAACAAGCAAAAACCACCTATTGTCTTTTAATTTAGATTTAATATATTTTTTGGGATCAATTTAGGTATAGTAATAACAAAAGTAAAGAATGTTAACTATAAACTTAGAAAAATAGTTATATCGTATTTGTTGTTGGTTGACAGTAAAATTAAATAACTATGTAGCTATTAAAATTGAAATGAATTTTGTTTGAATACAATAGAAGCACTTTTATATATAACTTGCAATGGTAGTGGTGAGGGCATTGAAAATATATTTAACTATCTAAATCAAAATGAATTTTTCTTAAATAGAACTGAAGTATTTTGCTTAAATGCTATGATGTAGTTGCAATTACACAAGTACGTGAAACAAAGGGAAAAGAAGTGGTACACATTACCCATTTGACAAATTGTTGAAAAGAATTCATAAACTTAGTGTGTTTGCTACTTTCAAAAGAAGTCATAAGACAATAGATGAAAGATACGCATACCTATGGGTTCATACTTCATAGCAAAAAAAGAAGCAGTTTCAAGCATCCATGTTTTCCCTATATCTCCACCTCCCTGCATCCTACGTGTCAACAGATTCCCATTCAAGCCATCCCGTATGATGCCCCTCTGCACAGGAGCTATATTCATTTGATAAAATCTGCCAATCTCATAGCATTGGCTGCTGCAGAAGAAGAGTCTCTATTGGGTGCTCAAAACTCTGTCTTTTACACCCTTACATCTTAACATCATTTGCATCAGAAGAAAGTTTCTGTCATTTGCATCATAAATCATGGTAGTTTTCAAATTCTCTCCTTTTATGCTATATACATATTTATCTCTATTTAACCCATGATTTAAATCTGTGTACATAGCGTGCTGGCATTAAATTTGAACTCAGTCTGCCTGTGTTCTTCCTCACCATGGTGCAAGGTTTGACCCTCAAACATGTTTCTCACAAACCACACAAACTTTCTCCAATTCTCAGTCTGAAACCTTTGCAGATTCATCCTCAGAAAAGTGAAAGCATTCATAGCTCTCACATTCTGTTCAGAATTTTCGTGTAGCTTGAGATTGGAGTTATGGATGATCTGGGTGTAAGCGGCATTGTCTTACCTCTGAAGGGCATTTTATTTTGTGAGAAGAACATCATTCTGCCTGCAGAGGGAAGTGACCTACTACTAGGTACTACCCCTTGAGAAGTGACCTACTACTAGGTACTACTCCTAGAAATCATAGCATAGCATAGATAGCTTTGTCCCTTCAACCTTGTTGGTGCTGTGTTGAAGTGTGTATCCACCTCCTTGAGAAGAGAACCTTCCATGGTAACCTCCAAATTTTAATTCCCTCGACACCTTATCCTCTGCAAATCAATACTGCACACTGCACACATCACTGTCCCCACTAAATGCATTTAGAAATTTTATATAAGAGATAGTGGTTCACTTGAATTTAGCTGAAAAATAATTTAAGTGAACTTAAATAGAATATAATTTATAAATATATATATATATTTTTAAAATTAAGAAGTTCTAATATAAAATTATAAAAAAAAAATTTAAAATATTCTGAAGAATAATTGTTTAATAATATTTTGTTAAAAAAATTAGGTAAATTTGAAAACTACTTTAAATTTTCAATTTATTTTAATGTTGTTTTTCATGTTCAATTGATATTAAGTAGAAATTATAAAAAAAAATTGTTGAGAGTGTAATTATATATTGTATGTAATTTTGTTGTTGTTAATTAAAGTTTAATCACATCATAAAATTGAATGTTAGATCTCTAATCTATTTTTTAAAATAAAAACCTACACTTGCATACATGAAGGTGAGCCACCAGTGTCAAGATCATTGACAAGGTGATTTTTGAATTTGGAAAAGGAAAGAGTAGTAGTCCTAGAACACAATTTAGAAAACAATCAATTTCCTCATACGCCTTTTATAATAGCCTTAAAAATTATTATTCAAAATCTCTTTGCATGTTCTATAAATATTTGTGTAATTTCATAAACTTGTTGCAGGTAACATGATACTTTTGCAAAGTAGATGAGGGGTTTTACTAAAAAAAAGTGCACAAGTGTTGTCTCAATAGGGAATCCCTTAAGTATTGCAATAACATGTATTCTTCATTCTACAGTTTCTTCTTCTTTTAAAATGTATCCAGCTACGAACTTTTAAAAAATATTGAAATGTGTAAATATGTATAACCTTTTTCTAAAAATTTAATATGTTAAACTTTACTGAGACCTTAAATGTCCATATGATTTAAAGTATAATGCCTATGTTAATTTTCTATAAATATCATTTATTTCAATAATAAAAAGTCAAAAATTGTAATAATATAAATAACATGATTCATGCTATAAATTTCTCAATTTTAATAATAAAAATCAATTAAATAAATTTATTTTAATTTAATAACTTTAATCTACTATTGTAACCCTTAGTCCTCGCTCTAACTTGAAAACCCTAATTGTAACCATAATTCTAACTATAATCCAACACGCAATCCTAAATCCTAATCCAAATTGTTGTCATAAACCCCAATCAAGACCCTCACTCTAATAATAAAAATATATAAGAATAATATGCATTAGTCAAATTTACAAAGTATAGATATAAAGAACATTGAAATGTATACATATGCATAACCTTTTTTCTAAAGAGAATAACATGTTAAACTTAATCAAGACCTTTCATATCCATATGATTTAAAGTATAATTCCTATGTTAATTTTCTATAAATATAATTTATTTTGTAGTCATGCCATGACAAAGAATGATTTTTGAATTTGAGGAACAAAGGAGGCAATATCGAAGGTATTATCAAAGGGACTATCGTAGAAGGCAACGAGAACAAATGACAGATGTTGAAAGTAAGGAATAAAGCAAAAGACACAATGAGATAGATAAGCGTAGATATGTCAGGCACAGAGAATAAGTAGCATTAGAAGAATTGGATTCTTAGTTTAGAGAGTGTATAAATATATCAGGAGGTGGTCGACAACAAAATTTTGGACAAAAATCTCATTATGAAAGAGGGGATAGGCAAGGAATGCATCCACAATCAAATGAAAGGAAACAATATCAAGTCGGTGCAAACATTGAAATGAATGTTCAAACTGAGGAATCGACATTCACTCAGTACATACCACAAAATAGTGAGCATGTCCCTCAACCTTAAAGAAATGGAGGAAGAGAAAATAATGTACAAAACATAGATAATCCTAAGGAATGCTTGAAATGATTTTCATAATATTCATTTGATGTTTGAACACCAATTTGACAACTTTGTTTCTCAAGCAATGTGTTATATGTATCAAAAATGTTATCTTGGAATAAAAGTGTATCACACTTCATAGGGTCCTATATGTAGTAGGTGTAGGCAAGAAATGGGAAACAATAGATTCTCTACCTCAAATAATATGGATCTGGGACAACAACCATGGGATATTTCTAACCTAACACAAGTGGAAGAAATATTAATTGCGCGTATAAGTCCAATTTTACAAGTCACGCATGCAACGGGTGGTCAATATAAATACAAAGGACACACAATATCCTTTCCATAAAATATTGAACAAAACTCCAAAAATTTTCCACATGCAATTAAAGAAATGTCAATAATTATTTTTCAAAGAAAAGATAAACATGACATGAATTATAACTTTACAGTAAACATAAAACGTGTGTATAGAGCATTAAAATACAAGATAGAACATGAAAAGTTCTATTTAGATGTTACAACTTACTATAATGCACTGCATGATCTGGAAAGAGATTCTGGTCACAATATCTTTGAGAAAATGAAGACAACACTAGTAATGGAGTTTGATTTAGACTCAAATTAAATCATGTTTTCTGGTCCAATTGTGGAAATAGATGATGCTAATATTATAGATCACACAACCTCAATGGATTCCAAACCAACTAATGTCCAGAGATAAATGGAATTAATCCAATCATGGGTTAATAATCCAAAAGCTCATCCCACTAGATTGATTGATTAACCTGCAATTGGTGTATCTCTAATCAACGAGTATATAACATCAGGTTTACTTGATACATGGTATTTCCAACACTATTTGTAGAAGGTACATGTGATTGGTTGGAACCATGGATAAGATGAGCACACATGCATGATTATATGAAGCATCTGTTGTGCTATAGGGATGACCACTTTGGCAGACACCCAAGTTTTTGATACTACATGATGAATATGGTAATTAGACATCATGCACAAAATTTAACAACATTATTCACTAAAAGAAACCTTCAAGATTTTTCTATCATCATAAATGAATTGTGCGACCACATGGAAAAATTTTCAAGCATGCATCTAGTTGATAAATTGACATTATTTGGAACAAAATTAAGAGGTATTAGATCTTATTGGACAAAATATCGAACAAAATTGTTAGACATTTTGCACCAAATCAGAACATCGACAATATTCTTTACAATGAGTGCAACTAATTTGTATTGGCCAAATTTACATGCATTGATTCCAGGAATAGAACTGACAAATCCTCATGAAGCTCGGTTGTGGATAAAACATAACCTTATCAACTATCCTCAAGTATGTTTGTCTGTGAACGAGTTAGAATGATTTACATCTAATTTCTTTACGAATACCAAATTTAATATATATAAATTGAATGTGTTACTAGAAGAAAATTCTAAACAAAATTTATTCATATTGAATCATAGGTACAATTCTCTTTGGATGGATCAAAAATTATATGAAGACGCCAAAAATAGTGAAAAAAACAAATTAAGGCAGCAAGAAATGATAACAGAGTCAATTCCCACAACCGATACATAAATTATGGGGAGCTAATATAGATTGGCTACCAATTCTATCAAAGTATGTAGTGATAAAGTATATTGCCAAATATGTAGCAAAAGAAGAGAATAGCTCACAAAGCTACCATGAAATGCTCATGTGTCTTGCAAATATTGAGAATCCTGATGATCTACAATCAAAGGCATATAGGAATTTTATGACTGAAACTATTATAGAAAGAGATGTTGGACCTCAAGAAATGTGTCACGTGCTATTAGAGCTTCCATTTGTTAGGAGTAGTAAAAGATTTGTTAATCTGAATATTTCACGTAAAGTATTTAAACCTATAGATCTGATAATAATAGTAATGAAGAACATACAAAATCAATAATTGATGGATATAGAACAAGACCATTCTCTAAGGAAGTTATCACACTCATAGATCCAACTAGATCATGGATATATAATCCTGGATAGAGAGGAGATAAAACATTAGAGCCTAGGGAAAAATCAGCCATTGTCAGGGTGTTTGCAAGGTTCTTATCCATCCCTTTATGTGAATCAGAAATATTTATTGGTTTCTTTTCTCTGAACTATTGCTTTACAAACTATTTCGTAACATAGAGAGAGATACCTTTACAAACCATTTTGGTGTCCTCCAAATGGTGAAGGCGATGTCGATGTATTGGTTTTGCTTCATGAAATGGATTTTCTAGGAAATTAAAAGCCTCGATCTTAGTTTCCTCTCCCTCTCTACCAAAGTTGATCTTCTTTAGGGGAATTTGGATACTGGGTCAGCCGGGATGGAAGTTTGAAAGGACAAAGAGGATGAGAAAAACATGAAGGATATGCGGGAGAAAATGGAAAATTTGGAGAACACTTTTAAGAAGCATATGCTGGATAATAAATTTTTTATGGGTTATGTGATGGAGTGCTTCAATACCATCAAGTCTGAGTTGGATGCTGGGTCTCTGACTGTGAAGCTTGAAGATGAAAAAGATGATGTGAGTGATGCAGGTCCAGGCAAGTGTACACAATCTACAAAAAATAAGAAGATCCTTGACAGTATCTTGGAGATCTCAGATTTTAATGCGGCCATCAGGAAGGTGTCTAAGGCTAAGAAAGAGGCAGATGGAACTCTTCTATAGTTTTCCTAGGTATCATTGTTCCCCTGTATCTATGCTAGTTTGGTTTTAGGTTTTTTGTTGCTGGGTGTTGTTGCTAGTTTCTAGTTTTTTGGCTTTTTGTGCTGGTTCTGGGTTTTGCGGGCTGGTTTCTAGTCCTGTTTCAGTTCAGTGGGCTTAATATCTATCCTTTTTTGTAGGAATTGTAAGGGGTTTTGGGTTCCCCTAAAACCAATTTTTACCAGCAATCAAAACATAGAGAGAGAGAGAGATATTAGAGATACGAGTGACTCCATAAAATCAAACTAGGAGTCATTCAATTATAACCCTTGGAATGTTGAACGAACAATAAGTGCAAAAAATAATGAAAATATTAGTGATTCAGAAGGTGAAAACAATAAAATATTACAAGGAAACACTATAGAGAATGAATGGGAAATCATATCCAAACTACATCATGGTCATATAATGCAAGTTTCAGAAATAGATATGCTGGGAAGAAGGGATATTGATAGACAAACAATTTGGTCTAATGTATATCAAGGTGAAGAATGCACAGCTCAAGCATTTAATTTTGTCAATATGATGCAAGATAATGGATTCCTTAAAAATAATGATATACCACAAGATATCAACGTTGCAAGTTTGACTAACAAACAAGAAAAGGAAGTGAACATAATTATGTCACACTATCACATGAATAAAACTAGGGTGCCATTATATATGATAATTCAAGGAACAGGGGGAACAGGAAAGTCATATCTCATTTGTGCAATTAGTTAAGGTCTTCACAATAATGCAATGCCTAATAAATCTCCCTTCTATTACTTGCACCAACTGAAGTTGCAAGATTCAATATTGGGTCGTCCATAATTTATTTTAAGTTAATAATTATAATAAAAGGTTTTAACCAACTCAAAGGAACAAGATGCACAAGTTTTCAAGGAAAAATGTCACACATCAAATAAATATTGATTGATGAAATGAGCTTCATTGGAGAGAAATTGCTAAAGAACATAGATTCTCGATTTCATTTTTGATTGCTAGTAAAAATAGGTTTTAGGGAGACCTGAAACCCCTTACAATCCTTACAAAATAGGAATATAAATTAAGCCCACTAAACTAAAATAGGACTAGAAACTAGCCTGCTAAACCCAAAACCAACACAAAAAACCCAAAATAAAAAACTAAAAACCAGCAACAACACCCAGCAATAGAAAACCTAAAACCAAACGAGCACAAAAACATGGGAACTAGGAAAAATCCAAAAGAGTTCCCTCTGCCTCTTTCTTAGCCTCAGACACCTTCTTCATTTCCGCATTAAAATCTGAGAGCTCCAAGATCATGTCTTGGATTTTCTTCTTTTTAGCAGACCATGTATGCTTGCCTGGACCTGCATCACCTGCTTCATCTTTTCCATCTTTGAGCTTCACAGTCGGAGACCCATCATCCATCTCAGACTTGATGGTATTGAAACACTCTATCATAGAACCCATAAAAAGGTTATTATCCTACATGTGCTTCTTAAGAGTGTTCTCCAAGATTTCCATTCTAACCCGCATATCCTTCATGTCTTTCTCTTCCTCTTTGTCCTTTCAGACTTTCATCCCAGTCAACCCAAAATCCAAATTCCCCTAAAGAAGATCAACTTTGGCAGAGGGGTATTGGAAACTAAGTTTGAGGCTTTTAATTTCCTTGAAAACCCATTTCATGAGGCAAAAATAATACATTGACATCGCCTTCGCCATTTGGAGGACACTGAAAGGGGGATCAATCTTGTCATCCATATCCTCTTGGAGGAGTTGAACATTCCTTTCTTGCATGTCAACTATTCTCACAAAGGGAATGTTCCTAGAGATGGAAGGGCTATTACCCTTCTCTTCAGTCTCCAAAATAGGAATCTCATTATCCTCCTCCCTATCTGACTGCACCTCCATGACCACTTCAATCTTTGGGGAAATAGGAACATCATGTTCTTTAGAGCTAGCATAATTGACTAGAGTGGGGACCTTCTGACCACCTACATCCACATCTTTATCATTGACTTCAGGGTTGTCAAATTTTTCCTTGGCTTCATGGGCATACTCTTCCTTTTCCTCTTCCTCACTAGAATCACTAACCAAAGTTGACAGGGCCTCTTTTCTTTCCTCATCAGACTGGGTATGGGGAAATAATTTAGTATCTACATAACCATCAACACTCTCACCTTCAGAATTCATTTCCATGCCATCCTTCTTTCCAAGTTTTAATTTTTTACCCGTTGTCCACTCTGCTTTAATCTCACCCTTCCTAATCCATTTACCCAAAGCCTTTGTATAACCAGAGACCCAGACACCTCCGCAATAAGATCTTCGGTGATTTTCATAGCCATTCCCTGAATAGTCATAGTGTCATCCTTCCATCTCTCAACAAAAGCCTTCATGACTTCATCTTTGAACCCATGAAGGCATTCCATGTACGTGGTGAGACCTCCCTTCTTGAGCTTGTCCCAAACCTTAGTCTTATTCTTCCATTTTTCGCCATTCTTCAGCTCCCTGCGGTTAAGACCTCCACCCATAATTCCCTTAGAGAACAGACTCTCAAAAAAATGGTAGAGACAATACAGAGATAGAACACAATGGAAGACTTCAAAATGAACACTAGACTAATATACACATGTCTATACTCGTCCACCTCAAGAAATTTGAGACTTTCCATAACCCTTATAACTACTTTAATTAACTTGCATCTTTTCACCATAGCTTTCTAATATATTCCAAATCTACTCTTTTGCTATGAGTCATATCAAATGCCAACTTGGCCTTCAAATCAATGGTCAAATCATTTCCTCCATGCCAAGTCATGATTCCCTTAGCCCTGATAGTGATGTTGGCCAATGCATCCATTGTACTATTAGCCTCTCTAAATTTATGAGAGATAATAACCTTCTTAAAGGAATTAATGATTATCTGAGCCTCCTCAATAATTGTCTTAATAGATCATGATGGCTTAGTCACCCCTTTAATACAGTTTAAAATGTTGATAGAGTCACCTTCAATCCACACGTTCGAAGACATGTCCTCTTTTATAATTTTTAAAGTTTGAAGGAGAGCCATAGCCTCTACCATGTGATTGGTCTGGACACCAATAGGGAACACCACGATAACAAGATAGTTAGCCATGTCATCCCGAATAATTCTGCCACAGCCAGCAAGCCCCGGGTTACCCTTCGCTATACCATCAAAACTAGCTTTCATCCAGCAAGGAGGGGGGAAAGCCAGATGGTGTTTTCCCACTTGGATGAGGAGCTCACTTTGGAGCTAGTAGTGTTAAATCCAGCATAAAAATCTAGCTTAGCTCCATTCATACAATTCTCCTTAATACTTCTCTTAATCTTCTCGGCTATCACCACCGGAGGAAGGGCAGTGTCTCTAAAAACTCTGTCATTGTGTTCTCTCCATAGTTTCTAGATAACATGAGAAGAAATGATGTTCCATAGTAACCTGTCCATTGGAACCTCATCATTTCTCCATTGAGTGAAGAAATTCTCCATATTGTCCAGGAAAAAATAGAATATCTTCCAACATTGAAAATTGAGGCACCAAACTTCCCATGAGTATCGACAGTCTATAGCCATATGGTAAACTGACTACTCAGCATTCTTACATAGAAAACATCTATTAGGTAGGATAATACCTCTCTTTTGGAGATTATCAATAGTAAAAATCTTGTTCTACAAAACTAGCCAAAAGAAAATGTTAATTTTAGGAATTAACCATTTATCCCAAACCTGGGCCCAAAAGGGAGGAGGATCCGACTGCTTCAAAAAAATCTCAGAGGAAGAGGTGATATAAAAGACTCTAGAAGGGAGAATCCCCCAAATCAAATCATCCTCCTTGGTAGAGTCCACTTTCTAGACATTCAAATCTAGCATCAAAGGCTTAAGAGAGAAATCAACAGTAAAAAGATCAACCCAAGACTGGCACCCTCTGTAATCTTTAACCCACAAATCAAATATCTGTAAAAAAATGTCAATAAAAGGCTGGAGGGAAGGAATAGAATTCAGAGGATAATATTTAAGCCAATAATCTTCCCAAAATTTAATTCTCCTGCCATTACCCAAATACCACTTAGCTCCCTTGAAAGTCATCTCCTTAACTTGTTGGATATAATTCCAAATAAAAGAACCCTGCACCTTCACATCAGACATCATAAAATTTGATATATGAGGGAAGGAGTAGAGTTATTTAAAATGGATAATCTCATTCCACTCTTTTTTCTCTCCAAAGATCCTCCAAATTTTCTTAGCCAATAAATCCTGATTGGTAACTCTTAAGGGGAAGATCCCCAAGCCTCCCCACTTCTTGAGAGTGCACACCTTGTCCCAGGAAATTAAAGCCAATATCTTTCTTTCTTCCACCCCTATCCAAAGAAAATCTGTTTGAATTTTGTCAATTATGTCTACAAATTTACCAAGGATTTTAAATAGACTAAGGGCATAGATAGGGAGATTTTACAGAGAGGCCTTCAGGACTCAGAGTTTACTAGCTTGACTTAATAGAGCTCCCTTCTAGCCAGCTAATTTCCTATTGAATTTGTCCACAATACCAACCCAAAAGGAGTCAAGATGCCTTAAACCCAAAGGAAGACCAAGG
The DNA here is from genome assembly GCA_018584345.1 of Thuja plicata. NCBI lineage: Eukaryota > Viridiplantae > Streptophyta > Pinopsida > Cupressales > Cupressaceae > Thuja > Thuja plicata. The sequence continues at coordinate 1,412,783 of MU228545.1, forward strand.
TAAGTGGTAGGTAAAGCACCAATTTTTCAACCAATAATTCTGGCAAGTCTATTATGTCTTTCCACCAGCATGTTAATAAAAAATAGAGAGCTCTTATTCCAATTAACAATTTGACCAGTAGCCTAAGAATAATTAAAAAGTGCTTTTTTAACCATTCTGGCCTCCTAGATGGTCAAAGAGCCCATGATAACAGTGTGATCAACAAATTTCTCATAGGAGCACAACCTAGAAGTAGAGGAAGGAGTGAGACCCTTGATGGATCCATCAATCACCAGTCTTTGAAAATAGCGACCAAGACACTCTGCCAAAATGGTAAAGAGAATAGGGGATAAGGGATCACCTTACAGAGCCCCTTGGAAGGCTTGAAAATTTTGGAAGAAGAGTCATTCACAATAACCAAATCCATAGAAGTACTAATGAGATAGAGTTTCTTAGACACCCTAAACATAACAGTGCCCTGAATGTTAACATTCCACCAATCACTAATCCTCTGCTTAGTTTCTGGGTGATCTATCCACATTTTCTCAAATCTAAAGGGGAGGCTACCAGTAACCTTAACCGAGTCAGCAAAAAAGGAGATAGGGAAGTGATCAGACCCAACCTTCATGAGAGAGGAGAGTGAACAACAAAATTTGTTGAACCAACTACTAGAGATCAAAGCATGATCAAGGTGGACCTGAATAAGATCCATATCAACTCTTCTATTAGACCAAGTGTAACTAACACCCTAGAGATCTAAATCAAAGAGATTTTATCTATTAACAAATTCCATGAGCTCAACTCTACCATCCAGTTGACTCTAGCTATCAACCCCTCCAAACTTCTCATTATCTTTCAAAGGACAATTAAAATCTCTCATAACCAGCTAGGAAGAATCACGGAAAGAAAGCCTTTGATTCTCAACTATCTTCCAATACTTAGCCCTACCATCTTTGGTATTAGGAGCATAAATATTAGTAGTAACCCATTAAAAATCATACCTAAGGTGGATGAATTTAATGCTTAGTCAGTTCAAGTTATCACCTAAAACTTCACCTCTGATATTATTTTGGTTCTAAAAGATAACAATACCACCCGAGGCTCCATCAGAGCTAGAGCCAACAACATCACCATTTTGTAGTCCAATCTTTTTATATTTAAAACATTTCAAGGTAGCTTACCTTGGTACTTTATTTTTCCTTTTTGTAGCCTTATAGCTAGTAGAGACTCAAACTCTCTTTCATTTACTTCATCTTCATCATATAGTTCTTCTAACTCACTCTTGCAACTATAGAATATTTCACTAGCACTACTTGCATAACCATCACTGATGCAGGAGAATCATGGGTCCTTGGCAATCCCGCTCAACCAAAAATATGTTTGCCTTTGTTTTTTAGCTTGTTTGGAGGCTTCTCAGTGAAATACTCTATTGCTCGGGATCCTATCACTCGAGTATGCTTGTTTCGAGTTGGTCTCTATTGCTCGAGTTTCTGTTGCTCGAGCATGCTTGTTCTGAGTTCATTTTTTTGTTGCTTAGGTTTGTCTTCTATTGCTCGAGTATGCTTGGCCTGAGTCATGTTCTATTGCTCTGGGTGTTCTTTGCCCGAGTCACTCTATTTCTTGGTCATCCTTGCCTGAGTTGTTTATTTTGGAGTTCGATCTGGTGGCCAAATTTTGTATTTAATTTCTATGGTTTAATTAATGTGGGGTATCTCATTGGGATCTATGTGGACCTAAATCTAGGTCTCACTTATGGATTTGGGAACCTACCTCTTTGGTGGACTCTTGTATATATTTGTTTCTATGTTCTTAGTTTAGTAGGCAGTTTTAGAAGATAGAAGATTAAGTATTGAATTATTTGGAAGGAAGGTATGTGACCTCACATGTATGAAGATCTATTTATAATTATTTGAATGTATATGGCTGAAACTGGGAAGGCCTTATAGCCTGACATGTAATGAGTTTGATCAATTAATGAAAAGGATCTATGTTGTTTCTTCTCTCACTCTATTGTTGTTGTTGTTGTTTCTACATTGTGTTTGCAAGCTGGTTTGGTAGTAGGGAGTGCTTTTGGACCCTCTTGCCATCCCTCCTTGCATCAGGTGGTATCAGAGGTTAACCCTAACCCTAGTTGGTGATATTGTTGTGGGGTAATAGATTGCAATTTGACCTACAATTGCAGAGGGATTCAAGATGGTGATGACATATAAATGATTGAATGTTTGAAGATGTTAAGTTGATCACCGAAATGCAGAAAGATAATTCAAGATAGTAAATCAGTTAATGAATTGTATTGTCATTGATGTCAACTTGATATAATCTGATCAGTTATATACAAAGTGTTAAAAGACTTCAGAGAATCAGAGAGATAAAGATTATACCTTCAGTAATGCATTCTAGATCAGCATTCACTAAGTGACTACAAATATTGACGGTTAGTGGAACCCGATGGACAGAGAAACCTGAGAGCAAAGTCATAGTGATGCTTGAGAAAGAAAATCGACAAGCATTATTGTAGACACCTAAAATTTACCAGGTGTATCTCAAGCATTCCAAATTATAAATCTCAGCCAAATGCTTCAAAATATCATCTCAATGCAAATCAAATGGACATTTATGAAATCAAAGGAAAAAAATTCAAATCAAATTAAAAGATCAAATAATCATAAAATCAAATAATTAAATTCAAGCCTAAAGGGATTAATCAAATTATGCAATTTATTTTTCAATTGTATAGTTCAAATAAAAAAGGATCAAATCCAACCCAATCACCCTTCCATGGCTAATTTAATTAAATGATGGATTTATTTAATTCCTAATTCTTTGAGACAACCAACCAACTTTCCCTCCATTTGTAAACACCTCAAAGCTTTTGACTTAACCAAGATTTGATCATGATCAACTCACTCTACCCCCTACCCTTGGGAAAATGCTATAAATACAAGCAATTTCCTTTGTGTTTGGGATCCAAGAATTCAAGAGGAAAAGTATCCTTATTATAGACACATTGAGGAGTATTTGAGAGCTTTTGAGAGAGTTTTAGCATTTGCATTTCATTTAGCATATCATGTTTAGGAGCATTTGCTATTTTCTCTTATGATCTTGGAGCATTTTTGAGCATTCTAGCTAGATTTGAGCATTCTTTTTCATACA
>MU228545.1:1451204-1471806 GCA_018584345.1 Thuja plicata
ATATATATTCATCTCATCCTACATGTCAGTCATAAACATCATATACGATAAAAATAAACATCATAAATACATCCATCATAAGCATATACAACCATCAAAAATGCATAACCATAAGAGTCCATAGTCCAAAATAATGTCCATGTATATATCTCAAAATGTGTCATCATACATCATGTGTCAAAACTGTCAAAAATGTGTATCCAAAAATCTGAGAGAAATCATGGCAGTGGCTATGATGGTCCTGCACCACTGTTGGGACGTGGCGGTAAACCCACTGACCCCTCTGATGCTCTCCCTGTACTGGCCGACTGTGATCTCTCAGAGTATGTAGGCGCCTGGGCCTCCTGTGGCACAGCTCCATAATACAGACCCATATAATATGCGGCCTCTCAGCCCCTGCGTCCTGCCTCTCTCTGGGTGGCCATAGCATCAACTATCATCTGTCCTACCCCTGCTTCTGTCCCTGCCTGCCACGCTATATCACAGTCTGCCCTATAATCCTCAGCATGTCTGCATGCTAAATCTTGCTCTGCTATCAGATCTGCTATCTGTGCTAACAACCCAGCCCGCTCCTCCTCCCAGTCCCCATGCTTAATAATGGAGAACTCTCCGCTATCCACCCGAGCCTGCAAAATGTCCAGTGCCCGCTGTGCACTATCCCCTCGAGCTGTCTCTAATGCTAGCTCCCCCTACACCCAGGTCACCTCTTCCTGTAGGCTACTAACTATATCCTGCGTTGTCACCAGTAGTCCCTGAACCCTCCCTAGCTCTGTCTGCAGGCTATCCCGCTCTGCTACCACAGTATCATAGGTTTCCTAGGCTACAAAGCCCGCTGGTGGTCCCTGCCCTGCTGGTGCTGGCCCCTGTGCTGGTGGTCCCTGCGGTGCTGGCCCCTGTGGTGGTGGGCCCTGTGCTGGTGGGCCCTATGGTGGTGAGCCCTGTGGTGGTGGCCCCTGTGGAGGCCCCTATGCTGGTGCTCCTGATATAATCAGTGACTGTCCACCTGCAGGTATCTATACCTATCCTCTCCATCGGGGTGCGGCCACTCTAGCCCAGACTCTCATCCTACCCCCTCCATCTCCTCCATCCTCCCCATCTCCTCCGTCATCATCTCCCCCCTGTCCATCCCCGCCTGGCCCCGGCTGCTCATCCAGCTGTCCTGCCCCTGGCACTGTCAATCTGACCGGCCTGTGCGCCGCCCACCACTATGTATATGTCAGCACCACCCCTGCATCTAAAAGTGACTCCTGTGCTTTGATCCAGGGCACCTCGATCATGCCCATGAAAGACCCTCGTGCTATATGCACTGACACTCCCATCCCTCAGACACTCCCCACCTCGCGAGTCACCAATGGGTGTGGGAACCTGTCTGGCACGTCCTCTTGAATCTGCCCCATCTATCGCCGCACAGACCTCATGTAGTACGAATCGTAGAACCTGTCCTCTGCATATACACCCTACTGTGGGGCCTCATGACCCCAGGCCTCGTATCTTGCATAAGGAGCCCATGTGATAGCTCCCATCTCATCTAACCATCGCCACCAGTATCCTACTGAGTCTATGGCCTCATAACTGATAAGTGGCCTATATTGGCACACATACGGCTCATATGCTGCCTGGGTCTCCTGGGGTTGAATCAGTTGTGTGACCGCTATGTGCTCCCAGGCCCATACTAACAGCAATGTGCATCTTGGCCCTAGTGCTCTACCTCTGCGGTAAGCACACATGTGTAGGTCATAATACAACTGCCCAAGGATGACATATCCCCAGCAGTACTGGTCCCCATCCTCCACCATGCTGCTCAAAACCCGTACCCAGCCAATAGGGAATCCCTTGCTTGCATGATCAGGCATGAGCTGTCCCCCTATCAATCCTGCCAGGTACAATGCTAGTCGTCGTGGTCACAGCTCCATCGCCATCACCTCTACCTAGGACATCCACTACCATGTAATCAGCAAATCTATGTATCTCCTCCTCATCGCCATCTCTAGGTATGGCTGAGATCCCTCCACATAGTACACGGGTATGACCCCCCGAATGGGCACTCTATATATCCTCCATACATCGTGGAGGGTAATAGTCGCCTCCCCTGTTGGGAAGTGAAAGCTGGAGGTGGTGCTGTGCCACCTCTCAATCAATGCAGATATAAGCGCATTATGCACTCGAAGGTGCGGCCAATGTCACACGTGCTCTAGACCACACAGCGTGACTATCCCCCACTCCACCGCTGTCAGCTACTGCTCCAACGCCATTTTCATCGGATAACATTCCCTTACTCAGAATGTGATCATCGCCTCCTGCAGTCACCAAACCCATGTCAGCAATCAGATAGCATATTGGGGCATTGAAACATATCCCAGGCCCGTCTGGGGCACTGAAAAATGGTCGTGGACCCTTGTCTTTCCTCTCTCTCTTCTCTTTCCTTCTCTTTTTGGGTCAATCCGCACAGATGGCGGTTGACCCTTACAGACGGTGAACTTTCGCAGTCGCCGGTCTACGCAGACGGTCGAGCTTCATAGACGTCAGTCTGCGGAGATGGAGGTCTGGGCTGCCGTCTTTCTTCCGACACAGATGGTGATTTTGCAAATCGCCGTCTCTGCTTCCCCTTTTCCTCCCCGCAGCCATCGCAGATGGAGTTAACCTAAAACTACATCTGCGTAGATGACCATCGCCTGTCAGTCATCTGCGCAGACAACGGTCTATCGATCACCGTCTGCGTAGACAGCAGACGGGCGATCACCGTCTGCGCTGCACCCCCTTTTATAGGCATTTATTGTGCTCCTAAATACTTGTAAAACATTAAAAAACTTAATGCAAGGGTAGGCGCTCGAGTACTCACTGGTGGTCCTGCGTTTACTAGCTACTGGTACACCCAGACGCACTCTCCAAGCTGTGCTCACTCTCGTTGTGCTGCCATGGCTCTCCTTCTCTCTTTTGCTCTTTGAGGGTGAAAGTGACTTGTTTATGGGCCCCAGTGGACTATTTATTGCCCCTTGGGACCCATTTCTTCCGTCAGTCTCCCCTTCTTCTCTTCTGGCCCCCATTTCCCCTCCCTTTTCTTGGACATGTCATGCAATTGGTCTACTTGCCCCCCTTTCCTTTCCTTTTCGAGAAAATTTTATTAAAAAAATTATATTTTTTTCCTATTATTTTCTCGAGGGGGCACCCTCCTCCACTCTCACTGCCGTAGGTTTTCTGAATCCTCTGGGGTATCTTATTTTCTTTTCTTTGACGCAATATCACTTTCGATAATGCATCAAAGAGGGGCAAAATGTAGACGTCCAAAATCGTCCTTATATTAATTTAATTGATTTTAATTAATTATATTTGTTATATTCTTCTATCTATTTAATTAAATTTATTTAATTAAATATGATTCATTCTCCTAAGTATTTGAATCTAATTAAAATACTATCCCTCTTAATGTATTAAATCTTATCTAATACATTATCCCTCCATAAATCCCCTTTTAAATAAATTTTAAATTTATTTATTTCCCCACATTTCTAATATTCTTCTAAACCAAGATTAAATTTAATAAGACCTATTAATCCTACCTAGAAACCTATTCTATTCCTACCCTACCCTACCTATTTCTCTTAATAAACCTACTTCCTCACTTAAACACACACTAATCACACTTAAAGTATGATTCCTACTCCTTTTAGCACTAATGGAATGCTCCCACATGTGTGAGCAACTCCTCAAAAAGGAAGCCACCAACTTCCTTTAATGTAACCACTCTTTTGTCCCCCACTTCATTCCCCAAGTGTTTCTCACACATGTGTGAGAAAACCTTGAGCCACTCAAATCTTAAAGGCTTGAGTTGACTTTTGCATGGCATGTCCTTTTGCCCCTGTATCCTCTATGTGGCATCTATGTGGATGCCACATATGATCCACCTCATCCAAATCCTTCCCTTCCCTCCAAAACTCTATAAATAGAGGCCTCTCTCAAGAGAAAACCATCATCATTTCATGCATTGTTATCATGCTAAAATAGTTCTGGAGTTCTTAGTTCATTTTCGTGCTTTCATGTTTTAGTTCATAATCTAGAAATCATATGCTAGGATAATGGAATGAATCTAGTTTCTAATTTTTGTTCATCTTGCACATCAATCTTAGTGTAGATTTTGCATATATTACATCATTTGTGATGGCTTTGAGACAAGTTCCTCATACTTATTCTTGAAGCTCTTCACTCTCTTAGTTTGCATTATTAATCAATAGTGGGATTAAGTTATTGTGTTGGGAGAGCACACCCACAATAATCTCTAAGAGAAAATCAACAAGGCATTGGGTGCCCTTGTTTAGCTCATCGGAGGTTGTGGTGAAAGTCTTTGTTTTGGATTTCATTTTAAACATGCTAACCCTTTGAATCTTGTTTCTAATGACTAATCTTGATGTTTGCATGTTTTAGTGTTGTCCCTTGCAGGTATACTTTTATCACATACAATTACTATTCCTGAGAAACCTTGGAGTGATATCAGCGTGGATTTTGTTCTTGGCTTACCGAGGACAGCAAGAGGTAATGATTCCATATTTTTGTTGTGGATAGATTTTCTAAGATGACACATTTTATACCATGTAGAAAAACATCAGATGCAGTACATATAGAAGATCTTTTCTTTAAGGAAATTGTCAGATTGCATGGATTACTAAGGAGTATCATCTCTGACTGAGATAGTAAGTTTGGAAGCTATTTTTGCAATACACTTTGGAAAAATTTGGATACAGAGTTGAAGTACAGTTCTACATTTCACCCACATATTGATGGACAAACAGAAGTTGTAAACCAAAGTTCAGGTAACTTGTTGAGATGTTTATTTGGAGACACACCAAGTAATTGGGATTTGATGTTGGCACAAGCAGAGTTTGCATACAACAGTTCAGTGAATAGAAGTATTGGAAAGACACCTTTTGAGATTGTTCATGACACACAACCAAGAGGTATATCAGACTTGAGAGATATTGTTGGAGAAGACAAAAGAAGTACTAAAGTAGAGGAATTTGTTTAGTTTATGAAGACATTGCATGAAGATGTAAAAAAGAAGCTGGAGGAAAGTAATTACAAATACAAAGATAATGCAGATAGATCAAGGATACATAAGAATTTTGAAGTTGGTGATGTAGTAATATCATTTGAAGAAAGGAAGATTTCCTATTGGAACATATGGTAAATTGAAGATGTAGAAATGAGGAGATTTGACAATGGAAATGCTTATGAAGTTGAATTACCTGATGACATGGATATATCACCTATATTCAATATTTCAAACTTGTATAAATATCATGAACCTGATGAAGAAATGACAGTACCAAGTGATTATCCTAAGAAGCAGATAGAGGAAGTTGAGAAGATTTTGAACAAAGAGTTAGTAGAAGCACAAGAGAAAAGGAATACATGGAGTATCTGGTAAAATGGAAGAACAAACCGATTGAGGACTCATCTTGGATTTCTCAATCTAAGTTGGATTCATTTCAGGTTAGACCTGATATAGCCAAATTACATCATTAAGATCTATAGCTTGTGAATACAACATGGAATTCATTGAAACTTGATTCAAATCAAAGATAATGACCTTCTTCATTGTCCTCCATCTATTTTTGATCAAAATTATAGGACCCTTGTTCATACACATGGATATGAAACTCAAGACCCTTGAATTTGTACTTATAACAAGATTATATTTGAAGTCTTCTTCCTCTGATCTCCATATGATTCTTTCATTTGGTACCCTTCAGATGTACAAGGGACTGGAAACATGTATCAACTTTGGAACTTTCACCATCACTATGCTTCATCTTCACTCTTGGCCTTTCTACCCTCCTTTCCAGGTACTTGGACCTATTAAAGAAAACTTGTTTCTTTTCCCAATCCAGTACTCTTGACACCTTCACTGGAATAAACATAATAACAAATTCATTGACAAAAATAATTGGATTAGTAACAACATTATAAATGAAATTTGCATTTTTCTTGTCAATTCTTCTTGCTAACCCCTACCATTCCTTGTCGTCAACCTTATCATCCATCTGATCACTGTCATTTTCTTACCATATGTATTTTTTCCTTTTGAATTTCTCCAGTGCTTGATGATTTAAAAATAATCATAGTGTGCATATGTACCTCTTCATTGTTTACCTCTTTCATTTATGATATCCTTGTATGCCTTTTCTTCTTTTGAATGTATGTCTTCTACCTTTTGGGCCTAATTGACTCCTTTGGACTATCCAAACTTGACACCTTTGGCTCTCAACACTCAAAATAACTCTCCAATCTCTACATGGTTTGAAGGAATGCATAATTTCCTAATTAATGACCCTCGATGGTTCTTGTTGTCATTCACCATTAGAAATTCAAGAGTGCTCTATACTCAGTCCTAGCTAGACTTTCATAACTCACCATAATAGGGAAGTGTGCACAAGGATTGAAATATTCGTTGTTTTAACAAACCCCAATATAGACAGAGGTTCAAAGGTCCATTGACAACATCTCAAATCAATCCCAATTTTAATGGATAATTACTTAACTCTCAAATTGCTTTTTTCTCAATCTTTACTGTGACAGTCCTATTCTCTATTCCAAGGGGGTAGTGACTTGTAATGTTTTAAACTTTATTTCCTTATCAAATTGACCCAAGGTGGGGTATTTACAACTTCCATTACACCTATCGCACTCCACAACACCATTTACCAATATTGAATGCAATAACAAAGCAATAAACATCTATCTTCCTACCCTTACAAGTCTAAACACCATTGTAATAGTCCTAGGGCATCCTTGAAACATAAATAAATTATATCATTAAGAACTGTAACTTTGGAATTTTAGAATATAAATTTCAAAGGTTCATTTTACCAATTTATAGAAAACCTTCTGCTTTTACTAATCTAATTCACTTGACACTTGTACTGGAATAAAAATAATAACAAATTCATTGACAAAAATAACAGGATTAGTAACAATATTAGTCATAAAATTTGCATCTTACTTCTCAATTCAACTTGGTAACCCTTGCAATTCCTTATCATCAACCTTATCAACCATCTAATCACTATTTTTTTTCTATAAGTTCAATGACAACATTGATTTTATCAACCTCATCCATTTCAACATTATTAGCATTATCAACTCTTTCGACAATGTCAGACTTCATGCACCCTCAACTTGTTTAACTTGAGCATTAGATTTGAATCAAGTGAAAATGGCAAGGAAAATCATTGACAACCATATCTATCTTTTCCTTTTGAATTTATACTATACTTCATGATGTCAAAATTAACATAGGTTTACGTACCTCTTCATTGTTTACCTCCTCCATTGCTTTGATCTTTGTGTTCCTTTTCCTCTTTTGAATGATCCCCATGATGGGCCATGCGATCCTCTCCTTGATGGGTAAGTTCCATTTTTGTCTATCTAGAGGAAATTCTTCCTTAAAATATTTCAAAGCTTGATCCAACCTTTTTATCTCTTTCTTAAAACATTCTCGTTGTGCCTTGTCATCTTCCTTCTCCTTTACACTTGCCAATTTTCTCTTCTCTTGCTTGTTCCTTGATGATCCCTCATCCGATGGACGTATCTTCAACAAATCTATCTCTCCTTCAATCAAGTCCCTTTAACCTTGCTACCATTGTTTCTTTGCCTAAGCTAGGTCTCTTCTCCTCTCTAGTTCTCCTCTCAGCCTACAAAAACACAAAGTCACAAGCAAATACAAGTTTCCTTTTCCCAAAGTTTTCTTGCTACTATACTGATTTGATGTAGAGGCAAGGGGTTCCCCAACTTAGTCCTAACTAGAATTTCATAACCCGCCATAATAGGTTAGTGTGTAGAAGGATTGAAATCTTCTAATTTTTAACAAACCCCAGTATAGACAAAGGTTCCAAGGTCCTTTGACCACACCTCCAATTTCCCTTAATTTTTCTTTTTGACAACTGTCATTTTCTTACAATATCTATCTTGTCCTTTTGAATTTATCCAGTGCCTGATGATGTAAAAATAATCATAGGTGTATGTATCTCTTCATTGTTTACATCATTCATTGTTTTTTTCCTTGTGTGCCTTTTCCCCTTTTGAGTGAATATCTTCTTCCTTTTGGGCCTAATTGGCTCCTTTGGACTGTCCAGACTTGACACCTTTGGCACTCAATACTCAAAATAACTCTCTTAAATCTCTACATGGTTTGAAGGGATTCATAATTTCCTAATTAATGACCCTTGGTGGCTCTTGTTTAACATTGCTTACATTGTTCCTTTTCCTCACCTAGGTCTCTTCTCCTCTCTAGTCTTTTGGCAACCAGGTTCTCCTCTCAACCTGCACAAACACAAACTCACAACCAAACACAAGCTTCCTTTTCCTAGAGTCTTCTATCTCTGATACCAATTTGACGAAGAGGCAAGGGGCTCACTAACTGAGATCTCCAACTTCCAAGGAAATGATTATATAAAACATGTTATTTGGTACTTTGGAAACCTTCTAGGCAATAACCCAACATGAGAATTCTTCAACACAATGACATTTGCAACCCTATAAAACTTTATCTCTCATTCTGACACTTAAACAAATAATCTTCCCTTCATAGACTGCACTACACCTCTTGTAATTATGCAATGAGTCTTTACTGACTATAACACTTATACAAACCGCATCCTTGAAATCATATACCCATATTTGAACACCTTTTAGTGAGCTTGTCAACATATCAAAAGATAAATGAGTTTCTTTTGTAACAACACTATAAAGAAATGACTGTCTACTACCTTTTGGGTCTAATTGGCTCCTTTTTCACTCAACACTCTAATTAACAATAATTTACAACTTTCCTGACACCTAATACACACCACAACACCATTTACCAATATTGAATGCAATAACAAAGCCATAAATATCTATCTTCCTACCCTTACCAGTCTAAACACCACTGTAACAGTCCTCAAGCATCCTTGAAACATAACCAAATTACATCATTAAGATCTGTAACTTTTGAATTTTGGAATATACATTGAAAATTTTACAATTTAATAGCATTTTCCCTAGATAAAATGATAGATAAAATGAGAGATACGTAATTTTCTTGTTCACTGATTACCCTAGATGAGGGTTTTTGACTATTTTGAAAGAAATTACAATAACTTTCTAAATACAACATGAAATATTTGAATTCTTCTTCCTTTGAACCCGAAATGGTTCTTTCATCTGGTATACCCTTCCAATTTACAACGTACTAGAAACTTGCATCAACTTTGGAACTTGCACCATCACTTTGCTTCATCTTCACCCTTGGCCTTCCTACCCTTCTTTCCAGGTACTTGGACCTGTCAAAGAAAACTTTCTACTTTTCCCAATCTGATTCTCTTGACAATTGCATTGGAATAAACAAAATAATAAATTCATTGACATAAATAATTAGATTAGTAACAACATTACTTGTGAAATTTTCATTTTGCTTTTCAATTCCTCTCGATAACCCCTTCCATTCCTTATCATCAACCTTATCATCCATCTGATCATTGTCATTTTTTTCTACTGGTTCATCAACAACATTGGTTTTATCAACCTCATCTATTTCAACACTATTAAAAATATCAACTCCATCAACAATGTTAGCCTTCATGCACCCTTCAACTTGTTCAACTTGATCATTAGATTCTATTAAGTCAAGATGATAAGGAAACTCATCCACAACCATATCGATCTTGTCCTTTTGAATTTATTCAGTGCTTAATGATGTCAAAATAATCATAGGTGTACGTACCTCTTCATTGTTTACCTCCTTCATTACTGTTGTCCTTTTGTGCCTTTTCTTCTTTTAAATGATCCTTCTGATGGGCCATGGGATCCTCTCCTTGATTGTTTAGTGTCATTTATGCCTCTCTAGAGAAAATTCTTCCTATCACACACCGTGACACTATTTACCAATATTGAATGCAATAATAAAGCAATAAACATCTATATTCTCACCCTTACCTGTCTAAACACCATTGTAACAGTCCTAAGGCATCCTTGAAACATAACTTAATTACATCATTGAGATATGTAACCTTGCAATCTCAAAATATACATTGCAAAAGGCCAGTTTACTAATTTATAGTATTTTCCCATGGATGAAATGAGAGAAATGTAATATTCTTGTTCATTGATTACCCTAGATGAGGGTTTTGGATAGTTTATGAAGGAATTACAGTAAATTTTTAAATACAACATGGAATTCAATGAAACTTGATTCAAATAGAAGATAACGACATTCTCCAACGTCCTCTATCAAATTTGATCAAAATGACATGACCCTTTTCTCGTAAATGTCATCTTAACCCTTGGCCTTCCTACCCTTCTTTCCATGTACATGGACTTGTCAAAGAAAATTTTCTGCTTATCCCAATCCGATTCTCTTTATACCTGCATTGGAATAAACATAATAAGTAATTCATCGAAAAAAATAATTGGATTAGTAACAACATTATTCATAAAATTTGCATTTTTCTTCTTAATTCCTCTTGGTAACTCCTGCCATTCCTTATCATCAACCTTATCATCCATCTGATCACTCCCATTTTCTTCTATTAGTTCAACAACAACATTGATTTTATCTACCTCATCCATTTCAACACTATTAGCAATATAAACTCTACCAATTGTTATCATTTTAGTTGCACACTAAATTGATAAATTGGTTGTTATCTTACATTGGATTATGTATTATATAGTTGCTTTCCTAAATGCAGAGTGGATTAAATTCAGAAGATGAAAGGACACATGCAGCATTACAACTATAAAGATCAGAAAGCTTACATAAAAATACATCTATTCAACACTATCATTCAGATATTGAAGACAAAACACACTGCTTTTGCATTCATGTTAACACTGATAATGTTCTAAGTATTGATCAGATTTAAACTTTCAATTTCATGATTGGTCATTACATTGAACATTCAAATTGAATTTGATAAACAAGTATTCCTTCATAGGTTACATATTTCAAGTTGTAAACATTGACCAAGAGTTCACAATGCTAAAAGTAAAAAAGAAGCATGCTAGTAGTATGGAGTAGGGGTCCCATGCTTTGCCTTATTGTATGATTATTGTCAGCTAGTCTTCTGCTTGTTGGGGTTAAACAATTGTGTCATCTGGATCTTCATGACTCATATCTTGTCTCATCCTTAAGTCTTTTAGGGTTTTTAACCTGCATCATGAGAGAGAAAATAGTGTTAGATCCAGCTGGATCTAAATAATGCATGAAACAAAAACAACATATTACTACAATCAACTTTTTGAGTACTGCATATCTATCTGATAACATCAATGCAATAGAAAAATATGTGTCTGCAATAAATAAATAAAGTATCAAAGGGACATAATTTTATGAAACCTTTTACTACATATAGTTGTTATCCCACATTGTTAAAAAATTGGCATTTAGAAGAACAAAAAATTTGAATCAAAGGGATTTGGGTCTTGTACCTGAGAAACCTTTTTCTTTTAGATCATTCACACATTAGGTTAGTAAACCCAAATAGAAAACCAACATTCATACATAAATTCCATTTCACATGACGTTTACATACAAATATTAATTAACTGATTGTACCTACCAATCTAACATGTGTTGTAAGTGGTGTGTAGAAGCAAGAGTTCACAAGTTGCAAAGGAGAAAGAAAGGATGCAAGAATTCATAAGTTCAGAAAAATAAAGGAAGATACAATACATAATGGAAATACAGTGCTAAGATATGCATATGACAAGAATGATGCAATAAAGATAAATGTTCCTAATAGAGAAGTGTTACAGCCAACACGGAGTAGCTTGTAGATTAAATGACATAACACTGTACCTTATCACTATACAAAGAAAGCATGAGATACTATGTAATGTTGTTTTGAAAAAATGCACTAAGATAATTCAGAAAAAATAGAGAACCCTAATGCTGTTGCAGATTAGAATGCATATGTAAAAAATCTAATTGTATTGTTATCAAAAATGGAAATTATATACACATGGTTCAATCATCAATTAACACCACCTAAGTACTTTATCTCAGTACTATTCTGAACATTATCATCTTTGAATAAAAGCTATGGAAAATGAAAGCAGTGATATCCTTTTTATAACAATAGGCATATATAAAATGAAATATCAATATTGCTATTATAAGTGATGTGTATGCAGAAGAGGATAAGCATGTGCAAGAGGTGGAGTCAACAATGATATATTCAACTATAGTATGCATGCCATAATGATCAATTGACATCATATATCCAAGTAAAAAGGAGTAATAGCAATGCTATTATAAAATATGCTAGGTCATAGCAGTTGGCATCTAAGTGATGAATGTAAGGCATAAGTATTTACATATACAATAATTCAGAAAATGAAGAGTTTGTCACTTTTAGTGTCCAAGAGAAGAATCAAACAGTGCTGCCATGTATGTTCAGAGTACAACATTTATTCATTTGAAAGAGGCAACATAATAGTATTATTACTTAAAATCTCTTATATGCATATTAACATTGATATCCATTTATTCATATGTTCATGAGAATGGAGCCAAAACACGGTGTATTCATGTTATGACTCTGAATCAGTCAAAGAATCAAATGGTGATGTGGTAATTTATGCTTTCAGAGAATGAGATTAAGTATAGTATCTATGTATTTCAATGGTCAAACCCGAGTTACATAACACTAAGTTTAAGAAAACAATTTTATTATAGTGTGTTGAAATGCAGTGTGATGGGTGTTCATCAGCTAAGTAATGATGTCATGACAATGTTCATGTTTGAGTCAATTTGAGAAATTCAATGCACGCAGTAAATAAAAACAAGAAGATATGCATAATAAGTTTCAAGTTATGAACATTTCCCATGGGAGTCACAAGCCCATGCTTGAACCCTATGGGTGATGATTCTTATAAAATTATGTAAACAGTGTATTTATACATTACTTCTTGTACAAAAGCTGCATATTTAAAAGAGATGTTCAGACAATAAAAAATAGAAATCAAACATGTAATATGTGTAGTTCAACAAGAAAATGCTCTTGGCTTCAACAATAGGAGTGTTGTTATGTTATAATCATGCTGTAAATTAAACATGTATTATGTTTATTTCAAACTAGAAATGTTTATTCCTCAGCAACAGAAATAAGATGTGCTGAGTTCTTTTATAAATGATAACTCACTATTATTTAAAATGAGCATACAGTATAACAGCGATATCAACTTAATTCCAAGTTGTAGATAGAAATATTTGCTCTTGGCTTCAAAAAATATAAGATGTTTTATTTTCTATGATAGTAAGACAAAGGATACAGATTTGGGCCTCAACAGAAGAAGATGTGTTAATATTTATGACAGTATGGTCATGTTTTTTAGAGAAAGCATTGAATAAGGTAACTTGAGTTACATTTTTTGTGCAGATTAAATACATGAAGGTCTTCATAGCTCAAAGGAATCACCACGACATCAATAAAAAGAGGTTTTGTTCAAAAATGTTGTCATACTTATAAAGAGAGCTGTAAATAGACTGCAGTTATGGACGACAGAATGATAAGACAAGAGACCAAGTTCATCTTTCAAACCAAATAACACTGACAAGCTTGCATATGTTCAAGTTTATTTGTAGATTTTCATGAATAGCCATGTAGGTATCTTGATTTTATTGCTATCCATCTACCACGATGAGAAAAAATGGAGAAAATGATAGCAAGTAAAACCACATAATAAAAGACAAAGTAAAGCCCATTATTTTTTTATGCTACAAAGAATGAGCAACAACAAGTTCAAAGGGGTTATATTTCTAAACAAAGAAAAAAATTGTTGTTACATTGTTTTCACCACTAAACTTCAAGTTTATTTCTAGATTTACAAGAAAATCCGTAGAGCAAGTTCAAGCAAAACAAGAAGACGCAGAAAGAGTCACTTATCTGATTAAAAAGTTGAGCATAGTGGAGAAGAAAATTTAGAGGAGTGCCATGTATTTAAAATAGAGGCTAAGTTCTTTTGTACACCATGAGTTGGGGATAAGTCTGAAGATGTGGCTAAAATATGCCAAGCTTCATGACCAAATCCATAAAGATCAAACTCCACATCTTTCAACCATAGCTCAGACCGTGTCCAAAATTATGGTGGTTAGCTCAAACACCATTCACACCAGCCCAAGTTCACTGCAAATGACCGATTTCATGCTAAAGTTGCAACCCAGCATTCAAATCAAAGAGAAGAGAAGGCAACACCATATTTTATGGCATAAAGACTTAAAGTTAAAAACCATGGTAGAGGAAGCTAGAACCCAAGTTCCCAAGACAAGAAGAAGCACCGTATTGAATGGCATGTAAAGTTTCATGCATAAAAAATTGTGGTTAGAACTTGAGTTTTAACTCAAAGAGGGGAAAAGAAGCACCATATTTTATGGCATGAAAGGAAAAATGTAAATGGACTCTGAACTATAGTACAAAGCCCACATTACAAACAATAAAAAGCCCAAGCTCTGCTTAAACAATAACAATGACAATAACAATAGAAAGCCCCATGTATAGACAGTTAGCACGCACTACAACTCCCAGTGAGGGCCAAGTTTGACTAAGTTTAAATAGAGACATGCAAAACACCATCCCTTATGGCATTTAAAACTCTAAATGTGTTGCAAATAACCAGAGATGAAATTCAAACAATCATGGTGGTGCCAAACAACAAAAAAAACCCTAAGTTTTCTTCCAAAATGGTACGAAATAGAAAATAAAAATGCTTATGTTGAAAACTGATAAACTATGGAGTCCACAATGCAGAGTTAAGTTTTTGTCAGCCACAGTGCATGACAACACCACTAGAAATGCCACGACATCATCATCACATGATATGTCAGTGATATTTTATGGGTCATGTTGACCATGGAGTAAAATATCGAGTGTGGGTGAGTTTAGAGATATACTATTAGGTTAGGGATTTTTACATTATGGTGGCGACTTCATATGTTAGGGTTTTTTAAATTTTCACCGGGTTTTTACCTTATGATATAGTTTTAGGTTTGGGGTTCCATATTTTAAATGTATTCTTGGGGATATATTTAGGTATGTTATGTAACATGTTGATAGATATTGTGAAGATGCAAATATAAGTATCAACATTAGGAGAGCACTATTAGAGGCTGAAGTTAGAGCTAGATTTTAGGCATGAATTATGCCTTCAAATTGGGGATTTTTGAAATCATGGAGGTATTTTAAAAGGATATGTTTTAGGGGAACCATTTGAGCCTAAAAATCAGGGGTATCTATCTATTTAGGAGCACCTTTTGAGCGGGGGATTTCTTTTTTCAAAATTGGCCTTAGATGTTATATATTTGAACTTCTTATTCATTTGTAGAGGTTCAAAATTATGGAGAGAAGTTGTATTAGTGAACATATCATTCCTTTACACTTCTTCTTGTATTTTGTAACCAATTTTGTAGATTTTGAAGATAATAAAGCTAGCCTTATTATTCACATATCTTTTCTGAGCTCTGTCATCAATCCTTTCAAGTTTTTTGCATTTAAGTGTTTATCCCTTTCAAGCATAGATTAGTGAATTGCTCTAAATTCCTATTCTAAGTTATAAAGAATTAACCTTTTTGTAGAAATTACTTGTTTTCTGGTTGAGTTCCTACCATTAGTGGCACCATACCCTAAGAGTGGATTTTAAACCATCCTAGGTGTTGAAAAAGTGAAAATCATTGTAGAATTTAGTAATGTGTGTCTTGTAGGTATAAAATTTCAATTCTGACAAATCTATATCCATTTTTGGTATATCACCTTCTTAATTAGTTTTTATTTTAGTTATCCCTTCTCCCTTTTCCCAAAACCATAAAATTCAGTATTAGGTGATATCTCAAATTCAATAGGAACCAGCCTAGAATTCGTAGATTCATTTTCTCATCCACCAAGGAGAATGTTTCCATGTTTCAATAGGATGGCTAGATTTTGCATCTAGCTATAGGTGCAATCTTGATTGACAACAGTTTTTGGCACGCCCGGTGGGACCGAATTGCTACACATCTTTCAAATTTATTATTTCTTATTGCTATTTTAGTGTGAACAACAATATTTCTACCTTTTTGAAGGTATTTTACCAAGCGCCTAGTTATTCTAGTTAAAGGTTTTATTACAGATTCAGTTACATATTTATCTTGATGAGAAGGACTCCTACAAGAGAAAATAGTGAAGGATTCATTTATCAAGAGTTACAACCTAGCAGAAGAGGTGGCAGATCAGCAAGGAGAAATAGACCATCTCAAGCTATAGGAGAATCATCCTCTTTTCTTAGGGGGTCTGATTTTTCATTATTTGAAAATCCTATCTTTGAGGATCAAGCTGCCATTTCTGAAAGCCACAAGGTAATTATTGAAAATTTTGATTTTCCTAAAGATTTAAGTGTTATTGACAATTCTAGATCAGAATTACCCATTTTTGAAGAAACAACAAAATATCAATCCACTGCCATAGCATCCACAAGTGGCACTAATACCCCATAACTGAAAAACATATCAAAGGAAGGTAATGCAAGTTAAAAAATCTATTTTTCAATTTGTAGTCCAACAAGAAGTACAAATTGTAGTTCAACAACAAGTACCACCAATACAGATGGCTTAGAATTTTTTGTTTGTGGCCTTTGATGTTGGTAGCCCATTGCAAATTGCTACTGACCATGACATTCCATCAACAACGCTAAAAGGTTTGACGTATTTCAATGGTGAGAATCATATTTCAACAATTGAGCATATTAAATATATTGCTACTTTATGTGGATTACACTAGGTTACTCATGATGATGTAACATTAAAACTATTAGCGACATCACTTAAAGGTAAAGCATTAGTCTGGTTTAGAAGTTTGTCAGTTAACTCTATTGGTACATGGGATGAGTTAGGTACTATTTTGATCGGTAAGTTTGAAGATAGATCAAATAATTTATCTTTGGTCGAGCAGTTAACTACTATTAAGAGAAATATCAATGAGCATATTTCTGATTTCAACTTTCATTTTCAACAAACTTGGGACAGAATTCCAAGATCTGTTAAGCCATCTAATGACTATGCATTTCTATTTTATTTGAAAGCATTTAACAATGATATTGTGCTTATGATACAGTCTATGGGAGGTAATACCATACCAAATGCTTATGATATTGTTGTTAGAGCAGAGAACAACTTGATACAAGCTGGAAAATTACCTCCAAGACCTCCAGTGCCTTATTGTGCAGAGATACAACTAGTTTTACCAGTTGTCATACCACCTATTACTATTATTTCTCCATTTCCATCACTTAATATGCAGGTTGTAGTAGAGGAAGATGTCGCTTCAGCTCCTATCAAGGAGATAAAGGAGTGGACTATGGAGCTAAAAGGCACAAATGACAACATTCTAAGAACTTTGCAGAATTATGGCAATGAGATAAAAAACTTGAAGAGGCAGCAAGGGTAGTACAATAGGCCTCCAAAAGCTACTTACCAGCAGAATAGACCATTGAATCAAGCTTCCAGTTCAAATCAGCCCAGACAAGCCCAAGGGCAGCAAAGAAGTTACAATCAAAGAGTTGGTCAAGCATATAATTATGTAACTCCAAGTACTTCCAAGGAGTTAACAACAATTCCTCAAGTTAATTAAGTGCAAGAAGCAGAATGGTGCAACACATGCAATGATGGGCACTATTGGCTGGATTGCCCTCATCCACTTGAAGCTAGAAGACATGATGTTCTGAAAGGATAGTCATTTAATAGTCAATCTGAGGTACAGTATGATCAATCACAAAAACAAGGTAATCCTGAAGTGTCTTTGGTGAATTTCAATAATGATGAAGTTGTTTTAGCAGCAAATTTTGACCCCAATCAAGTGTGGAGACCTATAGCAGTAGGAACAAGGTCAAAAGAAATAGATGGAAATTATCAACAATCAAATCATAAAATACAACAATATACAAAGCAACATTTACAAGCTCAAAAAGGAGAAGAATAGTCAATTCAGATAGCAAGTGAGTCTGCTATTTTAAAACAACACTAAAAGGTTAGTATTCAAAGCTTCAATATAGTTGATCATTTGAAGAAGACAAATGTTCCCTTGTCCATGTGGGATGTTTTGGCTCTTCTAGTCCAAAAGGACATGTTACAAGAGGCATTAAAATCACTCACACTATCTGATGAAGCTTTGTCTCAATAGAATCCTAAGGTTTTAGTGGTTGTAAGTACAAGCACACCTCAACAATCAGCTAAGTTGATCAAACCTCCTCCATTTTATGTCACTGTCATTTTAGGACAGCATCTAGTCTACAATTGTATGATTGATTCTGGTGCTACTAGCTTGGTTATGCCAAAGAAAATTGTAGACCAGCTAGGCCTCAAGTATCAACCACTTGAAAGAGGAGTAGACCAATTAGATGGGACAACAGTTGCAACTATAGGAGTTATAAGGGATCTTGATTTAACGTTGCATGAGTGCCCTAGTTTCTCAGTTCCTATGGATGTGTACATAATAGATTTGCCTCCTAAATTCTCTATATGGTTGTCAAGAGAATTTACCACCAATATAGGAGGTTATCTATCAGCAGATTGGACTCACATGCTTTTTTGCACAAGGTACGATACTAAGGTTACTATACCCTCATAACCAATTGAAAAATTATGTGATGAATGATATGTTGCTAGTGCTAGAAATGAATCAATAGTTATATCATTTGATCAGGAGGAAATATCTGATGATTTTGAAACCCAAACACAAACAAGTAAATTTCTTGATATGCTGTTAAATGATTGGGCAACTGACAATGTAAGAATTTTAGATGAACAGATTAAGGAGCCAAGTTTGGATAACTATGTTATCCATGAAGTTTTTGATTTTCTTCCAGATGTGCTAAGAAGTGTAGATTTAGATCTAGAACAACAATCTAATGTTGTTTGGAAGCTATTTTTTGATGATTCATGCAGAAAAATAGGCGTAGGAGGAGGTTGTTTTCTAGTCTCACCAGCAAATGAAAGGTATTATGCTTCTTTCAGATTCACTTTTAGTTGTACAAACAATGTAGCTAAATATGAAGCCCTCATAAATGGATTAAAGTGGGCCATTAAAAGAGGTGTTAGCTGTTTGCAAGTTTATGGTGATTCAGAATTAATTGTGAATCAAGCTAGGAATGTACATGAAACCAAGAATGATTTATTAAAAAATTACAAGCATGTTGTATGGGATTTGATTGAAGGTTTTGAAGCTTTTAATCTACAATCCATTCCTATAAATCAGAGCAAACATGCTGATAGGCTTGTTGCTATTGGAGCCCAGTATGATATCCCAGTAGAAATCAGTAATAGTAAAGAGATTAATTATGTTAAAGTAATTGTTAGACCTATTGTCCCTAACAATGTTGATTGTTGGCAAGTTTTTGAATCTAACCAACATATTGTTAACTTTTTGAGAGAATAGGTTGAGTTTGCACAACTAAACCAGCAAAGTTGCAGGAGCAATACAAAGATCATATCATTGAATTGAGGACAAACAAGATACCCAAAGGTCTTGTGACCTTAGAATCTATGTTTGGTCCTAATAATCAATTCAAGAAGGATAAATCTAGCTTGCAAATAAAAGAGGAACATTGTGAGAAAATTGTTGTTGCAAAGGATAAAGTGCTGAAAATTGGAAAGGTATGTACACCTAAAGAGCATCAAACCTTTGTCAACTTATGCAATGAATTTCATGTTATTATTGCTTGGAGTTATTCAGAGTTAAAAGGATTTGATCCTAATATTTCCCAGCACATAATTGAATTAGAACTAGGAGCCAAGCCAGTTAGGCAAAAATGGAGGCCAATAAATCCAAAACTAGACCCTCTCATGATTAAAGAATTGAATAAGCTGATTGAGAGCAATATCATTTTTGCAATCAAATATACTTCATGGGTGTCCAATTTGGTTCCTGTTAGGAAAAAGAATGGAGAAATCAGATTATATGTTGATTTCTGTGACTTGAACAAAGCTTCATTAAAGGTGTTGGGTAAATATTTTGCAAGTCACTAAGACTAAAACTTGCAAAATGTGTGTTTTAGGCACCAGTATGTGAGATTACTCTCTCCTCTCAGAAATAGGAGAGGCTCCCTTCTTACCGCAGGTGGTTTCAAGTAGAATTGAACTGTAACACATACATTTCACCTTGCAACAATAATTCCAGTGACTCGATGGTTGACTTAAGAACAATCAAACGAGGCAGCAGTTGATTTATCTAAAGATGAAGTGATACAATGAGCTCAAAGTCTCTTGTCCTCACCTCAAATAATTATTCTATTAATCTATTGTCCAATACTGAAGCTCAAAGTCTTCAGTCCTTGGAGTGTATCTATAGACACCTTAAAATGGACAGGCTTGCAACTTTACATTAAAAAATACTAATTTTCATCTATTAATTAATGGTTTTTTAATCATTAATTAAACATCTATTTTCCTCTAAGTTCATTCCTCAAATCATCTAATCTAATTCCCAAAATTAATTAAATAATTAATTTTATTTAATTAATTAAGCTTTAATTGATTAATTATCATTATTTAACTAATTAAACTCAATTTCCTATAGTTTAAATCCAAATATTTAAACTTACTAAT
>MU228545.1:1505835-1516561 GCA_018584345.1 Thuja plicata
AACATAAGATTGGAATGATCTTGACTCTATTGCCCATGGTAGAATAAGACACTAGTCTAATCATTATTTGGATTATAGTTATTCAGTTCATTGTTTATAGTTTTGTGATATCTTATCTATCTGTTCACTTCAAATTACATACACATTTACTAAACATTCTTTCAATTACTTAAAGTATTTCAGTTTACATTTCATGATATATTGATTTCAGTTATATTTATTTCAAGTTCCTTTCCATACTTTGAGAGATGAAATTTTGAGTTCCATACACAGGTTATCTGCTATAAAAAGCCTGTTCAGGTGAAGTTTCACCCGCCTTGGTCCTGCAGAGCCAGAAGTGTAGGTGAAGAGGATCATAATCAATCATTCCCATTAGTTGGCCAAAAATAATCGGATTTCCCATCATTGGATTGGCAAGTCCAAAGGAAATTCAATTTAGCATTTTTGGGCACCAACATAATGTTCATTGTTATGCATGCACAACTTGCTACCTTTAAAATTTCTCCATTATATCGACCTAGATCCTTCTAAAGTTGAGTCAGCACCATCCTCTAGTTTGGTAACTTATCCATAGAACTACAACTGAAAGAATCAACTTCTAGTTCTTGATGAATCATTCGCACAAATCCTGATAGGACTTGCTCTTTTGGAATCAGCTCCTTGTTCTCTGATATTATCTCACATGCTAGTTCTTTGAAGATCTTGAAAAAAATTTCTTTAGGCTTGATGCATTCTTGTAAAGCCTCATGCACTTCCATGATTAGGCTCTTCAGAACTTGCTCCTTATTCATCATCTGATCTAAGAACTCAAGGTACATCTCCTTTGAAGGGACTATTTCATAAGTGCACAAAGCATCTAGATCAGATTCTTCCATTTTCCTCCAAACATCTAAGTCTTCACTTAGAGTTTTCAACTGTTGATCAAAAACATCAACCACTTCATGCAGTCAATTGTTTTCTGATAGTTCCTAAGTATCTAATATACATCCCTAACAACTATGATCCCTTTATCCTCTATCTGGCTGCCCCAATCATTCACCATCTTGCCCTTCTTCTTTGGCTTCTTAGCATGTTGTCATTCCTCTCCTGAACACAAATCCTCTGCTGGGAAGAAGAAATCTTCTCAAGAGCATCACGAAGATGATCATTCTCTTCCTTTAGTAGATGTTTATTTTTCCAAAGTTCATTAGTTCTTTTAGTATACTGATTAAATGCATCCTGAGCATCCATTTGGAAACTTGCAAATGATTGCTTCCCTAGCTCCACCCTTATGATCTTGTAACCTATGCTCTCAAGTTCCTCTATTATTTCATTTGGAAGTGGCTCCACTATTTCAGCATACTTCACCTTTCAATCATCTAAAATGATTTCCAAAATCACTTTAGCTTTCTTACTCTTCCTAGCCCAAGTCTTACCCTTAGGTGCAATCTCAAAATCCTCTAGAGGCACCTCCAGCTTCTTCCTTCTCTAATTAATAGTGCCTAGCCAAGGAGGTAAGACAAAAGATGACTATGAATTATCAATAGTAACCATGGTGGTCATTAGCTCCTCTTGTGGAGAAACTTCTATAGAAAATGTTTTCAAATCTCTTTTATCTTCTTTCTCCATCTGGAAGAATAGGTCATTGTTAGACATGAGAGTATTTAACCGTGATAATTATTTAGGAAGATCATCAAAGACATGTGAAAAATCTTCATTTTGTGTTGGAGCAGCAAAAGAAATGGGTGTAGCTGTCATAATAGCTTTTGAATGAACTGGAGGCAACTGAGCTATGAAATATTCTACATCTGTGTCCACTTGAGTTGTTGGAGGTTCTTTTATTTCTTGAGCTAACTTATGTACACCCTGAATTTCTTCTACTATTTGAGTTTGGGTGATCTCAGGAGTAGTAGAAGTTTGCAGTTCTTCCTCACTATCTGAGAGATTGATCATCTCTAGATATTTTTCTCTAGAAGATGCTTCTGGTGTAGGGGCCATCACCATGATCTTTCCTCCTCTAATGGCAATTTTTGGGACAGCCTTGACTTCTGACATAGAATATTCTCCTTTCCCTTTTCCTCGAATTTTAGACTTCATACCTATGGGGCCAGCTAGATCAAAATCTCGACTGGGCTTGATCTTGATACTTCTTATGCCTCTCTTCTTTAGCCAAATATTGGTGTTTGCCAAGATATTCTAAAATCTATCCCAAATGGATACATTTTCCTTTATGGACCAACATGGTGGTGGAACATGTAAGTTCTTAACTCGATACTTTTTGTACTCTGGATCCAGGATCTCATTATCGTCTATAACTCCATCTAGAATTTCAGCCAAATAGAAGTCTATGATTTTCTTGATGGTAAGCCTACAATAATCCATTTTGGTGATTTCCACTTTAGTGCGAAGATCAATCCAAACATCCTCCAGGAAATGTACATGTCTGAACTATTTCTGGATCTCATCATTCATACCCCTCCAGTCAAATGAGCTCCGAGCTATGAAATTTTTCAAATTGATTTTGTGAAGTTCAAACTCCATATTCTTGGCTTTAGGGACAATATTGAGTGAATATCCACCAATTCTTAATGAATTTCATGAAGAAATACCAACCCCAGGCCTATGTAGATAATTATGATGTACTTGTACAACCATGAGTTGTCTAGCTAATTCCATAAGAGTTACCTTATCTGTTGGATACCTTGGTAGAGTGTATGGTTCACCCCTGAAGTATCCCACCCTTAAGGTAAGTGAAGTTTGGAAACTAAAATAATAGGCAGCAATACTCGCTAACTTTATTCCATGCTTCATCACAAACACGTTTATTTGGGAGTTCTTTATCAAACAGACATCGATAATGACCAAAAAATGCATCTTGAACCCTTCTGAAATGGATGTGACTTGCCCAAAAGGGTAACTGATGATAGAAATCCCATACCAGTATTTGCATCCTATCTCCCCTAGTGGATAGCCCTAAAAAAGAACCCAAGGAAGCAGCAATTTAGACCAAGTATGAATTCATATAAATAGCACTTGTGTTAAGTACTTTCTCCAACTGCTCACAAATAACATTACTGATGAAATCGCCCCAAAATATTCATTGCCTTGATTTCAAAATCAAAGAAAGGTACTTGAACATCCAAGGTTCAAAAAATTTAGACTCCCTGAGACCTCTTAATCTGCTTAGTAAAGTTATGAGGTCATGAACCTCCTCTTTAAAGTCAGATCTGTGAAATCCTTTCAGCCACCTCACAAAATTAGGTCTTTTGGTGATTGACCAATGCTCATTAATGTATTTCACATAGGCTATATTCCCATTTTCCCAACTTCTGAGAGCTTTCTCCACCATCATATCTAGTATAGCTGGGGTTGGAGGAACTCAAAACACTCGGTCAATATTATTTGAATCTAAGCTAATGACCACCTTCCCATCTTGATCTTTTATGGTTCAAGAAGTAGGTTCAAAACATTTAGCACACACCATCACAAACTTAGGTTCAAGAGTGGATATCAGGAAATTAGAAATTGTTAGGATTAGGATCACTGAGAGGGGGGGGGGAGAATCAGTGATCTATCAATTAATACTTTTTCTTATTATCTAAATCTTTACTTAATGCTTATGTACTGAACTTGAATATCAATGCAAGAAAGATAAATATACATAGCACATAACACCATATATGATTACGGGGAAACCCAATGTAGGTGAAAACCCTGATGGGATATAGTACCCACAAATATTCTGTGCTAGTGTCTTATGATCCTTGTTAGAAGATCCTTAACCCTATTAGGAGTTGTCTTTACAATACATGAAGTACAGTGACCTTGTTAAGGGTCAGACCCTATTAGGAGTCTTTTACAATAACCTTATTAGGGGTGGTGGACTCACTGTCCAAAGAATCACTATCCAAGAGCACATTGCTCAAGTGGTGAAGGCTACAACCTTCTGGATCTTTGATACACATTGTATCTGCAAGGTGAATTGCTGATGTGACACTGCTTGTCTGATCAGTTCCTTTTGTGTGCTGATGCTTTAACCTCTTCTAAAGCACTACAACAATCGTATCTTCACTTTGAAAGCTTCTACTTCAATATCTATATCATCAACATATGATAGATATATGATTGCTACTTTTACACTCTACTCTGCTTTTCTTATCTCTGGCTTCCGCAACTTTTCCCATCACAAATGACCTTCTATAAGTACTTCCTCAAAGGAAATGAAAATTTTAGATTTAGAAAACCTTTTACCATGTATCTTGATCACTTACATAACCACACAACCATTCATTAAGTTGGCTTAACATTAATTATAACTGCTTTACTTAAACCGAACAAACACATCTTTTCACACAGTCTACTTCAAAAAAATAGCTCTAACTAATTATCCTAGATGAATCAAGTCATGCACTTTTAACCATAGATTTTTAGGTCACTGAAAATTACTAATATAAAGGTGCAAGTCCTGAGGACAAGTGAAACTTTCACACCAAAACAATCTATGTTTGCTCTTTCCATGATCTCTGTCCTGTTCTGGCATTCATTGGTTGTACCTCTTCAACTGGTTGTATCTTCTTCATACTTGCAGATCTGATCATGATCTCTTAGAATTATCATGTAAAAATACTCATAAGCTTATCTTCAAAGGCACATATCATTTGGATAACAAATGAACACATGCTAATCAAAACTATAACAGTTTGTTCCTTGCTCTGTCCTATTTTCTGTACTTAGCCAATTTCTGATCTTCTGATAATGTGTGCTGACTCCAAAAATTCATATGACTTTGTTTCCATAATGAAAAAAATAAATAGATTCATATACTTCAGTATAGTCAACTTTCCAACAATCTCCCCCTTTGTCATTAATGGCAACAAAGGAATATGGTGAAGTTACTATCTGTACTTTTATATAAAAACTCTCTATCTTATATCTCCCTTTTATCATATACTAGACTCCATATTCTTCATACTCTACTCCCCCTTTGACATTAATGAGAAAGGTGCTCAAAAACACTTCTATGTACTTACTCAACATACATATCTGGATATGCAATCTGCAACTTCTAGATCTCTTTCTCCCAAAATGTAATCAATGAATTAACAATCTGTAGATGGGTGCATAATGAATATTGTAGCATCTCCATCTTCTCCAAGTCTATGCTAGGACCTTGATCATATGATAGAATCCATATTCTATACATTACTTTACTGACCCTTTGATATTATCTTCTCTATCATAGCCTCTACCTCCTGGATCTTCTTTGTAATGATGGGCACTTAACTAGCCTGATTCATACAGTCAGCAATAATCTTTTTGCCTTTTGTTGCAAACTCTTTCAAGGATGCTTGACCAACTTTGAGTGAACTAAGATCAAGTATAAAGTTGCTAACCAATTCACTGAGCCTCTTATTCATATACTTCTGTTCTGCAATATCTAATCTATTTTTCATGACTTCTTTAGATTATATACTCCCACTTACTTATTTACTCCCCATGAGTCTAAGTCTGTTATGGGTGTCAAGCTTTACAACAATGATGATGAATTATCCATCACTTCAGTCTTCTCTTTTTCTGCTTCCTTTTTTGTGATATCTTAAATCAATATATCTTCTTGCTGATGTAAAGACTCTCAGCTTCTTGAGTACTCACAAATGTTTCTTCAAAATTGTCTAGATTAATATCCATTGCTGCCATTGATACTTTAACATTATCAATCATGAATGTAACCTCCATGTCCTTGGCCATGGACACATAATCCTGTGTACCTATCATAATAGTTTTATCTAATTCTTCACATGATATTTCAAATTGTATCTTCAATCATTTATTCTCTTATGTGAATTCTCTTTTGTTGTATTCACACTTAGATGATCAATAATAAGTATGTGCTTCCAAGGATAACATCAGGTTGGCTCCAAAAAAAAATCTCCAACAGATATATAGACATATGTGCTTCCAAGGATAACATCAGGTCATCTCCAAAATAAAATATCCAACAGCTATACTGATACTCTCACATAGAACACTGCTTAATAAGATTTTGACCCATTCCGTTTCATGAAATTCACGCGCTGAAACACACTGATAGATCACTTCTGAGATGTTTCAAAGATTTTCTTGATATCAATCTCTACTAAAGAATGTAATTGTGATGCTTATCTACTTGACTACAAGTTCTCCTTTGATTATCCAGCCGCTTACTCAATTGTTAAGTAATTTTTCAACTAATTTTTGAAACGACGTGTCCGTGCTTGGGCTTCATTTCAAACTCGAATTACTTTGCTTAACAAATAATGATTATCAATCTCCTTTATTCATTGATGAGAACAACTGTAATTCATTAATAATACAACTGCTAGGGCTTCTATGATCTATAATCATTTATTATGACTGTAAGTGAGGACTTGGTGATTGCAAAGTAGATTTTTTCCATTAATACTTCCCGCGTAGACACAAAAAGCAACTGTAACTTTCATTCTTGCTCCTGATAAAAATTTAGATCATGTTCTCTTGCATACTTCATCACAATGTCACCAAACAATTGTAATCCAAGGCACATACTTAGAGGTGAGTATATCAGCCACGTAGGGGTTCAGAGCTAGAATAGCTCCCCCTAAGACCATGAGGGTCAACTATTCAGAAGTAGAAGGTGTATCCACTAAGGATGCATCTACTGCCTTGTTCTCTTCCTTGTCCTTCTTTACTTCAACCCATATTTTATCTGATTTAGCTTTAGCTTCCACAAAATTAACTTCTCCTGATTCTTCAAACAAAGACTTCTTAGGATTCTCTTGTCCTTTTGTTCTTGATCTGCAAGACCTTGAGATGTGTCCAACCTTTCCACATGAATGACAAATGATAGGAGGTCTGATATTCTTTGGTGTATTGGTGTGAGTTACCAATCCGCACTACCTAGATGAATGACCATTATGATTACATATCTGACATGTAATGTTTTGAGTACTTCTAACATTTTGTTGAGGATAACTTCTTTGGTTTTGTTGATCCTGATTTCCTTGATTATTCTAAGTCTTTTTCTTCTGACTTTTTTTGCAATTCATAGCTCTATGACCAAATTTATTGTATGAATAATAGTAACCGTTGAAGGGTCTTACCTCTTTACAATTCCTTGCAATATGTACATGATTGTTATAGGCATAATAGGTATGGTCAACTAGCATGCATTCATCCTTAGGTGGTTCAACATTGTATTTAGTCTGATTTCCAATCTCCTTAATATCTATGATGTCCTTTGGTGCTTTCATTCTTTCTTGCATGTCATCAATCTGAATTTGTGCTTTATTGTATCCTACACCACTGGTATCTCCTTTAACCTTTTGAGCATACAACTGTGATTCTATCATATCCTTTCTTGTGTGTAACTTGTCAATATGATTCTTTGCTACAATCAATTTAGATTCCATCTTATCTTTGTTGTTTTTTAACTCCAAGATTTCCATGTTTGCTTGTCTCAGTTCTTCATCTAACTTCTTGTTTGCTTTGACTTGATCATCATAGGCATCTTGATTGTTACATAGCTTTTCATCTAATTCTTCAATCTCATCCTTCAGAGACAAATTTTCTTCATTCAACTTTTTGACTACTTCCCCCAAATCATTTGAAGAACAATTCCTTAATTCTTTTTTCAGTTTCTTGATAAGTATTTGCATGCCTTCAACTTTTAGTTTTAGATCTTCATTTTATTTTTCATATGAGTCAATTTCTTCAAGGGCTGCTTAAAGATTCTATTTTAGGTGTTTCATTTCTTCCTTCTCCATGATCTCCTCAAGTGGTTAAACTTCTTTGCTGAGGACCAGAGCTCTGATACCAATTGTTAGGATTAGGAACACTGAGAGGGGGGTGAATCAGTGATCTATCAATTAATACGTTTTCTTATTATCTAAATCTTTACTTAATGCTTATGTACTAAACTTGAATATCAATGCAAGTAAGATAAATATACACAACGCATAACACCATATATTATTATGGGGAAACCCAATGTATATGAAAACCTCGGTGGGAATTAGTACCCACAAATATTCTGTACTAGTGTCTTATGATCCTTGTTAGAAGATCCTTAACCCTGTTAGGAGTTGTCTTTACAATACATGAAGTACATGGACCCTGTTAAGGGTCAGACCCTATTAGGAGTCTTTTACAATAATCCTATTAGGGGTTGTGTACTCACTATCCAAGGAATCACTATCCAAGAGCACACTGCTCAAGTGGTGAAGGCTACAACCTTCTGGATCTTTGATACACACTGTATCTGCAAGGTGAACTGCTGATGTGACACTACTTGTCTGATCAATTCCTTTTGTGCACTGATGCTTTAACCTCTTCTAAATCACTACAAAAATCTTATCTTCACTCTGAAAGCTTCTACTTCAATATCTATATCATCAACATATGATAGATATATCTTTGCCGCTTTTACACTCTGCTCTGCTTTTCTTATCTCTGGCTTCCACAACTTTTCCCATCACAAATGACCTTCTATAAGTACTTCCTCAAAGGACATGAACATGTTGTCTTTAGGAAACCTTTTACCATGTATCTTGATCACTTACATAACCATGCAACCCTTCATTAAGTCAGCTTAACATTAATTATAACTGCTTTACTTAAACCGAACAGACACGTCTTTTCACACAGTCTGCTTCACCAAAATAGCTCTAACTAATTATCCAAAATGAATCAATTCATGTTCTTTTAACCATATATTTTTAGGTCACTAAAAATTACTAATCTAAAGGCACAAGTCTTGAGGATGAGTGAAACTTCAAAACCAAAACAATCTCTATCAGCTCTTTCCATGATCTCTATCCTATTCTGGCATTCACTAGTTGTACCTCTTCAAATAGCTATATCTTCTTCATACTTGTAGATCTGATCATTCTCTCTTAGAATTATCATGTAAACATACTCATAAGATTATATTCAAAGGCACATATCATTTGGATAAAAAATGAACACACGCTAATCAAAACTATAACAGTTTGTTCCTTGCTCTGTCCTATTCTCTGTACTTAGCCAATTTTTGATCTTCTGATAATGTGTGATGACTCCAAAAATTCATATGAATTTGTTGCCATAATGAAAACAATAAATAGAGTCATATACTTCAGTATAGTCAAATTTCCAATAGAAATATGATGAATATAACTTTCCCGAATGTTGATCATCTAATCCTTGGTGGATGCATCCACCCTTGTCAGAAATTTCTCCATATTAAGGTGCCCAATCTCTGTGTCTCGGACCTCTTCTACATAGGACGTGATCTGAGAAGGGATGATAGAGTTCTAATATTTATCGTATTGATATTTCATCTTCTTTTTCCCTTTATCCCTGGGGGATGTAGTTCTTCCTTTTGACATGACCAAACTAGCAGCTGTAGTAACTGTCACATGGAAATTCTAAAAAATTAGCATCTCATCATTTCAAAAGTGGGCAGCTTTTGAGAAGATAAAGGAAAGATAAGCATGAAGCCTTGCAGGATGTAAATGAATTATAATATCTTCATCTATAAAAAAGTGGACCCTTTATGAGATGAAAATGTGAGCTTTTGAAGGACAAATGCATATGAGGTAAGCACTAATCATTCTCACTTCTTTTTCAAATGGGAGTATGAAAAAGGTGAGCCTTCTCGAAAGGATTGCATGGTGAGATTTTTAGGAAGGAAAACATATGAGGAGGAAAATGTGAGATTTTTAGGAAGGATAGCATGTGGGCAGCAAGTTATAAATTTTTTCTCAAATGGAAGCATGGAAAGTGCACTTTTACATAGGCTAACCAAAGCATTACAAATCTTGGACCTTAAGTTACCCCTAAGGTATTCAAACATTCTCTTTACACTTCTAGGATTGATCATATCCATCGATCTCTCTCCCTACACAAGGTGCAACTGCCTTTTCTTGATGATCTATCTACAAGATCTCAATTGCCTCTTACTCTACAATCTATTGAATATCCTAACAACCTGTGTCAATCCGGCGATCTGCCCACCTGTTGAACCTTTGGTATTTGTTCATTGGTTTTTGTCATTGATGTCAATAAGCAGTTGGTACACAAAATGCAGTTGATTAAAAGAGTGAATAACACATTATTGTTTGGTGAAAAAAGTTGGTATGATATGGTTATATAGTGGATTATACTCATAATTAAACACCTAAATGATTTACCATATCACTATGATTATTTGTGTTAAGGTTCAAAGTGATTAACACTTTTTATAGTTAGTTATGCTTATAAGGATCTTAATTTCATAACTAACCAGTTTTTGTATAACGAAATTTACATATATTAATTGATAAAAAAAAACCTCAACTATTATACATTTTT
Source organism: Thuja plicata (assembly GCA_018584345.1). NCBI lineage: Eukaryota > Viridiplantae > Streptophyta > Pinopsida > Cupressales > Cupressaceae > Thuja > Thuja plicata. Next base: position 1,516,162 of record MU228545.1, read on the forward strand.
GGAAAGTTAACAGAAAGATATGAAATGGGTCGAAGTTATTTTTGTGATTAAATTTGTTTGGAGAGAGAAAGATTGCTTCTACCAAGACAGTTTTATTCAGTTTTGACAGTTTGAACCCGTTTTGGTCTAAAGAAGTTTTGGGTGGTTTATTGTGTTTTTGGATAATGAATAAAGACATTTATAAAGAGGGGATACATTACTATAAACATTGGTACAGGTTTTTTGAAGAAAAAGTGTAGGATTTGAGAGATATGTGAGAGATATGTGCAGGATGTGAAGGATTTTATTGCAGTCTACAAGACATCAAAGGATAGGGTAATGATATTTGTTTCTAATTTGTTATATATGAATTGATATTGATTGCAGAAGTATATCAGAGGTTGAATAAGGTTTATATATT
>MU228545.1:1519874-1541993 GCA_018584345.1 Thuja plicata
AAGCATGAGGAAAACATATTGTGATGATATACAGGTGATACAGGTACATGCAGAGGTTAATATGTGTTGATGGATTCTATACAGGTGATACAAGTATATGCAAAGGTGAATATGTTTTTGGTATTGAAATCAATGCCAAAGGGGGAGTATGTTGAACCTTTGGTATTTGTTCATTTGTTTTTGTCATTGATGTCAATAAGTAGTTGGTACACAAAATGCAGTTGATTAAAAGAGTGAATAACACATTATTGTTTTGTGAAAAAAGTTGATATGATATGGTTATATAGTGGATTATACTAATAATTAAACACCTAAATGATTTACCATATCACTATTATTATTTGTGATAAGGTTCAAAGTGATTAAAACTTTTTATCGTTAGTTATGCTTATAAGGATCTTAATTTCATAACTAACCAGTTTTGGTATAAAAAAAATTTACATATATTAATTGTTAAAAAAAACCTAAAATATTATACCTTTTCAGAAAGGTAACAAAAATATCTGAAATGGGTCGAAGTTATTTTTGTGATAAAAAAATTTTGGAGAGAGAAAAGTCTCTTCTACCAAGATAGTTTCATTCAGTTTTGACAGTTTGAACCCGTTTTGGTCTAAAGAAGTTTTGGGTGGTTTATTGTGCTGTTGGATAATGAATAAAGACATTTATAAAGAGGGGATACATTAATCTAAACATTTTTACAGGTTTTTTGAAGAAAAAGTGTAGGATTTGAGAGATATGTGCAGTAGACCAGAAGGATAGTGAAGGATTTTATTGCAGTCTACAAGACATCAAAGGATAGGGTAATGATATTTGTTTCTAATTTGTTATATATGAATTGATATTGATTGAAGAAGTATATAAAAGTTTGAATAAGGTTTATATACTGATTTATTTGCAATTAAAATCAAAATTTAATCAGATCCTTTAATGACAAATGATTACATGATTTGATACTAAATATTTTGAAGAGAAAACAAGGATTTATTACTTCAAAAAGTTGGTAGTTTGAAAGGCATTAAATCAAGTCATCTTCTTGCATTAAAATAAATTGTTTTCAGATCTCATTATACATTTCATAATCTAAGAAATTCATTAAAAGATGCATGTACACTTTGGTGTAATTTGTTGATGTAAAAGAATCAGAAAAAAAGAGAAGAAGAGAACTATATCCTGCTTTATGTTTTCAACTTGGAGTTGAACTTTTGATTCATGATTTGTATTGTAACAAAGATGATCCTTTGATTTTTATCTCATTTTTAAGTTTGGAAGTTGGTGCTTCTTATATTTTTGAAGTTGGTCCTTCAGGTGTAAGGGATTGGTGTTCCTTGAAATCGGTGTTTCTAAAACAGGGTGTTGGTGCTTCCCAGATTTGTAGCTCTAAAAGATTTGCCCAAGAGGCCAATAAAATTTTAGATTCAAAATGGTTTTTTACCCTAAGGGGTTTTCCACTATAAATATTGTGTAATTTTTTATTCTTACATTTCTTGTTCTTATTTCATAACTTCATATTATATTTGTAAAAGTGAAAAGATTGAAAAGTTAAAAAGAACAAGTTTCAAGTAACCACTGATTCACGCCCCCCCCCTCTTAGTGGTGTTTGTATTCCAACACCACCAACAAGATTCCTATAGGAACATAACCCATTCCAAGATTCACAATCAAAAATAATTACTCTCTTATCCATCCTACTGCAAATCCTCTACTATTGTAGGTCAGATCCACACTCTAAAACTGCTAGTCAGATCTTCAATCTGCCACCTCACAATATACAAAACTAGGGCTTCACAAGTTTAGGAAATCGATCTATACAAAAAAATCTCTCTCTACCATGTGTTGTAGTCACACTTAGAGATTCCCAATTGCAGATGGTCCAACCATGCAATACGAGGCAATATAGAAGAATCTATCAACACAAGACCATTAAGAACTCCGCAATGAACAATCAACATGCCTCGCAGGCCTCCTTTTTATTCAGAATCAAATATTTACATCATACATGCCCAACAACATGCTAACTTATATTCTAGGGCATACCTACTTGATTACAATCAGAAAATCTAGATCCATGCTAGATGCTAAGCTAGTGAACTACTGAACTACTCCTCTACACTACCACCAACTAAGGAACCCAGACTACAAATATATACAAGATTGCAAGCCAGAAGTCATCCAGAAAAGATCACATTCTCTTAGAATGAATAAAATTTAGTACAACATATAGGTCAGGACCTAAATCCAAAAGAACTCTTCCATATATGAATTAAATGCCATGCGATTGGACAAGGAGGTTAGCCTTGAATGTAGGAACAACCACTAAGATTCTTCGATCATGAAATAGCTTCAAAGATTGAAAGAACCAATATGACTTTTAAGAACATGAAGAACAAATAGGTCTGGACCCAAACTTAAGAAATCTATATCCTGAAAGAAAGTATCAAGATGCGAAGCCAAACATAGATTCATCATGATGTCGAGAACACACACTTTGTATCGTAAGAGATAAGGAACCAAAAGGAAGGATTTCCAATCAAAATAGAGGAACATGAAAAAATAGAAAGGAAATATTTTTGGTTGGTGCAAGATTGACAAGATCCCAAGATGCTCCTACATTAGACACCCTAGGTTATTAAGAATGTGAGCCTATCACGTTGTAGTTTTAGAAGAAATCCACAACTTGACATAAGATTTCATTTTGACGTTTGGCTTCTGAACCCTCCTGGTTAGGAATTTAAACTCTCCACCTTATCTGATCTGGTCTGCACATCCTCTGCACCAAGGAAAACAAGATATCAAACTCTTTGACAAAACCAAATTGATCAACTATAGACCCACAAAGAAGGTCTACAAACCTTTTGCTGATCTTTAGCCAATCATCCTCATACTTGTTACAGGTTTATTCACTCTTTTTTATCAGTCCATCAACAAAAATTAATTCATCAACCATCCTCAATCCACAATGTTGATCCTTCATCCACACTTTTTTAATCAACACCATCATCTTTATCTTCAAATCAGTCTTCATATTCACTCTCGGTATGTCCATCCTCAAGCCCTCAACAATATACCCATCAAAGGAATACTGTTCCTCTTTCCATACTTGGTCTGCAACATAAAGAACACCATCTTTTTTCAAAAAAACAATCCTATGACTATCAACATCAACAAAGAACCACATGTCTTGTATCTCACACTCTCTAGGTAATCTCTTCAACAAATCAATATCTTACTAAAACAACTCAGCTTGCAACTCTTTACCAACAACATGTTTGTCATCACAAATTAAAACCCCATTCCTAGCATTATTATATTGATCAAAAAGTCTACCATCTTCAATACCCTCACAAATAAGAGCCTTACCACTAGTCCTCTCATAATTACCAACAACAATTTCATCAATAACAAACAGTATCAAACTCAACAACAGTCCCAACAAGGTTATCTAATTTAGCCGAAGGAATCTCAATTCCAACTTTAGTAACATCAATCTCCTCAATATCAATAATCTCATCATCATCCTTCATAAGAAGACACTCCATAACTTGCACATCAGACCCAATATCCATAAATTATGAAATTAACCCATAACCCTCTATACCTTATCCTCTGCAATCTTAAATTATTCATAAGTGTACATACCTTATCAATGTTAACCTCTTTCTCAGGAGCAACAAAAACTCTCTTTCTCCTCCTTTGAAAAATTATTCTCACAGGCCAAACAACCCATCGCTCAATTGGTAAATGCTAACTCAATCTCTTCAATTCTTGATTAGCCTCCTCATACTCATCCTTAGGTTCAGAAATCCTCCTTAAACAAACCAAAGCATTACAAATCTTGGACCTTAAGTTATCCCTAAGGTATTCAAACATTGTCTTTACACTTCTAGGATTGATCATATCCATCAATCTCTCTCCCTACACAAGGTGCAACTACCTTTTCTTGACATTTATCTACAAGATCTTAATTGCCTTTTATTCTGCAATCTATTGAATATGCTAACAACCTGCATCGATCCAGTGATCTGCCCACCAACAAGATGCCTGTAGGAACACAACCCATTCCAACCTTCACAATCAACAACAAGTACTCTCTGATCCATCCTCGTGCAAATCCTCTACTGTTGTAGGTCAGATCCACACTCTACAACGACTAGTGAGATCTTCAATCTGCCACCTCACAATATAAAAAACTAGGGCTTCACAAGTCTAGGAACTTGATCTACATAGAAAAATTATGGCTCTGATAGCATCTCATGCAGTCACGGTCGAAGTTTCCCCAATGGAGATCGTCCAACTATGAAATAAGAGTTAATACAATGAAATCTATCAACATAGCACTATTATGAAGTCCACAATGAACAATCAACATGTGTCACAGGCCTTCTTATTATTCACAATTAAAGGTTTACATCATACATGCGCAACAAAATGCTAGCTTACATTCTAAGGCCTACATGGTTGATTACAATTAGAAATCTAGATCCATGCTTGATGCTAAGCTACTAAACTATTGAACAACTCCTCTACACTACCACCAACTAAGGAACTAAGACTACAAATATAAGACCTTAACTTTCCGCCAAGGTCTTAAAATATTTTCTTTATACTTGTAGTGCTCATGCTATCTAGTGACCTCTCCTCCTTCACAAGGTGAAACTACCTCTACTTGATGATCTCTCTACAAGATCTCAATTGCTTCTTACTCTGCAATCTATTCAACATGCTAACAACATGCCTTGAATCAATGATCTACCCACCAATAGGATGTCTGAAGGAACACAACCCATTTGAAGCTTCACAATCAGCAACAAATACTCTCTGATCCATCCTCACACAAATCCTCTGCTATGGTAGGTTAGATCCACATTTTGTAATATCACAACCAGCCATGCAAGATTTCGTAAACCCAAGAATAACAATCAACCATCGCATTAACAAATCACTCATAGAAAAACTCATACTAGCAACAAATTCTTCAACGATCTTGCGCAAATCCTCTGTAATTGGCAGTCAGATCTTCAATTTTCTACCTCACAATAAACAAAACTAGGGCTTCACAAGTTTAGGAACTCAATCTATACAAAAAAATCTCTCTCTGATACCATGTGTTGTAGTCACAGTTAGAGATTCCCAAATGGAGATAGTCCAACCATGCAGTAAGAGTCAATATAGCAGAATCTATCAACACAAGACCATTAAGAACTCCACAATGAACAATCAACATGCCTCACAACCCTTCTTTTTATTCACAATCAAAGATTTACATCATACATGCCCAACAACATGCCAACTTATATTCTAGGGCATACCTACCTGATTATAATAAGAAAATCTAGATCCATGTTGGATGCTAAGCTACTAAACTACTGAACTACTCCTCTACACTACCACCAACTAAGGAACTGAGACTACAAATATATACAAGATCGCAAGCCACAAGTCATCCAGAAAAGATCACATGGTCCTAGAGTGAAGAAAATGTAGTACAACATATAGGTCAGGACCTAAATCTAAAAGAACTCTTCCAGATATGAATTAAATGTCATGTGATTGGACAAGGAGGTCAGCCTTGAATGTAGGAACAACCACTAAGCTTCACCAATCATAAAATAGCTTCGAAGATCAAAAAACCCAATATGACCTTTTAGAATAGGAAGAACAAATAGGTCCGAACCCAAACTTAAGAAACCTATATCTCGGAAGAAAGTATCCAGATGCAAATTCAAACATAGATTCATCTTGATCTCAAGAACACACACTTTTGATCATAAGAGATAAGGAACAAACAGGAAGGATTTCCAATCAAAACATAGGAACATGAACAAATAGAAAGGAAATATTTTTGGTTGGTGCAAGATTGACAAGATCCCAAGATTCTCTCGCATTAGACATAGAGAGTTATTAAGAATGTGAGCCTATCACGTTACAGTTGTAGAAGAAATCCACAACTTGACCTAAGATTTCATTTTGATGTTTGGCTTCCCAACCCTCCTAGTTAGGAATTTGAACTCTCCGTCTTTTCTTATCTGATCTGCACATCCTCTGCACCAAAGAAAAAAATATATCAAACTCTTTGACAAAACCAAACTGATAAATTATAGACCCATAAAGAAGGTTTGCAAACCTTTTTCTAATCTTCAACCACTCATCCTCATACTCATCACAGGTCTATTCACTCTTTTTTATCTGTCCATCAACAACAATGAATTCGTCAACCATTCACAATCCACCACACTGATCCTTCATCCACACTTTTTGAATCAAAACCATCATCTTTATCTTCAAATCAGTCTTCATATTCACTCTTGTTATGTCCATCCTCAAGCCCTTATACATATTCCTATCAAAGGAATATTGTTCCTCTTTCCATACCTAGTCTGCAACATAAAGAACACCATTTTCTTGCACAAAAACAATCCTACGACTATCAACATCAACAAAGAACCACATGTCTTATCTCTCACACTCTCTAGGTAATCTCTTCAACAAATCAATATCTTACTCAAACAACTCAGTTTGCAACTCTTTACCAACAACATGTTTGCCATCACAAATTAAAACCCCATTCCTAGCATTATTATATTGATAAAAAAATCTATCACCTTCAATACCCTCACAAATAAGAGCCTTACCACTAGTCCTCTCACAATTACCAACAATAATTTCATCAATAACAAACAGTATCACACTCAGTGACAGTCCCAACAAGGTTATCTAATTCAGCCAAAGGAATCTCAATTCCTACTTCAGTAACATCAACCTCCTCAATATCAATAATCTCATCACCATCCTTTCTAAGAAGACATTCCTTAACTTGCACATCAGACCCAATATCTACAAATTATGAAATTCAACCATAACTCTCTCTACCTTATCCTCTACAATCTTAGTGAAATTATTCAAAAGTGTACATACATTATCAATGTTAACCTCTTTCTCAGGAGCAACACAAACTATCTTTCTCCTCCTTAGAACAATTCTTCTCATAGGCCAAACAACCCATCTCTCAATCAGTAAATGCTAACTCAATCTCTTCAATTCTCGAGTATCCTCCTCATACTCATCCTCAGGTTCAGGAATCCTCCTCAAACAAACCAAAGAATTACAAATCTTGGACCTTAAGTTACCTCTAAGGTATTAAACATTCTCTTTACACTTCTAGGATTGATCATATCCATCAATCTCTCTCCCTACACAAGGTGCAAGTGCCTTTGCTTGACGATCTATCTGCAAGATCTCAATTTCCTGTTACTTTGCAATCTATTGAATATGCTAAAAACCTATGTCGGTCTAGCGATCTTCCCCCAATAGAATGCCTGTAGGAACACAACCCATTCCTAGGTCACAATCAACAACAAGTACTCTCTGATCCATCCTCGCATAAATCCTCTACTATTGTAGGTCAGATCCACACTCTGCAATGACTAGTCAGATCTTTAATCTTCCACCTCACAATATACAAAACTAGGGTTTCACAAGTTTAGGAAGTCGATCTACATGAAAGAATCTAGCTCTGATAGCATATCATGTAGTCACAATCAGAGTTTCTCCAATGGAGATCATCCAACTATGCAATAAGAGTCAACACAATGAAATCTATCAACATAGCACTATTTTGAAGTCCACAACGAACAATCAACATGCCTCACAAGCCTTCTTATTATTCACAATTAAAGGTTTACATCATACATGCACAACAACATGCCAGCTTACATTCTCGCTAATTACAATCAGAAATCTAGATCCATGCTCAATGCTAAGCTACTGAACTATTGAAAAAATCCTCTACACTACCACCAACTAAGGAATTAAGACTACAAATTTTAGACCTTAACTCTCCCCCAAGGTCTTAAAATATTCTCTTTATACTTCTAGCGCTCATCCTATTTAGTGACCTCTCCTCCTTGACAAGGTGCAACTGCCTCTACGTGACGATCTCTCTGTAAGATCTCAATTTCTTCTTACTCTGCAATATATTTAACATGCTAACAACCTACCTCGATCGACGATCTTCCCACCAATAGGATGTATGAAGGAACACAACCCATTTGAAGCTTCAAAATTAGAAATAAATACTCTCCGATCCATCCTCGCACAAATCCTCTGTTGTGGTAGGTCAGATCCTCATTTTATAGTATCACAATGAGCCATGCTAGATTTTGCAAGCCCAAGAATAACAATCAACCATCACATTAAAAAATCACTCACAGAAAAACTCATACTAGAAACAAATTCTCCAACGATGTTCTTGCGCAAGTCCTCTACAATTGGCAGTCAAATCTCAATCTGCTATCTCACAATAAACAAAACTAGGGCTTCACAAGTTCAGGAACTTGATCTATACAAAAAAATCTCTCTCTGATACCATGTGATGTAGTCACAGTTAGAGAGTCCCAAATGGAGATGGTCCAACCATGCCATAAGAGTCAATATAGTGGAATCTATCAACACAAGACCATTAAGAACTCCACAACGAACAATCAACATGCCTCACAAGCCTTCTTTTTATTCAAAATCAAAGATTTATATCATACATGCAAAACAACATGCCAACTTATATTCTAGGGCATACCTACCTAATTACAATTGGAAAATCTAGATCCATGCTGGATGCTAAGCTACTGAACTACTCAACTACTCCTCTACACTACCACCAACTAAGGAACCAAGACTACAAATATATACGAGATCGCAAGCCACAAGTGGTCTAGAAAACATCACATTCTCCTAGAATGAAGAAAATGTAGTACAACATATAGGTCAGGACCAAAATCCAAAAGAACTATTTGAGATATGAATTAAATGCCATGTGATTGGACAAGGAGGTTGGCCTCGAATGTAGGAACAACCACTAAGATTTTCCCTTCGTGAAATAGCTTTGAAGATCAAAAAACCCAATATGACCTTTTAGAACAAGAAGAACAAATAGGTCCAGATCCAAACTTAAGAAATCTATATCCTGGAAGAAAGTATCCAGATGCGAAACCAAACATAGATTCATCATGATGTCGAGGACACACTTTTGATCATAAGAGATAAGGAACCAACAGGAAGGATTGCCAATCAAAACATAGGAACATGAACAAATAGAATGAAAGATTTTTGGTTGGTGAAAGATTGAAAAGATCCCAAGATGCACCTGCATTAAACACCTAGGGTTATTAAGAATGTGAGCCTATCATGTTGCAGTTGTAGAAGAAATCCACAACTTGACATAAGATTTCATTTTGACGTTTGGCTTCCCAACCCTCCTGGTTAGGAATTTGAACTCTCCACCTTTTCTGATATGATTGGCACATCCTCTGCACCAAGGAAAACAAGATATCAAACTCTTTGACAAAACCAAACTGATCAATTGTAGAACCACAAAGAAGGTTTGCAAACCTTTTGCTGATCTTTAGCCACTCATCCTCAAACTCATCATAGGTCTATTCACTCTTTTTTATGATTCCATCAACAATAATGAATTCATCAACCATTCTCAATCCACCACGCTGATCCTTCATCCACACTTTTTGAATCAACACCATCATCTTTATCTTCAAATCAGTCTTCATATTCAATCTTGGTATGTCCATCCTCAAGCCCTCATACATATTCCCATCAAAGGAATATTGTTCCTCTTTCCATACCTGCTCTACAACATATAGAATACCATCTTCTTACACAAAACAATCCTATGACTATCAACATCAACAAAGAACCACATGTCTTGTCTCTCCCACTCTCTAGGTAATCTCTTCAAAAAATCAATAGCTTACTGAAACAACTCAGTTTGCAACTCTTTACCAACAACATGTTCATCATCACAAATTAAAACCCCATTCCTAGTGTTGACACCTAAAAAACCAGGTTCTAAATACGCAAAAAATCAAGGAAGTAAAATCTACATTCTCAACTCTTATATAATTTCCCTATGTTAGATAATTAAAATGATTAAACAGTCATACATATTTATTGTTATTATATGTTTATGAAATGGGTTTTAGTTATTTTATTTCAATAAATTTAATGTTTATACATTTTGAAATAAAGTAATTATAATAAAATAATAAATAATGAGGTAGTTAAGTAAAAAGGTGGCGATCGGGAGTTGAACACTCGACCTCTCAAGCCAACCTCTTTTCCTTCCTACCTACCCTTCTACCCTCTAACTAGTTAGTTTATTTATAATCTTCTAGAGGATTTGGAAGAGGAACTAATTTATTTACATCTTCATGTACAGGTGAAAAATCAACACAACTTCTTACATAGGGAGTATTTCTTGCCAAAATAATGTTAAAATTCAAATATGAAATATTCTTTGCTTGTATATTATTTTCCAAATTAATTTCAAGCAAAAGAGTGGGGATTGGGAGTTGAACACTTGACCTCTCAACCCACTCTTTTCCTATCCTAATTACTTGACCCTACCCCCTTTACCAATTGCTCTATGTTATGCCTTGAAAGCTTAAGTTAAAATAAAATATATATCCTTATTATGGTGGGGTAAAATAATATCGTGATTTCATTTTTTATACGAGGAACCTCATGAGATTCTAATTAAAGTGAAAATATGTTTTTGCTTAAAAATGACATATATTCTTTTTAATTATTTTTACCTTATATTAGTACTTGTGAATTTTTATTAAAGTAAAGCAAATTTTCAAAAGCATAAAAATTTATCATATATAGGTGATTTATTGAGGATTGAGTCTTTTGTTACTAATTGTTACCCTATGAAATGTTCATGCAATATATATTTAGGGTTTCTTTTAGTAATGTTATAGTTTACCTTGTAATATATTTTTTTTGAGATAATAACTATAAAGGTAAATCATAAAAATATTAATCCTTAGAATTAAAAATTAGAAGTAAATTATTCCCTAAGGATTAATTATTTTTATCAAAAGATCATTTTGATATAGTGGAATCGTAATGCCTAATTATGTTTTTATGTGCAGGAGGATTTTTAAATAATAAATGAAAAAGGTTATCCAAGAACTAAGTATTGCAAAGATGGATATTTATTATGTGGCAAAATGCTTTGCAAGATGAAGGACAAAGATTATTATTACAAGAGCATTAATCAAAAATTTATTTATTAAGTATATTAGCCTTATGGTTAATATTTTATTTTGTAAATATTTATTAATGTTGCAGTTTGTTGAAATTAGATTTTAGTTATGAAGAGACGCATTGGTCTGAAGCTTGTGTGCATCCCCTGAACTTTATAAAAATGGGATACCAAGACCAATACAAGGGGGAGGAGAAGAATTTCAATTTTCATTGGATAGGATTGTTCAACAACTGCAACATGGATTCTGGTGTACCAATTTTTCAATATCAATAAAAGATAAGTTGTTTTTGTTTTCCATCCGTGCATTTGTTTTCAATTCCCTCGACTAGTCCCTTTGATAAATTAATCTTGATTTCTTTATTGTGATCATTAAAAATGCTGTGTGATCTTATTGCATTTTGATTTATTAATTGGTCTGCTCATTTTGCATGGTTAAGAATCCTTTTGATTTGTGGCCAAAGTCAATTGGGCTGAAATTTGAGGAGTTAAATTCAGTTAATTGTCTGTAATAGTTCACACACGTTTGAATGCAAATCAAAGTGATGAGTTTTTTATGACTTATCTTCAGAATCTGATGCATGTTTCAATATTTTGAAAATTGTCTTCTAAATCAAATCCTTCCAATTTTCTTTGAAATGCAAAACTGTCTCTAAGGTTGTACATAGGGTTGAGGATTGGATTGACTACATTTTCCCAGGTTGAAACAGGCACTGGTCTTATTGATAAATGGAATTTGGTCATCTAATCATTTGTTGCTAGTTTTGGCATCCTATTCCTTTAATTTCATTTTGCATATCTATACTTAAAAAAGTTTACAGTTGACAAAGGCTTTTAGTATTTGTAGTTTATAATCAATTGTAGTTGAATCTCATCAAGCTCACTTGTCATCCAGAGGGATCCATTAAGTTATTTGTTCAAAAATATTTTGAACAATTGGAAATACAGGCCTACCAGCCTTGGTGATTATTAGTCAAAATTGCAGAGGTTCAAATCCACAAGGGATCAAACCTATTCGTTGGCCAGAGCAAGCATTTCCAATCTTCTATTTTGGGAACCAACAGATTGGCAACTCTGCTGGGGAGCTATCTATGAAAGATATTTATAGAATCTTTGGTTACAATTGTGAAATTCAGTAAGACTCTACTGGAAGAGAGAAGAATTAGAACAATTTATTTCCTCACAGAAAGTGAGGTGGTGACTCTAAAATTTAGTTTCAGGAAAGATTGAGAGAAGTATGTGTTAGAGAGAACATCCAGAAAGGAGATGAAACTTCATTTCATTGTTAGTGATAAAAAATTTATTACATGATGTTTGAAAGGTTCTTCAGAACATTTTGATTCCAATAAGCTTTAAGACTTTAGATCTAAGAATTTTTCAATATAGAGGTGATGAGGTGTTTTCAAAGCTTTCAAAGAAAGTGTCTTATTTTTATGGATTTGGAAGAAAGTGTCATCACAAATGAAAACTCTATTCCTAACATTCTTATATTGATCAACAAATCCATCAAATTAAATACCCTCACAAATAAGAGCCTTCCCACAAGTACTCTCATAATCACCAACAACACTTTCATCACCAACAACACCCATATTACAAATAGTATCAAACTCAGCAAAAATCCCAACAAGGTCATCAAATTCTGCCAAAGGATTCTATATTCCTACTTCAGCAAAATCAATCTCCTCAATATCAACAAATTACAAAATTTACCCATAACCCTATCTACCTTATCCTTTGTAATCTTAGTCAAAGCATTCACAAGTGCACATTCCTTGTCAATCTTAACCTCTATCTCAGTAGCAACCCTAACTTTCTTGATCCTCCTTTGAACAATTCTTCTCACAGGCCAAAAAAACCCATTCCTGAATCTGTAAATGCTAACTTAATCTCTTCAACTCTTGAGTAGCCTCCTCATACTCATCCTCAGGTTTAGGAATCCTCCTCAAACAAACCAAAGAATTACAAATGTATGACCTTTACTCACCCCTAAGGTCTTTAAACATTCTCTTTGCACTTCTAGGGCTCATCCTATCCAGCGACCTCTCTCCCTTCTTAAGGTACATTTGCCTCTACTCGGTGACCTATTTTCAAGATATCAGTTGCCTCTTACTTTGCAATCTATTTAATATGCTAAAAACCTACCTTGATCCAATGATCTTTCCACAAACAAGATGCCGAAAGGAACATAAACCATTCCAAGGTTCACAATCAGCAACAAGTACTCTCCGATCCATCTTTGCGCAAATCATTTGATGTCATAGGTCAGATCGACATTCTGCCATACCACAATGAGCCATCCTAGATTTTTCAAGCATAGGAACAATAATCAACCATCAAAGTAACAAATCACTATCAGATAAACTCATACTAGCCAACAACCAGTAACAAATCCTTAAATGGTATTCTTGCGTAGGTCCTCTATAAATGCAAGTTAGATCTTCAATCTGCCACCTCACAATAAATAAAACTAGGGCATCGCTAGCTCAAGAACTTGATCTACGCAAAAAAATCTTGCTATGATAGCATCTAATGTAGTCACAGTCAGAGTTTCCCCAATGCAAATGGTCCAACCATGCAATGAGAGTCAACACAACAGAATCTATTAACACAAGACCATTAAGAAATCCATAGCGAACAATCAACATGCCTTCTTATTATTCATAATCTAAGATTTACATCATACATGCCCAACATGTTATCTTACATTCTAAGGCATACATGTCTAATTAGAATCAAAAATCTAGATGCCTACTAGATGCTAAACTACTGATCTTCTCAACTACTCCTCTACACTACCACCAACTAAGGAACTGAGACTACAAATATATACAAGATCGCAAGCCACAAGTCACTGAGAAAAGATCACATTCTTCTAGGATGTACAAAATGTATTACAATATATAGGTCAAGACCTAAATCAAAAAGAACTCCTCTAGGCATGAATTAAATGCCATGCGATTGGACAAGGAGGTGGGACTTGAATGTAGGAATATCCTCTAAGCTTCATGTATCATGAAATAACTTCAAAGATTAGAAAACCCAATAATGATGTCAACAACAGGCCATTTGGATCACAAGAGATAAGGAACCAACACGAAGGATTGACAATAAAATCACAGGAACAGGAACAAACAAAAACAAAATATTTTTGGTTGATACAAGATTTACAAGATCCCAAGATGATCTTGCATGAGACACACAGGGTTATTAAGAAAGTGAGACTCTCACTTAGTAGTTGTAGAAGAAATCCACAACTAGACATAAGATTTCATTTTTACCTTTAGCTTCCCAACCCTCCTAGTTAAGAATTTGAACCTATAGACACAAACTCTCTGCCTTCTCTAATCTGATCTACATATCCTCTGCACTAAGGCAAGCTAGATATCCAACTCTCTGACTAAAGAAAATTGATCAGAAACAAACCGTCTTCTCATCTTCAACCACTCATCCTTGTACTCTTCACACATTTGTTCACTATTTTTTATCAGTCCATCAACAATAATGAATTGATCAACCATTTTGAATCCACCACCCTAATCTTTCATTGACACTTCCTCCATCAACACCATCATCTTTATCTTCAAATAAGTCTTCATCTTCACTCTCAGTATGTCCATCAACAAGCCCTCATACATATTCCTACCAAAGGAATAGTGCTCCTCTTTGCATACCTACTCTACAACATAAAGAACACCATCTTCTTTCACAAAAACAATCCTATGAGTATTGGCATTAGGAAAGAACCACATTTATCTCTCTCACACCCTCTAGGTAATCTCTTCAACAAATAAGTATGTAACTAAAACAACTCATTTTGCAAATCCTTATCAACAACATGTTTGTTATCACAAATGAAAACTCCAATCCTAGAATTTGTATATTGATCAAGAAATCGATCAGCTTCAATACCATCACAAATAAGAGCCTTACGACAAGACCTCTCATGATCACCAACAACAATTTCATTAAAAATAATACCCATACAACAAATAGTATCAAACTCAGCAACAGTCCCAACAAGGTCATCAAATGTAGCCAAACAAATCTAAATTCCAACTTCAGCAAAATCAACCTACTCAATATCAACAATCTCATTATCATCCTTCATAACAAGACATTCCTTGACTTTCTCATTAGACCCAATTAACAGATTATGAAATTCACCCATAACCCCATCTACCATATTCTCTGCAATCTCAATCAAATCATTCACGAGTGTAGATACCTTATAAATCTTAACCTCTTTCTCAGTAGCAACCCTAACTTGCTTTGTCCTCCTTTGAACAATTCTTCTCACAGGCCAAACAACCCATCTCTGAATCAGTAAATGCTAACTCAATATCTTCAACTCTTGAGTAGCCTCCTCATACTCATCCTCAAGTTTAGGAATGCTCCTTAAACCAATTAAGGAATTACAAATCTTAGACCTTAAATCACTTGTAAGGTCTTCAAACATTCTCTTTACACTTTTAGGTTCATCCTATGCAACGACCTCTCTCCCTTCACAAGGTGAAACTGTCTCTTGTTGGATATCTGGCTGCATGATCTCAATTGCCTCTTATTCTCCAATCTATTAAACATGCTAAAAACTTGCCCAGATCTGACGATATTCCCTCCAACAAGAAGTATGAATGAAAACAACCCATTCTAATCCTGACAATCAGTAACAAGTACTCTCTGATCCATCCTCACACAAATCCTCTTCTTTTGTATGTCAAATCCACATTCTGCCATACCACAATGAGCCATTGAGGATTTCAAAAGCCCAGTAACAATAATATACCATCACAATAAAAAATCACTCTCAGACAAACTCATACTAACCAACAACCAACAACAAATCCTTGAATGATCTTCTTCATCAAGTCCTCTACAATTGTGAGTCAGATCTTCAATTTTCCACCTCACAATAAATAAAACTAAGGCTTTGCAAGCTTAGGAACTTGATCTACAGGAATAAATTTTTCTCTGATACCATCTGATGTAGTCACAGTCAGAGTTTTCACAATGGAGATGGTCCAACCATACAATAAGAGTCAAGACAACAAAATTTATCAACACTAGACCATTAAAAACTCAACAATGAACAATCAACATGCCTGACAGGCCTTCTTATTATTCAGAATCAAATATTTATATCATACATGCTCAACAACATGCCAACTTACATTCTAAGGCATACATGCCTATTTACAATCATAAATCCATATCCATGCTCAATGCTAAGCTACTGAAGTACTCTACTACTCCTCTTCACTATCACCAACTAAGGAACCAATGCTACAAATATATACAAGATCACAATCCACAAGTCGGCCATAAAAGATAACATTCTCCTAGAATGAAGAAAATTTATTACAACTTATAGATCAGGATGTAAATCCAAAGAAACTCCTCTAGATATGAATTAAATACCATGTAATTGAATAAGGAGGTAGGCCTCAAATGTATGAACATCCACTAAGCTTTGTCGATTGTGAAATAGCTTCGATGATCAAAATACCCATTCTGACCGTTAAAAATGGAAGAACAAATAGGACCGGACCCAAACTTAAGAAATCTTGATAAGGAAAGAACGTATCAGGATGTGAAGCCAAACATAGATTCATCATGATGTCAAGAACATGGAATTTGGATCAAAAGAATATGATCCTCTAACTTTGCAATTGTAGAAGAAATCCACAACTGGACATAAGATTTCATTTTGACCTTCAACTCCCCAACCCTCATGGTTTAGAATTTGAACTTGCAGACACAAACTCTCTGCCTTCTTTGATCTGATTTGCACATCCTTTTCACCAAAGAAAACCATATATGAAACTCTCTGACAAAACTAAACCGATCAGCAACAGACCCACAAAAAATATTTGCAAACCCTCTTCTCATCTTCATCCACTCATCCTCGTACTCATCACACATCTGTTTAGTCTTTTTTATCAATCCACTAACATCAAAGAATTCAACTACCATTCTCAATCCACCACCCTGATCCTTTATCCACATTTATTTCATCAATTCCATCATCTTTATCTTCAATTCAATTTTCATCTTCACTCTCGGTATGGCCATCCTCAAGCCCTCATACATATTCCCATCAAAGGAATACTGCTCCTCTTTCCATACCTGCTCTCTAGCATAAACAACATCATATTCTTTCATAGAATACAATCCTATGAGTATCAGCATAATTAAAGAACCACATGTCTTCTCTCTCACACCCTTTACATAATCTCTTCAACAAATTAATATCTAACTAAAACAACTCAGTCTGCAAGTCCTCACCAAGACCATGTTCCTAATCGTAGATGAAAACTCCATTCCTACCATTCTTATATTGATCAACATATCCATCAGCTTCAATACCCTCACAAATAAGAGCCTTACCACAAGTCCTCTCATAATCACCAACAACAATTTCATTAACAACACCCATACTGCAAACAACATCAAACTCGGCAACATTCCCAATAAGGTCATCAAATTCAGCCAAAGAAATCTCAATTCCAACTTCAGCAACATCAACCTCCTTAATATTTGCAATATCATTATCATCCTTCATAGCAAGACATTCCTTAATTTGCTCATCAGACCCAATCAATAGATTATGAAATTCACTCAAAACCCTATCTACCTTATCCTTTGCAATCTAATTCAAAGCAATCACAAGTGTACATACCTTATCAATCCTAACGTCTTTCTCAGCAGCAACCCTAACTTTCTTTTTCCTCCTTTGAACAATTCTTTTCACAGGCCAAACAACACATCTCTGAATCAGTAAATGGTAACTCAATCTTGTCAACTTTTAAGTAGCCTCATAGTCATCCTTAGGTTCAGGAATCCTCCTCAAGCCAACCATTGCATTACAAATATCAGACCTTAAATCACCCCTAAGGTCAAAAAATGTTCTCTTTACACTTGTAGGGTTCATCCTATGCATTGATCTCATTACCTTCACAAGGTGTAACTTCTTCTGCTCGGTGATTTGTCTGCAAGATCTCAATTTCCTCTTACTCTGCAATCCTTTGTACATGGTAACAAATTGCCTCAATTCCACAACCTGCCCACCAATAGGATGTCTGAAGGAACACAACCCATTCCAAGCTTCACAATCAACAAGTACTTTCGAATCCTGTTGGCTAAATTTTTTGAAAGTAACTAATACTACAGCTTAGCAAAATTAGAACTTTAGAGAACAATGTGTGAAATTTATTTCTTGTCTTAGAAGCAAGGGAGGCTCTTTTGTTACCATAGGTGGCTTCAATAGAAATTGAACTGAAACACAAAAAATTCCTATTGCTACGATAATACCGGTGGATTAAGGTTTGACATAAGAACAACACTTAAGACAACAATTTAGTTATAATAAATTGAAACAAATACATGAACACAATATCTCTTGTATTTACTTAGAAAGATGATTATGACAATAGAATAGCCAAAAAAGCTCAAAGTCTTCCATTGAATATCCTCTCCCTTAACAGAAATACTTATCAATGAAGCCCAAAGTCTTCACCTTTAAGTTATTGCAGCCACTTTTATCTATAACAATTTATCTTGCTACAACACAAAGTCTTTAAAAGTTGAAATTGGCTCTGAATGCAATACACATCTCAAAGTCTACAGAATTGAATTGAAATCCCTCTTGAGCAAGACTCCAAAACTCACAATTAATTTCTAAAAAATGTCATCACATAACACCTTCAATCAACACAAATTTTGAAAGCAAGTTGCCCCTTTTATTGAAAGCAAATCTAATTTACATCCAAGTACAAAGTCTTAGAGTGCATATACAAACTGATAGAATTTTATTCCATTGCAAAAATATAGAAAATACAAGAGGTCTCACTCTTTTATATAGGAAAAGCTGATAGAGAGAGGTGAGGAGGAAAGGGAAAACCCTTAACCACCTTGGCATATTGAATACTTATTCTTAACTAAGTAACTTTGACTTATTCAATGTTGCAAGGCTTAAAGCACTTGCAACATGATTACATGAAACAACTTTGCACTTGTTAATATCACATGCAATTACATCTTATTTTTACATTACATGTAATATGTCAAATACAAATTACAAATACATGATGAAAATTTTAATTGTCTGATAAGACGCGACATCTATTACATCATCCCTTATCGGTCTTCATGTTGTTGTTGGATGATGCTTGAGTGATGTGTCCAAGTTTGATGAAAACATCTTGGATAGGAACCACATTTGCATCCTTGATTTGTGATTAGTCAGAAGGAATCTTTATTTCTTTCCATCTCTATCTTAAAGCATTCTATGCCTGCGATCATTGCATCGATTATCCCTTTCTTTAAATGGCTCCATCATGTTGTCATTCTTTCCTCATGTCACTCTTTGTTACCAGAAAATCCCTAACACGATCTTTCAAGCTATAAATTTGTGGATTTGGAAGAGTGTGCGTATAGGACATGAGCTGAAGGCCATTGAGCAACAAAGGGTGAAGGATTTGAGGCAAAATCAACTCTTTAGAATGGAGAGAAAAACCAAAAACAATTTTTTTTGTGGAGCAGTGCATATACGGACAACACACTTTGAAATGATAAAATGAGGAGGGAAAATGGATCATATACATGATGTTGCTTTTATTAGAAACATTTGAAATTTATATAAAGCCATTAAAGCATGAAAGTGGGATTTTTGGTTTGCTTTGCCTATTGGGAATCTCCATTTTTTTACACGTAAGTGAGATGTTTATGTCTAATTACAAGTCATTCTTGTAATACCCATCTCTGAGTTTTGTTTTCAGTTTTGGTTGTCGATCTCTTTTAGGATTTTTCATGTATGTGTTGTTATTTCATATGGTTTAGAGGATATTTATGTATCACATTTCAGTATGTTATTGATTCATTTCTTAGAGTGTTATATCTCCTATTTGCATATGATTTATGGTTATGTCATGATGTTGATGTATATGTTAGGATGTCATTTCGATTATGGTTTTCTGACAATATTGACCCTAGGTTTATATGCACATGGATCATTTATATGTTTTGCATTACTATTTGACATGCTTGATATGGTATGGGACAAAGTCGTAGTTACTTGCTTCGGCGAGATCCACACGATAAACTAGTCTCAACCATTGTTTGCTATATTATATGCATGTATGCTCATCTTTGTGATGACAAGTTTGCAGGTACCGGGCTAAATCTTCCCTAAATTGGTAGGAGTGAGCGTGCCCTATTGCAATATCTCAATGGTAAGAGAGGGGAGATAGTATTCAGGTCCAAATCCACACCCTAAACCCATATTTTGTCCTATTGATTGCCAAAGAATCTGATTGACTACCCTAGTGTTTGAATCCGTCAAGTGACGTGGATTCATGAGCCTGTTTGTGTGTGTTGGGTGTCTGTTTCAGTTGATTATCTATTTGGATGGGTTTCAGGTGATTTGGTGATGCTTTTAGCTTGATTTATTTAATAAATTTTCATGGTAAATATTAATGTTAATTATTGCACCTGTAGTAAGGTTAAAACATTGATATATGAAATATATGGCTATTTAATAATTAAATATTAATTAAATGCCTATATTTAATTATTAAGTCTTGATTAAAATAATTGAGATTTAATAAATATTAAATTTAATTAATTGTAATTAATTGTGCATAGTTGAATTACTGAATATCATCTTAAGTTGCATGGTTAATTGATTTGTTTAAGTGAAATAATATCTCATGCATTTTCAATTTAACACTTTGCTTTGATATTGTAAAGTTGAGTTTCTATTGCATGCTTTAAGTGGAATTGAAAATAAAGGAATTATTATAATTAATAATTAGATAATTTATTTTCCCTTTAGGGTTTTCACTTTTTGAAAATCTAATTGCTTAGATTATCTATATCTTTGTATTGGAGGCCTTTTTGAAGGTTGTTCAATCAAGGGGAAGGAGAAATCAGGTGATTGAGATTTTGAGGAGGTTTGCTTGGATTTGGAATTCATCTTGCTTGGATTTGTGGGTTTCATCATCTCTTCTGTTACTAAGGTAGGATCTTGAGCTTTTCAATTCTAGTTTTCAGATCCCTAGGATCCTTTTCTTGATCTTCTATGCATCTGAAAACTAGGATCCTTTGCTTGATCTTCTCTGTTTGTGTATTTGGTGATTCTATTGATTAAAATGATGAAAAATGTGTTCTTGGATCTATTTGTTTTTTCTTTCATATTTGCATGTCAGATCTGGGATTATGAACATGAGGGTTTCATTTCTGGTGTTGAATGCCAATTGGGCAAAAGGGTTTTTGTATGAAAGTTTTCTGTTTGAAATTTCCCTTAGGGTTTCATTTTTAGGGACAAATTCCTCTTTGATTGAGAATTTTGGTTAATGAAAGGAATTGGCTTGAAAACCCTCAGATCTATGTATAGTTCACCTTGAATTGTAGAAAATTTGTCTTCATCAGATGCATGTTGAAACCCTGATCAGATCTGCAAGAAAACAATTAAAAGGAATTAATTTGCATGTTTATGGAACAAGAAAACCTTTATGGGAATTATTAAATGATAAATTAGAAAACCCTCTTTGTTTCATCAATTTGTGTGTAAGAGAAAGTAAAATCCCTCCTTATTATTCAAATTTGCTATTAGAAGGGAAAAAAAAGAGCCTATATTATTGAAAATATAGCTTATAAAATTAGCCTTGATAAGAAAGAGATTTTCCTTTTTAATAGTATTATTAAATGAAATAAAATAATATTAAAATGAGCTTGCTATTTATAAAAAAAACATACAGAATTATTATATTACACCAGTCAAAAAAATAAAAATAAAAATAAATAAATATAAATATAAATGAATATAAACTAAGTTTATATTATTTTTAAACGAAATGTTTTAAATAAAATAAATAAATTAAATTTTTTTAAGGGAGGTGGGTGGCGGGGCCACCGCACCCCCTGTCTTCAACTCCCGACCCGTGGGTGTCGTGGGGGCCACAGGGACCCATAGGGGCCTACGGGTCTCCCCACGTCCGCGGGGGTTTCCCTTTCTAAGGGGGCCCGTGGGAGTTGGGGTGGGGCCCAGACCCCGCCCCCCCCCCCCC